>CM040243.1:236051020-236440643 GCA_022545495.1 Chrysanthemum lavandulifolium | reverse complement strand
AAAGACTGCAAATTTGCTCGCTTATATCCAATAAACAATCAAACCCAATAGCTTCAAATACTTACCTTATGCTCAGTATTTGCAAGAAATGATGGATCAACAACTCTACCTTCATGAAAGAGTCTCCTTTCAAGCAACTTAAAGGCTTTCCTATCGTCCGGACATAATCCATCTTTCCTATGGTACATGGGTAAGTAGTAAGCAGTGTCTTGGTAATCTTGTTGCTTGTTGCTTGGCATGATGTTCCTAAAAAATACAACCACAATGTGGTGTTAATGGTGAATAGTAACCTAGAGGGTTTGATCACAATTTTGCTCTCATCATCTTTGTTGAGTTCAAGAAATGTGTTTAATTTTTATTAACAATGTTAATTCTTTGATTTAGATTATCTTAGAAAACAATGTGGTGACAAATTATGATAAACCCATTTGAACCCAACTCTTAAAGATGAAGAAATTGTAATCTTATAAATAAAGGAATTAAATTAACAATGTAGTGAAGATTGTACTTACACAAGTGATTGTTAACTTGAGAGGAATGATCAAATTGCTCCTATGAACAAGACTGGTTTTTGTTCGTGTAGTCTTTGAGGTAGTATTATTGTGGAACATCCATGTGATCATTCTTGTGCATATATCGCCTTCTCGTTGCACGGATCCCGCAGATCCTCTCATATGGGATCCGCTAGTATAAACTTAGGGATCCCAGCATGACAAAGAAAAGTTAGCTAAAAATTCCTTGATAACTCTGGTTTGGGAGTTCTAAAACGCCTAGTATTTTGGTGTTAAGGTTCTAAAACTTTTGGTTTGAGGTTTTGATGATTAATACTATTCCTATTGAACGAGGTTCCCTTTTTAAGAATTAGTCTTACTTCTTGATAAGCTTTTCAAACATTATAATAAAATCTCATTTTATCATAATATAAGAAGTTTCACATGGATATTTATTGACATAGATGAAGTGTCAATAAGTCCTTTGTGATGAATAATGATTGAGGTTATCGAATAACCAAGAAATCATTATTATGTGTTGGTAATGAAGTCTATACAAATAAGTCGGAGAATACTAATTTGATGATGACTATAATATGAATAATTACTAGAACCATTACTAATAAATCATGCAACAAAGATTTTAATAATAACAAATAAAGGTAAGTAATTAAAGATCATACCTTTGCCAAATATTCTTTTAAGAAAAGAAGTATTTAGATGTTTTGTGATCTTCGAATCTCCAGATTTATGTTGTAAGAATACTAAACATTCTTTTGCGAAAAGAAATATTTAGATAAATTCTTTATGATCTTCTTGTAACTCCAAATCCAAGTATGGATAATGCTTAGAGAAAAAAAATGTTAGAGCATTCTATCATTGTCCAACATTAAACAATATAATGATTTTTAAAATATGACAAAAACAATCCTTCTTTGTAATTTTCAAACATACATGGATCATATCAAGTTTTTAAAGTACAACATACTCTAAGAAACTTGGTAACGAAGCTCTGATGCCAATTGTGGAAAACTAGAAGGGGGGTTGAATAGTTTGACCAATTTAAAACTTCCTTTTAAATATTTAGATCGACTTATGTCAATCTATTTGGTTGTTTATGTTTGACGTTGATAGATAGATATATAAACGTGTAATGAAAGATAAAGAGTAAGAAGCACATCACCACGACAAAAGTATTTATAGTGGTTCGGCTACAAGGACACCTTCCTTACCCTACTCCACTCCCCAAGTCACCTACTCGAGAGTTCGTAAGCACTATACCAGCTCCTTATGGCGGAGAAGCCTTCACAACGTCGCTTAACCTTTTTTCGGTACAAAGCTAAATACCGAGTTCTTTCACACCAAGGAGAACCACACCTAACACAACGTCGCCTACCCTTTATACGGTGCTAGGCTAACCACCGAGTTCTTTCACACCAAGGAGAACTAATCCTATCACAACGTCGCCTACCCTTTATTAGGTACTAGGCTAAGCACCTAGTTCCATTACTATGGAGGAACTACTACCCTTCACAACACAACACCTAATATCAAGGAGATCCACTCCTTGTTACAACATCATCAAGGATATCACCATCCTTGGAAATAAACAAGTACTTATATGTATAACGATGCACCTAATCGATTATACGACCTACGCATTCTTCCCAAATGCGACTTGATTAGATTCTTCGGCATCCTTCACTAATGCCTTTGACACAACGCTTGGCACCCTTCACTAATGCCTTCGTCTTGACACCTTTAGCATTCTTCACTAATGCTTTGACACGAATGATGAACATCTTTCACTAATGCTTTCATCTTGACACTTTCGGCATTCTTCACTAATGCCTTCAACCCAACATCTATGGAGAAAGGAAAACTATCAACAAGAGAACCTTAGTTGTCTTGATGATGACGTAAGCATGGCAACTCATGGACTTTAGCTTGCATCGTCTTCAAGAGGTGGTGATCTTGCCTTTAAGAGGAACCTGAAGATCACACAAAACAAAAGACAAACTACATAGATCACTTGGATCCGAGGTTAGAGGGTTATAATACTGGGGAAAGTATGTGTAAAGTGATAAGTAGAAAGGAAAAATGGCTCTCATTTATAGAGAAATTTTCTATTGTTCCCGGATCCCACGGATCCCTACCACAAGTGGATCCGGCTAGCACAAAGCAAGGATCCGTGGAACGCTCCTCTTACCCATGGGTATTTTTGGTTATGGGTCATGGGTTATGTGTTGATCCATGGTTTTCTTTCTAGATACAATGTATCTTAAGGATACAATGAACTTGGTTAAGTGGTATATATAAACCATGGGTTATGGGTCAATACCATTTGCTAGTTTTACCCATTTTAGTATATACATGTTTTACCCATTTTAGTGTACTTAGTTTAAGTATATGCTAACCCAATATGTAAACACTAGTTGTTATACATATGTATCTAAATCATAAAATCACTTATACTTGTTTTAGTATTTTATGTGAAACGTAAATGTGTTAGGAAACTATTAACTCAAACCATTTACGTATTCTATTTGTTTCGTTAAAATGATTTTACGTTTGCTATCGACAAAACATTAGAAGATCGTAAAATATAAATAAACGTTTTTACGGCTTATTTGTATTAACAAAAAACCTTAGAGGTTAAGAAAATTGTAATTTTCAGTTCGTTGGTAATCTTTCTGAAACACGCGTGGGATCATGACACATTTAGTGTTTGAAACAAGTTGATGTGTGTGACTCTTGATGAAATTCAACATAAGATGTTTGTGGGTGTGTTGGTTCGGGTGTGTTTGAGTGGGAGAGTGGAAAGACTGAAAGGAAAAAAAGAAATATTTGATATGTCCGACACATAGCTCCCGTAGCGATTCACAGCTCTCTTAACAATAAGGGGACCTTGGAGCCGTGTACTGCTGAATGAGTTTTGTTGCTTGATTTTTATAGTAGTAAGAACTACGTATCTCTTATATTGGGATCCTGAGTCCTTTGTCACCCGAAGGTTGATGTTAGCTTTTATCTTTTGAATGAGCGTTTTAGCATATGTTGTTAAAATGCTTGAATATGAATTTTAGGATATGACCTTAAACGATTGCGATCGCAAGTTAAAATTACTTGAACATTTCAGACGAATATTCAAGCTGTCAAACCTAATTCGAGATATATTAGGTTTGTATCTAATCTACACTTGATAAGAGAGTGGATCACTTGTAAGAAGACGAGATGATGATCAAGGAAATGTGTGTATGAAAACCCCGAGAGATCTAAGACAAGTTTGTGATTTTAGATTTTGACATTGAAGACCGCGCGAATGTTTAAATTTTATTGTATTTTTTTTTATCTTTTTTATCGATTTAAGTATATGAAAATATACCAGAAAAAAATTCTAGTGTCATGAGATATATACCTAAATGCCTAAGACACATGGAGTAGCCATTTAAGCATATAAGTGTACTTAGGAGTGCATTAAAATGTCATAGTATGAGTGCACAAGTGACAAGTAAGTCATGTAATATGCTGCATGAGGAGAAAAACACATATCATGCTAAACATGATAACACATGACATTTAATAGCATGTATCATTTAAATAAACATATAGATATTATATCATAATTACTAGACAAAAACTTTCTAATAAACAAGCAAATAATCATTGAATAACAAGATAACATCATATCTCACAATAACAAGTTATCATTTTGAATATTCAAAACACATATGTGAGATGCAAATAATTTAGGTTCGCTAAAGAGAATTCTAATTATTACTTATTTAAATATGCAATCAAAGTTCACCGATGTAAACAATCTTTAGTCAAATATATGAATATAAAATTTTCAAGTGAGAGGATGACAAGAAGGCTTCAATGCATGAAGATGACAAGATCACTAATGTTGTTGGATGAGGATTGCAAGATTTCTAATCTTGCTTTGACAGATTACGAGTAAAAGTAGGGATGAGCACGGTACCGGTCCCGTACCGAATTAGTGGTACCGATTTTTCCCGAAAGCATAAATTAGTGGTACCGCATCGCATCAACGGGATCCGGATACCGGCACCGTACCGCATCGGAAATCGGGTTTTCCCCGCTTTTTTCGGAATTTCCGATTTGGCACCGGTCCCGCATCAATTAGTGGTCCCGATTTTTCTTCACCTTATTTCGTAGTCCCTGCATCGCATCGTATTTCAAGAATCGGTACCGCTTCGACACGGCACTGCATTTGTTCCGTTCGGTTCCGGGATTCGGTTCAAAATGCTCATCCCTAAGTAAAAGTATGCTTACAACAAATGAGTGTTAAAAGCATTATGAACAAGGTGTTAATTATGGTTTTAAGAGTATGAAAAGTGTGTTAAATATAGGGGTGAGCACGGTTCCGAAACCGCACAGAACCGAACCGGAACCGAAAGAACCGAGAACCGAAAAATAAATATTTTAAGAACCGAGAACCGGACCGAAGAGCATGTTTCGGTTCCGGTTCGGTTCTCGGTTCCGGTTCGGGTATCTCGGTTCTACCCGATTGGAACTGATTTTTTTTTTAAAATGCTTAAAAATTCACGACTGCAAGCGCATGCATAATGTGTGTAATCTTTCATACCATGTAGTAATAATTACAACCAAATCAATAATATAACTGATTGAACTAAACAAATGCTAATGTGTCCTAACGAAGAAGATACCACAAATAGGAGAACCATCCATATTATATTTGTTGCACGGAGGAAATTACAAGTGTATATCACTAATAACCAACTCATTTCTTATAGAACATATATAAACACAACACCTTACACATGGTTTTGAAAACTTAGTATACAAAAAAAACTAACTGATATACATTAAAAAAATAAAACTTGTTTGTAATGAGTAATGATCCATGCATTGTTCCATAAAAGCAAAAAAATCCATAAAAGCTAAAAAGATACACGACACACGTTATATAGAGTTCGGTGGTTCTTCTGCTTCGGACCCGACACCATGTTTCGGACCGAACCAACCGAACCAAATTTAATATTGAAGAACCGAACCGGACCGCGGTTCTAAAATCGGTTCGGTTGGGTCGGTTCGGTTCGGTTCGGTTGCCGGGTCGGTCTCGGTCTTTTTGCTCAAATTTAGTTAAATATAGCTAGAAAATTTGTTTTAAATGTGTGGAAAATGACTTTAATGTGTGCAAATTAGCCACTATTTATAGGCAAAAAACTATTGGACGCTCCTCGATTGATCCCTTATATTTAAGGGATCCGTTATATTAAGGGATCCGTCAGGGTGTTCCCGTCAATCTACACATTTTTGTAAAATATTTAAGGGATCCGTCTATAGACAATTAAGGAGCCGTCTCATGTCAGAATTCAGAATCTATCTCTTGTTTGTCATTTGTGGGGCTTGTAAATCTAAACAAAAGATTTTGTTTCTAAAATACTAATTCAAATTTTATTTTTTATAAAACATTTTTTACTTATACAAAAATAATTTGTATATTTACATTTGTAAAAATGTTTTGTGCACACTAAAATGTAATGCGTAAAAATGTAAAGCGTAAAATATATTTCTTTGATGATAATGCAATACAACAAACATATTCGAACATGTGTTGAAGCATGCTTGAGACGTCAAGAGATGTTGATGTAAGTATGCTTTAATGATTTGTGGAATTAACTTGCGCATTTTACATCGTGTATTAAAATTTATATGTTTGTCATTTTTAAAACTGAAGAGACCGTTTAGTTTAAATACCATAATATTTGCATTAATATGTTTGATTTATTCGGTCCGGTTCGGTTTTGATTTTCGATTAGGGTCATGTTATACAAACCCTCCCTATAGGTCAACCGTACAAACCGCGCAACATACAGTATTACATCACGATGTACACAGTATAATTCTCCGATGCGTGTCACTGTAGCAAACGGGGTCCCTATAGTCTGCCCCTTTCGATTATTGTAGACGAAACTTGGATTCTGACACCCCCTACTCTGATTTCAATGACAGACTGTAAACTGGAAAGTCAATTTAGTATACTCATCAATGGCATCTGGTCAAATTACAGTTGCAAATGCAAAGGGCTGAGATATTGCGTCACCCCACAAAACACAAGCCAGGCACCCCATAGGCATGGGGCCCCCGCCAGACGCCGCAAGAGACTTTTTTTTTTTTAAATTTAATCAGCAGTAGATTTATTTTCATGCAGATATTTAATTTACAGATTGTTTTTATATATATAGTGTATTTATTTGTGTGGATATTTAATTACAGTAGTATTTTTATATGTATAGTGTATTTATTTGTGTATTGTTTCATTTAATTAAACAATAACAATAAAACATTAGACATTAAAACATTAAACAAGACAACAACAAATGTTTTCAATATTACAACGAAATCTACTCCATACGAAGATTATTAATGTCATCTCTACTCCACTTTTTATAAACTTTTATAAACCTTTTTATAAATTTTTATAAATTTCTTATAAATTTTTTATAAACTTTTTATAACCTTTTTATAAACTTTTATAAACTTTTTATAAACTTTTATAAAGTTTATAAAAATTTATAAAAAAATTTATAAAAGTTTATAAAAAAATTTATAAAAGTAACGTAAAATAAATACCATATAAAACACTACACAATTAAATACACTATACATATAAAAACACTACACAAATAAATACAGATACATATACCTAAACACTACACAAGTTTATAAAAAGAACGTAAAATAAATACCATATAAAAACACTACACAAATAAATATACTATACATATACATAAACACTACACAATTAAATTCAAAAAAAAAAAAAAAAAAAAAAAAAAAAAAAAGTACAACCGCCTATATTATTGATGCTACAACGCCTTCTTTGACTTTCTCTGCACCTTCTTTGACAATTAAATTGATTTGAGAGAAAAGTACAAAAATAAGCCAAAATCTTTTTTGGAGTCCCCTTTGTGGTCAAGTTTTAACTCAATGTCTAAAATGGTCATGCTCAACCCCGCAACTCCGCAACTCCATCCAATGCTCGACATGTGTCCATTCTTATTATGAATAATGTAAAAGGTCTATTATACCCTTAATTTAATATATTATTTATCATCTTCCCCAATATGTAAACGCACTTCAATCACCCCCGCCTCATTGTTATCACCGACCACCACACCACTTCACCACCGCCAACCAGCACTCCGTCTACCTATCACAAATCCTGCTGCTCGACTCCTTATAAATTCTAACCAAAACCAGCCTAAACGTTTTTCTCATAACCACAATCTCAGTATAATATCAAACATTTTATTTCAAAACAATTACAAACAATATATAAAGATGATCTAAAATAATCCATTGATATCTGAAAATCCTTGAAACACCATAATAAACATCACATGAAACAAAAAACAAAAAATACATTAAACAAGAAAGCTTATAAAAAAGGTGGAAGAGCAACAAAAGGTCTCCCCGATGACAATTACAAACAATATATAAACAATATCTAAAAAAATCCATTAACATCTCAAAATCCATCTCAGATTTAACAAAAATATTAAAATTGGAACAAACCCATATTAGATTTAACATAAAGATGCCCATTTTATAAATCGATTCTTGTAATAATGGATCGACTCACACGTGCCGTCGTAAGTCGTCTCCACCGCTTCAAAGATGACTCCGGCTACGACTCTGATCTTGGGATCAGATTGTTCCGGTGAAGATATGCGATAATCGGATATGATAGACGAAATTATGAATGATATCTCTTTCCGGCGAACATGTGTGTATAAAATTAGTTTTTGCTCTGTTTCTTGGTTTGGTGAAGTTTCCACATGAAAGTATATAATATAATTAGGTGAGAGATGGGAAGAGATGGGAATCTGGATGGGGAATTAACAGGTGAGAGAGAAAGTGTATAAGAAATAAGGGTGTTTTTGTCTTTTAACACAATTACTACTAAGATACTAGTACTTTTACGATAAAAAAGAGACGTGTGTCAAACACTAGTGAAGTTGAACATTTGATGCAAAAGACACGTGTCGAAATTTCGAGTGAAACATGAAATGAAGAATAACATTTAATTATTTTGAGATCGAGTTTAAAAACGACTATAATGAGGACTCAAAGAAAGATTTCATTTTTCATATTGAGAGAGAATACACAAGCACCCCCTATTATAATCCTAAGGGGTGCCTCGGTAACACGACCCGATGCAAATCGATTTAACTTGTAAACATTATCCTGAATGTGGTCCATATCCGGGAGAAAGGAAAATTGATAGGTCTTGAATATGTAATCAAATTAATAATTGTAGTCTTCTAGATCCTTTTTTAATACGAGCATATGCCTTATCCTTCTAAAAATAGTAACGGCAGATTTCGTTTTTTTTAATTTTCGGTAATCTGATTCTCATATATTGTTTTGTATGTTTCATGACAGAAAAAGTTTAACATACTTGATTAATACAAGGATTAAAAAGAGAAGTCAATAAGCAGATAGACGCTAAACATCTCTTAAGAGTGTTGTGCTAGCTATGCATAGATGGTTATAGCCACGCTATGGCAGTGGCGGACTAGAAAAAAATTTGTGGGAGGGTCGATACAAAATTTTTTCCGGAAAAACATTAGATGAGTATACGGATTTAAACAAAATTTTTAACACATGAAATCGCTAAAAAACTAACTGACTTAGCTTCAGTGTCGGGACCCTTCCGGCCCTCACTAAGCTCCGCCTGGCTATGGCGCCAGGTCGACATCAAACCATTCCGTCATAACCATGGCGCCTAAACCAAATCAAATGATTTTGAAGAGAGCATGATAGAGTGAAGAAGTGGGCATCATCCCATGCATAATCATAATAGTTTTTCTACATTATAAATTTGTTGCACCGCTCACCACTTCTGATATTAAAATATAGAATTATAGGGCGTTTTTAACATTATTATCAATTATTTATTTATTTTGATTAACTTGTCACACTATGTATGTGTGACTTGCTTTTTAAATAAACGAGATGCAAGAACGTTGCCGCTGGGCATGGCGTGACGTCGATCACGCCGTTAATTATTGTCAAGATTTTTAGATTAACGAATATGACAATATATAAAGGCCATATGACATATACCATCCATAACATTCATTAGAAAACATTATTTTTATAATCTTCATTAATAAGTTTTAATAAGTTGGGTACAATAAGTGCTTAAAAATAAGCTAAAGATTACAATGAACTAAAAAAAATAGATAAGCTACTAAAACTTAAAATATCAACTGCTACTACATCTACCTATAATATAAAAAGAAAGCCTCAAATAACTGTGGAGGCTTCTGAAAAAGCCACGTCAGCACCTAAGAAGGTTACACGTATGCTTTGAGAAATAAGAGAAAATGACACGTCTCATGTAATAGTTGCTCATTATTTACCTTTTCTATTTGTTGCTTGCACAAGCTTCTCTTTATTTTGCTTGATTTTCTTCACTGACACAATAGTGCACAACCATTCCCCCAATTCACTCTCGACTCTTCCGTATTCAAACATATAGCCCATACCTCTCATTATCTCATTCACTTCTTCACTCCACCAAATCACAACACTCTAAACTCTCTCTTTTGAGTCTATAACTTCTAATCTCATCCTTCCACCAATGAAGTTAACAAAGGTATGTTTTTTGTTTTCTTTCTTTGCTTTTCCTTCTCTTCTCTCTACCGCTTTATTTTTTTTTATCCTCAACTCAAAAGGTAGGTACATTTTTCTGGGTGGAGCTACAAAGGAGCTTCTTGCACGAACATAAAGACGCAAATTGTTGTAGTGCAAATAGGTAAGAACTCGCTCAACATGGTCATTTTCTGGGTTTTCTATTACGTTTGTACTGTCGGGTTGTATTTTTTCTCCTCTCTTTATTAATATAATACTTGGAGAGTGGAGGTGGATCAGTTGTGGAGCTTGGTGACGACGGTCAACCAAATATAGAGGAGCGGATCTGTAATTATAAACGTGTTTTCTGTTACATTTATAGATTTTCATAAACCTTCAGAATTCTGAAAGATTTGTGTGTGTGTCGACTTTGTGCAGATATCACCAGGATTGCAGAGGTGGTCGGAGAAGGTGACCGGAGAGACCCGTTCAACTTCAGCTACCGTGGTTACATGGACAAGTTGTCAAATGTGATTCAAGAAGGATAAAACGCAAGTAAATAGCTCATAAAAGTGTACAGTAATTGCTTGTAAGACTAAAGTACATGCATTTTATTTATTGTCTAACTATTGAGCAAAATGATTTAGAAATTATTTGCTTAGATATAAGCACTTTTTCACATTTCAGGAACACAATATCGATGTTGGAAGTCTTAATATAAATCAATCATGTGTTTGTTTCACTTATTGCATGAGCTTATCAACAATATTTTGATCTTGGCTATTATCGAAAAACATTACGACTATTGCTAAAAATGATCTTGTAACTGCATGTGTTTGTTTCACTTTGGACAACACTTCATGTTAGTTCTGTTCTAAAACATCAACTGCCCGGGCCGTGCATATGCACGGCTGTAAACGTACCTAGTACTTAAATAAAAAAGAGTGTGAGTAAATAATCAATCAAGTATCCTCGTATTCCATCTTTAACACAGCCACGTGTTGGCAATGGCATTGGAGTGGTTGAAAGAATTAATTGTGGGCGAGAGTAGAGTCAGCACTGAAGTCAACTCCCTGTTGTAATTATTTTTGGAGCGTGTATACCAAACGTTGGACAAAAGATGCACAACAATCTATTTGGGCTGCCAAAGAATGAGACCTGGGCCGTGTTGGGCTAACTAAGTCAGTAAAAAAGGCGGGAAAATACGAGGTGAAACGACAGCGTTTTCGCCGTGAATTTATATATTATATAATAATATATAATTATGAGAATGGACATTATTGGACAACTAGTTGAATTCATTTCTCAATTACAGTTTATATTAGCAAAACACCGTGATTACAAGAGTGTCTTACATCTAACAAATAGTCATTTCATATCAAGAAATTAAAGCCCTACGAAAATATATCTTTATTATCTTATGCTTTTACCTTTCTTCACAAAAATAAACATGCCACGATTCTAGTCACATGATTTTTTAGAGTTAAATATATCGCCAAAAGAAAAAAGCTTTTGGTATACAATAGCGACAGATTTTTCAAATATACCGATCTAAGACACGCACTATTTTTTGTCCCACTTAACGTAACGATTTCATTTTTTGTTCCAATCTATCCCACCAAACTTGTTTAACCAAGCACCAAATTTTTACCCATTTTCGCACGTTTTGTCCGCTTTTACACGCCATCCGCTTTTATACGTTTTGCATCGCCGCATCGCTATCCACGCCATCCGCTTTTGCATGTTTTTGCACGCCGCTCTTTTCTCCGGTTTCTGCTTCGCATGTTTTTGAATGTTTTTGCCCGTTTTGCATGTTTCATCCCTTTTTGCACATTTTCAAACGTTTTTTTTGCATGATTTCATCCGTTCTTACACGCTTTTGCTCGCTTTTACGCATTTTCATTAGTTTTCACCGCTTTTGCACATTTTCCGCTTTTGCACGCTGCATGCTTATACACATTTTGCACATTTTTGTCCGCTTTTGCATATTTTACACATTTTCGCCCGCCTTGCACGCTTTCAACTATTTTTGCATATTTTCGTCCGCTCGTTCTCTTTTTGTATGTTTTTCAGACGCCGCTTGTTTTCGCATCGCCATCCATCTTTGCACGTCATCTGCTTTACAATATTTTTGTCTGTTTTCCATGTTTTTATCCGTTTTTGCACGTTTTCATCCGTTTTTGCACATTTTCGCACGTTTTTGCACAAACGGACAAACAGGTGCATAAACAGGCGAAAACATGTAAAAACGAATAAAGCAGCTAATTTCAATTAAGACAAGAAACAACCTAATAACAATCAATAACTAGTTTTCATAGATCTAAGCAAACACACAAGCATTTTAGCTAGACATGATAGACAAGCAAGCATACACACAATCAATCGAATACGGGTAGACATAATCATAATTTGATTAACAAACTTATCTTGATGTAAAATAGGTATGGGACCCAGAATATCGCCCAAGCTCGACAACCACCGAAGTTAGGGTTTGCTCTAAAAATTCTACCTCTAAAATACAAAAAATCGAATTATATATATAGATTTACAATCGCGACGGCCACCTTTTGCATGAGACGCCCGTCGTCGCCGTCATTGTGGTTTCGCCCAGGCCAAGTCATCGATGGACGGCATCACTTGAGAGTTGCGACGCCGCCGCCTTTAGTTGAGACGTCATCTTGGTTCTAGATCCGGCCCTCCGGAGGAAACCGCGAGCGACGCCGTCCATATTTAAAGCGTGACACCGCAAAGTTATATGACCAAAAATTTCACCGAGCCGTCGATGCATGTTTTGATCAAGTCTTCATAGGGACGGCGCCGCCTTTGATGGGACGCCAGTTCTCACGATCACCTGAGTGGTTTCGATCTTGACTTTGCCATTTTCTTCATGTTTTTGTCTTTTCGCCTAAATGTGCTTCATTTCAAGACTTTGCTTCCAAAAGACCTAAAAGTAAAAAGAACGAAATTAAGCAAGAACGGATATAAATGTGTCGAATATGGCTTAAATGACCTCTAAAAGTGTGCGTTTAAATCCTTATCAAATATCTCTACACTTTGGTATTTGTTGTCTCAAGCAAATGTGTTTTGACCAATCAATTTATAAGTTGTGGGCATGAAGCATTGGTTTAAAATAGTTTACAACAAGTAAAAGCAACAATATTTATAACAAGCACGAAATTATATACTAGCACCTCACAAGTGGTGTTAGGATTCTCTCATCTCGGGTTTATATGAAATATAATATGAATGGAAATGGAAGATAAACACTCATTACACCGGGCGTAGTACATAAATTACCATAAGCTTGAAAATAGATCAAACCTCCACCGCTTTGGTAGAAGCACTCACGAACAACTATCTAAGAGGTCTTTACAAGGCTTGTAATGTTAGGCTTAGGTAAGGAAAAAAGGTTTTGTTGGATGGGGATATTTAGTGGTGGCAAGTCAAAATCTTATGTTACAAGCATGTAAAGCAAGCGTTGTTAAGCCAAGACTCGACTCACTAAACTAGATAACTTGAAACAAAACAAACATAAATTTAAAAACATAAACATAAAGATAGATGTAGGATGGTAGCACGTATGTTTTTCTTCATTTTTTCATTTTTTTTATCTTTTAATTTTTTAGACACTCTATTTTTTTGATTGTTTTCATACCTTTTTACTCTACCATCATCTACGATAACATCAAAATATAAGGGATTTATAGAAGCATCCCTACACTTGAGTTTTTTTATTTCTCTAACACTAATTGACCCTATTTGAAAAGATCAAAACACTTGGAGTATTCAATTACATAGACAAAGGGAATTTGAATTTATCGTTTTTCCCGTTACTCCATAAAATATTACTTTTTTTCCATGAGTCCCAATCGTCCCAAAACTGTGTACAAAAGATATGACTCGACTTACGAACCATGCAAGTAACTAGATATTTGAACTAAAGGTTTAGTAATGATAACAATAATGCACTAAAGATGAGTGCATACAAGGTAGGCTAAGGCGATTGGGTGTACATTTGAAAGGGATTGTAAACAATTCTCTTCATTGATATTCGAAAACCAAACATCACGAGAACCGCGAAAAGGATAGGCTCGAGGGTTAACTAGGGTATCGGTACTAAGGATGAGTACATCGCAAGGGTGTGGGGTAATTACTCAACCGATGGAAGATGTAATTATAATATGTGTTTCAAACAAGTGGTTATCATAATGCCTCTTATCACTTAGTTACTCCTAACTACACAAGTGTAGTCTCACTAGCAATCTCGGAATGCATCACAAAACAAGTTCTAGAATCTATTATACTACCGGTACACTCTCTAAGCACTAAAGGTGAATGCTTTTATTCCTAAAGATCTAGGGGCGAACCTCACATTTTGGGGTGGAATTTGAGTGGTAAACGGTTTTTGTGCTAGTCATTTAATTCCTATCCATGAGACGCTTTATTAAGACTAAATTTTAGCTCGTAAATGTCATAAAAAATTTTAAATTTGGTGCTAAAATTGCTCTAACGAATATTTCTCATAGTTTATTACACAAATTACCAAAGACAAGACAAATGATCAAGTGAGTGAATAGTTTCTAAGTTCCCGTTTTATTTTTCTTCCCTACACTTAAACTGAACATTGTTCCCAATGTTCCCCGAAAGTATCAAAGTTATGATAAAGGAAGATAAGTATGGAAAAGAAACTAGTACTCCCCTGATTAGCTTGGTAGGATATGTATGAAGTTGCGGTTAAATTCTTTTTCAAGAAGAATGCATAAGTAATATATTTCATCCAATTTGTGTTTCTTCTTCTTGCCCAATATAACCTGCACACTTATAAGAAAACAAACGAAACCTTCGCTTAAACTCGTCGGTAAAACTATATATGACACACAACTACACTAGAAAGCAAGTAAGATATAATGCTTGTGGAATGGATGTTTGCGCTTTTTCTCGAAAATAAAGACCGGATTTTCCAAAATTTATAAATTGCACGTAAAACGATAAACCGAGTAACTGCTTTACATAGCCCGACGCCGCTGTTTTTATCCCGACGCCGTTAGGTTGTCCCGATGAAAGTGGTCTCACGCTTTTCTGAAAAATTACATCATTAAAACCTTGAAAAATTCCTGCAAAACATCCATTATGACTCGATACAAGCATTTGACTCTAACAAACACACAAATATATCAATTTTAATAGTTGTAATTCTCATGTTCATGTTCTTAAAAACGTATGTGATCTTCCCTACACTTATCTTTTTGTAAAATACCTTTATATGTAATTAAGACGAGGTTAAAGACAAAATAAAGCATTTTCACAAAATCTAACATGAGAATAAACAACAATGAAAAAGATATAAGACACACATAAATTGAAAAATAAAATAAGCAAACAATTAAGCATTAGTTGCCTCCCACGAAGCGGTTTTCCTTATTTATGAGTCTTGTTGCTAGACTTGAAGTCGTGCTCCTACGTCACGCTTACGTGCCCATATCTAAGCCACTCTAATGTTCTCTTATCTTTCTTGTAATCATCTCCTAATTCTAGACATTGTTTATAATATCTTTCATTTTTTTCATAAGTATGTCTAAGTCCCCATTGTTTGTCTCTTTCACTAAGTATCGAATGGGAGCCATTCGATTACATGCCTCTATATCTTTATGTTTAAACCTAGGTGTACGGGCATTTGATAGACAAAATCCTCAACTTCACTAGAGAATGTGACTAAACCATCAACCATCCGTTCATTCAACTTAGTCATTCTCTTGAAGGGTTTTCCAAATATCACTTGAGTGAGGCTTCTATAAATGAATTCTCCTAAGTCTTCTAAAACCATGAATTCTACCAAATAGGTAAAACTTCCAACAAACACGTGCAAGTGAGTGATCGCATCAACAACATTGTTCCCTTGATAAACCAACTCATTCACCTTAAATTTATTATATATAGATTCTTTGAGATTAAGTTTAAAGGTAAGAATGAATTCCAGTAAGCATCAAAACTCTCAAATCATATTTTATAGGGGAATTGCATGTTTAAGGGGCCATCAATCTCAATTCTAAACCTAGGGTCAAAACATTGGGAGGGGTCTTCTTCCATCTCAAACCTAACTCCATCGATGACTTCCCCGTTGTCAATTTCCTCTCCGTCATCAAATTCCTCATCGGAATCCGAATCGTAGAAGGGACTATTACGCTACCAATTTATTTTATTATGCCCTGTGGGATTTCCAAAGTGGTGAACGGGTGAAAGGTTTTGTGGAATCAAGCGTTTTACATTGCGGGTGGGAGCGGTAGTGCAAAGTTTCTCCGTGAAGATGCTAATCATGGTGAGTGATGAGATTTACGAACAAAAACACAAATAAGGGTGATAGACTACAAGGAAGCTAACAAAATGGAAAATGCTCACTGATAGGAATCGGCGAGTGAATCTAAACGAGATAGAGATCTAACTAGCTATTCTATTCCCCCTGCAACGCGCCAAAAACTTGATGTGCACGTAAAGACACGCTTCGGGTAGAAACCTCCTTTTCTATGAGCAAGTTTTTCAACCTCCTAGCAAATGAACCTAATCGTTGTAGTGTAGTATGGGTAAGCCTCGAGGATTGATATCGTTCTCAGGGAATAGGAATGCTAGTAAGAAATATATGACGAGAAGGTGAGGTTGAGGATGATTCTTTTTTTTAATCTTTTATGGTTTTTAGAAAGCTAAGGTAAAATCTCGGGGCAATTGGTTGGGGTGTTACTTCTACCGATTACTTTACTTCTACTAATTATCTAATTATCTAATTACTATGTTTAGCTATGTTTAATTGAGGTGTGCTCGTATGATGATTAAAGATGTGTTCACTTAGATACTATTACTCCCTAGTTATATTTTATTGGTTGGTTGAGTTGAAACGTCCTTTATCTTAACGCTGTATTCCTAAAAGTCGGTGTGCGTATTCCTAGTTCTATGAGGTTATCTCTTATATGATTCACGAATCGACAAGCCTAAGCTATTTCATCCATGCACCATATCATCATTAAGCATACCACGCATTAAACACAACGGTAGCCTAGATGCACTTCTAAGCCAATTTCAATTAAGACAAGAAAAAACCTAACAACAATCAATAACTAGGTTTTATAGATCTAAGCAAACACACAAGTATTTTAGCTAGACATGATAAACAAGCAAGCATACACACAATCAATCGAGCATGAGGTAGACATAATGATAAATTGGATTAACAAACTTATCTTGATGTGTAAAATAGGGTATGGGATCCTAGAATACTTTCCAAGTCGGACTACAACTGAGTTAGGGTTTTCTCTCCAAAATTCTACCTTTTAAAATACAGAAAAATCGAATTCTATATACAGATTTACAATCGCGACGAGTCACCTTTTGCATGGGACGCCGCCAGGTCGCCGTCATTAGGGTTTCGTCTGGGCCAAGTCATCGATGGACGGCCACTGAGAGTTGTGACGCCGCGCCTTTAGCCGAGACGTCGTCTTGGTTCTAGATCCGGGCCGTCTGAGTGAAAATTGTGAGTGATGCCCTCCATATTTAAAGCGTGACGCCGTCAGGTTATATGACCAGAAATTTCACTAAGCCAAATGTGCACTTGGGGAGTTATCCTGCGCACTGCAGCACGCAGTAGCATACAAATTCATATTTTATATTGAGAAAAGCGTAATGATCACTTTTTAACACTCACTGGTGATTTATGAATGAAAACGAGAGGCTATCTCGTGGTTTCAGAAAAACACGGCACCGCGCGTACCGACACGACTCAGTAACGGGAAAACGGCTATAATCAAAATTCCAAGTAATAATAACATATTATTATGTTTACGAAAACGTTTCTAAAATTATAAATTTTATACTCTACGTGTACCAGGAAGGTACATTTACGCGGAGATTCGACAGAACACGAGGTACAGATTATAAAGTATATAATAATAAAAGAAAAATATATATTAAAACTCACCATCTAATCCTACCCTCAGACCTATCGTTTTCTTTTTTCTTTTCTATGTCTCTCCCTACGCTACACAAACAAACACAACAATGGCAATCTTCTTCCTGTTTTGATAGTCAACCTCAAAAATCATTCTTGTCACCAAATTTCAAGAAGCCATCTAATACTATAACAGTCACATGGTTCTCTTGGGTCGCGACTGAGGATTGAGACGAGTGCGAAGAATGGTTAGGTTGCGTTTAGGTGAGGGAAAACCCTTATTTTCCACAAAATGTTTTGTGGAAAACAAGAAAAACAGAGATCGCGTTCAAATCAACGTTTTTCAACAAAATGTTTTGCAAAACACAAATCCCCTATTTCCTAACTTAACAAGGAAAATTACAAAACAAATTTTAGTTATTTTCCTTTTTTTCTTTTATAACCCTCAACCCTCCCTCCCTTTCTTCAAAACCGAAAATAGAAACATCAATTATACGCGTTTTTTTTATATTTTCAATTGTTTTGTGGAGATTAATTCTCTTTTCAAATTTTTACAAAACTAAAGATAAAAAATAAGAGAATTTGTTCTCCAACTAAACACACCCTTAACATCTACAAACGAGGTCAAGAAAAGCAATGAGGCTCCATTCCTCTTCTTCATCTATAAATAGAGGCATTTATCACAGGTTTCTCTTCACTACCACACAATCACAAAAAGAAAAAATGAGGGTTCATTCAATTTAGTGTTTTTCAAAATTGAGTTAGGGGTTTTTAAATTCATGTTGTAATTAATCAATTGAGGGGTAAATTGTTCCTGTAATCAATTTTGTTGGTCAAGAAAGCTTGTGGTCCGTTTCTCTTTGATTCGACTCTTCCCCATACGAGCCACCCTCTTGTTGTTGTAAGGATTATATTTTATTTCATTTTGATTCATTGAATTTGTTGTTGTTTTAATTTGTTGGTTGAAGTTTATATTTTTTTAACCGATCATATGAAAATTAATAGAAGGATTAAGTGGTCTTGATTATTGTTAATGTTGTTGTTGTTGGCAAAGTATGATAAAAGAACCTGATGAAACTAAAACTTGGAGATCGACTCACATAAAGACACTTATTAGTTGCGTTAATTTTGGCTTAATAACTAAAATGGGGTTCGACTTATAAGCTTATTGGCTTAAAACTTGTTCGGCTTATGTTGTCAAGTTCCCACAGCCTAAATGAGTTTTCAACTTGTTAATGCCCTCGTTCACCATTTTTGAGTCTTGGTTTACTTGTTTATCCAGCTTGTGTAGCTTTATTTTATGTCAAGACTTACGCTGCGTTCCCTTAGGTAAATTTTTACTTATAACATGCTTCTACACTTTTGTTTAGTTCGCGAATATTTGGTTTTACCGCGACTAGGAATGAGAAATCACATCCGCGGGCATTATTTTGGGTCACTATGGTTGCTATTTTGTGTTGTTATCCGAGTGCCAATAGACCCAAAAGAGTCTGTGGTGGCGTACTCATTTCTAAGGGAGTATTGTTTGTTGTTTTGAGCCTCAACGCGACACCCGAGGGTGTGAGACGCCTTTAGACTTGAAGTCCAATAAGTACTAGTCGAGAGTCCTTGAGTTAACATTTTGAACCACGTGTGTTGCGGTTTTGTTGTTTCCTCTTGGCCAACGAGTTCCAAAACACGCTTCAACAAAATTGTGAAAGGGTAGTGGTGTTGGGCTCAAGCCCACTGTAGGGTAACAAGTTTTATTTTTGATTAAGAATAAATGGGCCACGAGGCCCATAACAGCTTAAACGGGTGCGTTTTTTTTTTTTTTTTTTTTTTTTTTTTGAACTTAGGGTGCGTTTGGTTTGAGTAAGCAAAACGCCCAACAAACGCTTTTTTAACAAAACAAAACAACTAGTGTGAACTAGGCCAAGCCCGCTTATTTCAAAGGTCCGCTCGGTTTATTAATGACCACCTGTATGCATGACGGCATCGTCTCGAACTTTCCGACAATAGTTTACCGATTGTTTTTCCATTCCGTTTCGACTCGCCATTTTCATTCGACCCTCCCATTTGCAAACATGACATACGATACACGACATATAAAATTTTGTAAACAGTTATAATAAAACAAGACACGAAACGAACAATAAACCATAACAAGCTTAGAAGATAAACCAATAAAGCGAGTTTACTACCATTATTTATCACTTAACAAAAAGGATTTTCACACTTGTTATAAACTCATAGACATACTTTTTCGATGATTAAACCGGATACTAAACTTTATGAAATAAAGGATTATACCATCGACTCATGCCGGATTTTCTATAAACATACTACGATTTACAAACGAAATATGTTTTTGAAATATTTTTCTAAAGAATAATAAGTGAAACATTTCAAAATATATTCATCATCTTGGAAATATATTTATAAAAAACTTACAATATATTTTTTCAATACAAATAAATTCTGTTAAGACATAGTTTTTTGAAAAACAAATACATTTATTTTAAGTGACAAATGATATGGAAAATATATATATACATACACTTAATATAAGTATATATGTCCCACTCTTACAAACTATATACATTTTATCGTATACATACTAATTTTTTCGCACACCATCATTCGGTTATTATTTAACCGTAGTTCCGTTCATTCTCGATATTCTTCTTTACTTCTACACTTCCATAAGCCGATATACAAACAAACTTTTGAAAACTACTTTTCAAAACTTAAACAATGCCACACAAGCAACAAGAATACAAACAATGTAAAACTTGTAAACTTTAGTTAAACTTTATCGAGTCTTAATATGAAATAAGACTAAAGTTGTCGTACTAATTTAGGTTGCGTGTCAAAGCCGCCCACTATCACTGTTTGATTTTCACTTCAGACTGCTTATTGCTGAGGTGAGTTTATAGCCCCAACTTTATCTGTTAAACTGTTTTATAAACTATGAGGTGAGAAACATGCAAAATTGTTTTCGGACTGAAACTTAAACTTTTAGGAAAACTATTGCGTAGACTAGCCTAAGCCCTTTTGTATCCCATAAGTTCCCACTTATGAACCATCAATTCCTCGCTAGGAATCGCGAATATTATATATAGATCTATTGGGAGGACATCCCGCTCGCTTGACCAGATAGGCAAACGCGAGCGATAACACGCCGGAATTAAAGTGTTTTGGGATAGACACTTCCGGCCAATTTATTTATTTACATGCTTCTAGATGCCACAACTCGTTATATAGCTTCGGTTGTATGAATTTAGTGCTATCAAATAGACTATTTTGGTATGAAATTATATCCGTTGTAATGCTCATTCACACACTAAGTCCGACTTATGATTTTATTGTTTTATGATAAACCTATGAACTCACCAGCATTTTTGCTGTCTTTTAGCATATTTTTCTCAAGTAACTAATATGCAGGCAGGGACATGGCATGTCATTGGTCATAGATTTTCAACTGAAGTGTTTTCACACAAACTATGACTTGTTTTTATGGGACTACTTTAAACTTATGGGCCATATTTTTCGTGACTTGACATTATTGTAAAACTCTTTTATTATTAATGAAATCTTACGGAGATGTATTCGCTCTTTACTACCTGTGTTGTGAATACCAATTGAGTAACACCTCATGTTGCTTATGTTTGTATTAGTTTTGGGGTGTTACAAGATCCTTTGTATCCCTGTAATAGCTTAGATGATTTGATAATACAGGTGTGTTGACACAAGTAAATGCTAGAATGTACGCTTATATTATGTTTAAACTGAATATTTATTTTATAAACTTGTTTTAAATTAGTTTAAGTTGGCGCTTATTATCAGAAATTACTAATAATGATATATAATTAAATTAACATATGTATATAGTATATAATTTTGTGGTAATTAAGAATTTAATATCAACGGCGCTTATATTTCGGGCTTATAAAATTTTAACTTTATTTTTGAGACGGGGCTTATGACTAGGTTGGGCTTATAATTTCAAAAGTTCTATGTTCTCTACCAAACGAAGTTTATAAAAAGCTTTTGAAATTAAAGTCCTATAAACATTTCATAAACCCTTAGCCAAACACAAATATTCACAGTTCATCAAACTTGTGCATCCTCCGTAATACAGTTTCTTTGGACAACCGGACTTGGTAATCCTTGAATGCCAATGCAAATGTTTGAGTTATAAATTCACCTTTATGATTTTAAGTTTTAACATAAATTCAACTTGTGTAGTTCATTTTATCTGTGAGTAAAAAAAGTGTGCCGACATAGATCCCAAATGATCCGAAAAGAACAACTAAAAAAATTACTATTGAATTCGTATATTAAATAAATAATAATAAAAACTCATAGATATTTTTATAAGATATTTTCGGTGTTACTCGACAAAATCAAGTGATTTTCAGACATATCATTTCAATTTTCGTGATTGGTTTCGTGAATGAGCTTCAAATTATGAATGGACAATAAAGTCACGTACATGCTATTGATATCCTGAATTTGTTTTTACCC
Source organism: Chrysanthemum lavandulifolium (assembly GCA_022545495.1). Taxonomy (NCBI): domain Eukaryota; kingdom Viridiplantae; phylum Streptophyta; class Magnoliopsida; order Asterales; family Asteraceae; genus Chrysanthemum; species Chrysanthemum lavandulifolium. Next base: position 236,418,086 of record CM040243.1, on the reverse strand, counting down.
AAATGGACAGATCAAACTTCTATAAGTTTGTTTTTTCGGTTGACGCCATAAACTATTATTACCTCTGTCTCAAATTTTATATCTATTTTTACTTTTAAAATCTAACTTTAACTTTAAATATTTTTGCTTGTATTATATAATACTTGATGCAAAATATACGAATATATTATGCTTTAAATGTATTTTTATCGATATAATTTTAATCAAGATTATATAATACAAACAAAAATATTTAACAAAGATGATTCAAAAAACAAACGAATATAAAATTTGGGATGTATGAAGAATATTCTCTTGAATGAGGTCGTCTTTATACAGGGCATAATTACATCAAACGCATCTAACTCATACTTTTTGTAGTTATGTGTGTGTATATATATATATATATATATATATATATATATATATATATATATATATATATATATATATATTTCATGTACTTAATTTAATTAGTTCGTGTATCGATTGTTCGGCCATGTGTATTATTTGTGAATATACCCAAAAGTCGAGTACATGAAACTACAAACATCAACAAGACACACAACTAACACCCAGTACACGGAGCTAAGTGAATTTAAAAGTTGGGTACATGAACTACAAAAGAAATAATAGCTACATGTAACTAAAAAAGTGATAAATTGATATATTTTGGTGTAATTATCCCTACTTTAGGTGGATTAAATATAATATTTTGATGGTCTAGAACAATTTTATTTTTAAAATACATTAATACATATGAGAAGGGAATGCTAAACTCACAACAACAATTTCACAAAATCATCTACAAAGGAGGTGTCACTCCCCGACGGTTTAATTAGAAAGAAGTTAGAGAACTATAAAAAACAAACCAATCGTGGTGACATCTCCTTTGTGGATTTATTTTTTATCTAGATTTCATATAAGAAACGCTCAAATGCATATCATTATTTTGTATATACTAAACGGACAAATCTCCACCATCCATTTAGTTTGATCTAATGGTGAAGATTAAACCAAGATTTAATATGCTTAAATCTTAATTTTCCCAACTATATAAATGTTTTTTCCTCATTTTTACACACACTTCATATATGTTTCTCCCAACCTGCTCTCATCATTTCCTTCCAAAAACATTTTCTTTGACTATTACCATTCCGATCACCTTCACCATCACCGTTCTGATCATCATCTCATCTACACTTTATCCTGCGCTTATTATATTGACGCATGTTTAGACTTTACATGGTAATCTGGATAATTGAATAACTAATATATTATTTAAGTGAACCATATTATAGGTTCATTTTTTCTCGCACGCTTCTTGGTATACACTTTGCATGATCATTGAACTATGTATCATCATAGAGGGTATGTTTTTGTTCGATACACCAAGTTGTATGATAAAGTGAAGATCCACGGCCACATACATCATGGCATCAAAATCTTCTTCAAACATATCGGATATTGTTGCGGTTGATAATGCTGTTGAATCGGTTAATAATTATGTGGATCAAGTTGTGATCAAATTGCACACCAAGTGTTTGATGAATTGTGTGAGTGAAAAATATTTGATAATCTTCTTATCAACTCCTATAATTCTGCTTATTAATTAAGTTGTTAGTTGAATTTTTGTTTTTAATTGCATTGGAATGTTGTTTTTATGTATTATTGATGTTTTGAATATGCTCTATTTGTATGTGTAATATCACAAGTGATATTTGAAGTTTAAGTTACTAATAAGGTGTTCATTATAGTGTAATATTGCTCATTATTTAAGTTTTTAGTTTAAACAGGTTGATTTTGCTTTAAACACATAGTTATTTAGTGTGATTTTGCTTATTATTTAAGTTGTGATTGGATTTATGTTTTCATTTTCGCAGAAGATCACCATGATATTATGTGTCATATCTTTGTTTTTAATGTGTTTTGTTTGTTTTGATAAAGGTGTTGCATAACAAACAAGATGGTTCAGCTTATGTGCTATTTAAACCTTTTATTCATTGTGGTGATTCTATGTCGACACATATTTTGTGTGCTCAAGAATTGTAATATCGCATATATCCCGAACAATGTATATTGAGGCGTTGGATGATAGATTTAGTTCCACCGATTTGACGTAAGAAGAAAAATTGTTATTTGTGGGAAGAATGAAATTATCAAGAGGCTTGCAATCGAGGCCTCTACCTTAATGGACCTGTGTACATGTATTAAAAATAATTATTCTATGTTTGATGAGTTTGAACAAGTGTTTGAGGATGAAATTTGTGTTATGTATTAATTTTTCAAAGATTTAAATGGATGTTAAATTACTTTCAATTTTGTAATAGTTTTTACTTTTATGTATCGCCAGATATTACACTATAAAGGCAAAGAAAAGTGTTTAAGTTTCAGCGATGTCGCAACCGTAGCCCCGAGCGAGCGATAAAATATGACAGCGATGTTTATCACCGATAAAACACATATGATACAGAGCAATTGTGATATTATATGACATGTATTTTATCACTCGTGATATTTCGTTGTTATGTTTTATTATCATAGTTAAGCTATTAGTTTAAACAACGTAAACATGTTGATTTTGCTTTAAGCAGATACTAAAGTTGAAACATTTTGTTCTTTATTAAAGTTTTATATCACAAGATATATAACATTGTGAATTACATATACCAAATATGTATAAAAAAGAAACATAACAAAGAGAATAAAAAGTTGGCATATTATCAAAATCAACCTAAGTGTTGCATCACTTTTAAAAGTATCACAAGTAATATAAAAATCTGAATAAACCTAAGTATGGCATCACATTTAATAGAATATCACAAGTGATAACAGATACAAGAAATGTATGAATCATAAAAATCTTCATAAAAATTTATTCCAGACTATTGAGTGTAAGTTTTAAAAAAATATTGAAAATGTATGAATCACAAGTGATAAATCAAACAAAAAATAATAAAAATGAAAATCACCTCAAATTTTGAAGTTAACTCTTTGAGCTTCTATACAAAATAAGTCACTTTGGCTCCTTATTGCTTAACATATGTACACACATGTCCACTGAGTTATCTCAATTGCTTCATTCTTCTCGCTATATCGGTTTCTTTCCCTCCTCAAATCAGATGGAATCAAGTCCCTTGTCTAATGCCTCCGTATATATTATCTGAGATATGTAACACCTTACAATTCTTGAATACACAAAATATTTGTCGACATTAAATCCCGCATCGAACAAAAACTTGACAACAAGTGGCAACAGAACCATCTTGTTTGTTATAAAGCACCTTCATATACAAAAAATAAAAAGAAAGAAAAATAAGACACAAAACATAAATTTACAAGCATAAATCATTCTTCATATTATATTATTAACAATGGAAGAAGCTGAAAATATCACCTGTGATATTTAAAAATAATGACCATGTAAAAGCAAATTATACAGAGAATGCAATATCATTGAGTGATACATCACATGTAAAATGAAATATCACAAATGATACTACAAATTTCACAAGTGATGATACACATATACAATACAAAAATAAACATAAAGACAACCATCTCAAACACAATCTATACAATATATAAAGTATTACAAGTTAGAATGCGACTTTATAACAATTTAATGCACAAACACGTTAATTAAAGACACATAATTAATACTCAACTTAAAACATTCTTATTAAAAATACAATTTTATTAACACATGATACAACTATTTAAAACGCAAATACAACTAAAAAACATTATTCAACACATACATTTAATACGTTATTTAAATTAATCATTCATTAAAATATACAACCATTTTACAATAACGACAATCTATTGAAGTTAATATGCCAAACATTTAAAAATAAAACGATCAGTATAATTCCAAAACTTTGGCTACCACGCTAATGGAGGTCGACTAGTACGGTCATAGGTCATACCGACCGAGTCGCCATCATCGCAAATAGTCTTCAAGATTTAAATTAGATACAACTCATATCAATCACTTCATACTTTGACGCCACAATATTTAATTTACAGACCAACAGAACGCGTGCATTCTACTATCTTTTTTATTTTTGAATAAATATGCATCAACAACTTCACACAAGATATCCAACACATGATACAAGTAGCTATGGCTACTTCTTCGCTCTCGTTTATTCTCTTATCTTTATTCATATCATTCTCAATATCGAATGCCGTTGTTCCTTCGAATGAGACCTTCCGATATGTCAACGAAGGTGATTTTGGAGAATTCCAACTTGAGTCTGAATACACCCCAACCTATCGTCCCTTGATCCATTTACCTTCCCTTTCAGCTTTGTTTCTACAACACCACCCCAAATGCCTATTATCTTGGTCTTCGTATGGGGACAAGACGTGATCGATCTCTCATGCGATGGGTCTGGGAGGCCAACCGTGGCTCCCCAGTACGAGAAAATTCCACGTTTTCATTAGGTTCTGATGGAAACCTAATTTTGGCTGAATCAACAGGCCAGGTCGTATGGCAAACCAACACCGCCAATAAAGGCGTTGTTGGTTTTGCCATAGAGTCAGATGGTAACATCGTGCTGAAAGACTCAAGTGGCAACTTCGTATGGCAAAGTTTTGACTCACCTACCGACACTCTCTTGGTAGGCCAAACTTTACGGGTTAACGGTGGCCCTTTCAAGCTCGTGAGTAGGGATTCAATCACTAACAACATTAACGGAGCGTATAGTTTCGTAATAGAGCCTAAAAGACTGGCTTTGTATTATAAGAACAGCATGCGTTATTGGTCATCCACCTTCCCCGAATTAAACCGAGCAAATGTGACTTTAGTTAATGCAACGTTACGCATCGCAGAAACCGAGTATGAAGAGAACAGTTTTCACGTACTTTGGTGTCGTCTAGAGAACGCTCGAGACTTTGAGCAACCGTTATTGCCGTTGGGAACGATTCGATACAATAGCTCGTTATCGTATCTTCGACTAGGCATCGATGGGAACCTAAGACTCTACACGTATCGAGCAAATGTTCGGGAAACGCGTGGGCGTTATTGTTCACTTTGTTTGAAAGAGGTGTAAGAACCAGTAGGGGTATCCGGAAGACGAATGTCAATTACCAAGTCGATGCGGAAAATTTGGGCTTTGCGAGGAAAGCCAGTGTGTTGGGTGTCCTACCCCCAACGGTGTGTTTGCGTGGAGCAAGGATTGCGATGTTAAGTTGCCTAGCTGTAATGCGAGTAGTTTCAAATATTACGAGCTTAAAGGGGTTGATCATTTCACGGTTAAGTATACATCCGGGACTAAATCTAGCTTGGATAGTTGCAAGAACAAATGCACGAAGGATTGTAAGTGTATGGGGTATTTTTATCACACCGATCGGTCGAAGTGTTGGACAGTTAACGAGCTGAAGACGTTGACAAGAACCGGGAACTCGACATCTTTGGCGTACATCAAAACGCCCGTAAGCTAGTTGTGATGTTTTGTGAAGCTGGTATTAATTAATAAAGTGAAAGAACATCACAGCATTACTTGAATAATGTTTGTTTTCATATAAGAAATAAAGCCTTTTTTTACTACATACGTAGTGATATAGGTTATAAAGCCGTTTCTTTATATAGCCCTTTGATTACTAAATGTGTGCTACTATTTCTTGGGTCAATTTCTTTAGTTTAACACATACTAAATGATTATGAAAACGAATTATAATTAACTACTTATATGTTAACGAAGTAAGGTTAATCATTCTGACCTGTGTTAACAATCCATTTGGGTACACATTAAACACTGTTTATCTTTGTGGGTAAGGTTAATCATCTAATTTTATTAGCAAACATAAATCTGAAGGCGAGCTTCCACACACTGGAGCAAAACGCCCAAGCAGCAAATCTGGATTTACATGCAAACAAATAAGCTCTTAAGTCCCCACATGCAATTTTGAGACCTGATAGGTATATATCATACATGTTCAACCTCTTAAAATCAAGAGGTACAAGAAGAATGGAATGTTCCTTAAGGTGCACATCCCCAAATGAACAGCTCGAGCATGTGTCCCATAAACGTCTAGAACAACCTGTGTTAACAAGGTCAGAATCTGTTGCTTCTGATCAAAGTCAAACCTCTTGATAAACAAAGCGCCAAGGTGGCATGAGCTTCTGCAGTGCTGGTGCTTGAATTTTCATGGTTGAGTAACGGTTGTGTTAGTGAAGAACTTTCAGTTAGTGGCAACAGTGGATCAGAGCAAGCCAGGAGGGAAAGGGGATGGAGAAACAGTTTTGCTCCAGTTTGGAAAAGTTGGTGACAATGTGTTCACTATGGACTACAGATGGCCACTGTCGGCATTCCAAGCCTTTGCCATTTCCCTGACGAGTTTTGGGACAAAGCTTGCAAGTGAATGATGGTACCTAGTGTTGTGTTCAAGACCAAGCCCTCTTTATGTATGAGTTTAATGGAATGGTATGTTATAGTTTGATATTCGAGAGCTGTCATGTATATGTGAAAGAAAATTGGCTTTTGCTAATTTTCTTAAAGTTTGTAGGCATGCAGGTCTTATGAATTTTGAAATTTTTAGGAAAATTAGACGAAATTAAATAATGAGGTTTATAAAATATAAATGCAATTAGTTATCTAAATGTTTTAACATATTATTCATCAAGATATTTCCTTATTTAAATATATTTTTAATTTTCGAAAATATATGTACACGTATATATAATTATTAACTAAACAAATTTTGGAGTACTAAAATTTTTGAGACCTGAATCAGTCGCCAACCTCGCACATCCTAAAGACGGCCTTGTTTGTAGGAGCTTAGTCGCTTGTAAGGTATGTTGTTGCTACCTTAATTTGCATTCTAACAAGCGAAATTACGATGTGAGCCTCAGATAGAAATGGTTTTCTTGCAGTGGATCACTTTATCCGACATATCCAAAGTAGCCTAGTTGTTCGCTATTTTTATCGAGAAATCCAAACGCAACAAATGCGGATGATAATTAATTGAGGAAAAAAAAATGGTGAGTCACCATTTCGCTGCAATTATGGGGCGAACAACATTTTTGATGTTTGAATGCATGTGGGACCCGCCACTATGGTTGAATAGATTCGATTTCAAATTTGGCAGAGATTTTCAATTTAAACCCCTCAATTCACTTAAGGTCCTCAATCTTCACTTGGCTTATTTTATTGGGCTTGAGCAATTTAAGGCTTCGATTGGGCTTTACTTAAGTTTCATAAATCATTGAGTAAGATCTAATGTATCTTCTAAAATCTTTAATATCTTTTAATCTTCAAATAATATCTTCTAATCTTCAAATAAATTATTGATATCCCTAAGACTTCCACTCGTGTAAACTCTAGTCATACTAATGCTATTAATGAGAAGAATAATGGTGAAGCAGAAATGTTGACATTAAAAAAAATAAGCCTAAAAATGTAAATGGTAAATGGGACAAAAGACATATGCTAATGTAGCTACTCATAGACAGGAGGTTGATAAGAAGTTGTAGTTATACCAATTGAAATTGATGATAATGAGAATGAGGTAGCGGTATTTGATGATTTGTTGATTGTCAAGGAAATAAAGTGGGAGAAAACTATATTTGGATATATTGTTGGTGATAATATGTGTCACACCCCAAAATATTGCAATGAAAGGTAACCAAGACGTGACGCTCATAGCACAAAGACAAGAGTATAAAAAACGCCTCTACATGAGGCATTTTGAAAAGATGCATTCGATCAAGAAAATAAGTTTCAACAAAACCAAGATTTAAAGTTACACATCACAAATGAAAAATGGTTTAATAATCACATCGCATGAACGACAATGTAAGAAAATCTTCATGATGAGATGCCCACAAAATGAGACTCAATGGATGCTATTCATACTGAGCTATATAAGTCAACAACCTAAGAAATACATGTTAAAATGTCAACAATAATGTTGGTAAGTTCATAGGTTTAAGTAAGAGTAAAATTCTAGTGAGTACTACAAGATTTCAAGAAGTATGACCATTATAACAAATACAATTTCATAGGAAAAGTAACAATATTTCCCTAAGCTCATGACCCCGAAGCTTAACGTAATCTGTATGCATTTTGCACATATATAAATACCCCTGTAGGTGTTTTCCAAGCACCCAAAGTATCCCAAATGGTATGCGTCCGTTTACCCAGTTGGTGCGACCAACCCGGATGGGGTGTCAACCCAATAGATCTATTCATAACATCCTCGCTTACGAATAATTAACGGTTCATGATATGTAAGGAGCTAATGGCTAATGTGTTAACTTAGGCAATATGTAACGTTTTATTCACTTGTGCCCGTATGAAAAAGCAAATTCGTGGTCGGTTCTCGCTTGGAAGCGCTGCTTAATGCGCTGGTTCCCGGTCAATCTGTTGGTCTTGTTGAGTACCCCAACGTTAGGGTGTAAGACGTGCCACGAGTAGAGACTCGATAGGCACCACACCGGTCGGAGTTGGGACGCCCCGATGAGTCCAAGCGTGACAAACCAAGGAACCTTTATTAAACGCGGACGGATGGCTAGTCCTTATCGTGTGTAGGCGCCACGCGGGATGACGGAATGACCCCGTGACAAGTGGTATCAGAGCCAAGTCGGACCGAGGCGGATCGAGACAAGAATCGCTCAAGTCGCTCTCCCAAAAGTTCTTAAAGTGTTGGCTAAACAAAGGTGGCGGGAGGGAGTTCCCGGGATATTGAAGAGTCAATATGATGTTGTGTGGAGTTCACAATGTCGCATTCGATGGACGCCAGAGAGGGTAATGGACTATGGAGTTTAGTCGCTGCACGCTGGGACTAAAAGAAGTCGAATGTCCCTTTAGCCATAAAGCCGAAGTAAAGCCAAATCATTCGAGGGAAGTCATTCGTCGAGACGGATGACCATGCACGAGGTCGTGCATGAATTGGTGGCGGGGAATGTCACGAGCCAAATTCGTGGGTCGGTTCGCGCTGAAGCGTTGTTTAATGCGTGGGTTCCGGTCAATCTCGTTGGTCTTGTTGGAGTACCAACGTTAAGGGTGTAGTACGCCACAGCAGAGACTCGATATAGGCACCACACCGGGTCGGAGTTGGGGCCGCTCCTGATGAGTCCAAGCGCGACGAAACCGGTGAACCTTTATTATACGCGGACGGATGGTGGTCCTTATCGGTGTCGCGCCGCTGGGACGACGGAATGACCCCGTGACAAGTGGTATCGAGCCAAGTCGGACCGAAAGGTGACCGAGACAAGAATCGCCAAGTCGCCTCCCAAAAGTTCTTAAAGTGTGGCTAAACAAAGGTGGCGGGAGGAGTTCCGGAATATTGAAGAGTCAATATGATGTTGTGGAGTTCACAATGTCGCATTCGATGGACGCGCAGAGGTAATGGACTATGGAGTTTAGTCACGCACTGCGGGACTAAAAGAAGTCGAATGTCCCTTTAGCCATAAAGTTTGAGTAAAGCCAAATCATTCGAGGGAAGTTGTTCGTCGAGACGGATGACCATGCACGAGGTCGCATGAATTGGTGCGGAGAATGTCACGAGCCAAATTCGTGGGTCGGTTCTCGCTTTGAAGCGTTGCTTAATGCGCTGGGTTCTGGTCAATCTGTTGGTCTTGTTGGAGTACCCCAACGTTAAGGGTGTAGTACGTGCCACGAGTAGAGACTCGATATAGGCACCACACTGGTCGGGAGTTGGGGCCGCTCCCCTAATGAGTCCAAGGCAGGACGAAACCAGTGAACCTTTATTATACGCGGGACGGATGGCTGGTCCTTATCGGTGTAAGGGCGCCGCGCGGGGACGACATAATGACCCCGTGACAAGTGGTATCATAGCCAAGTCGGACCGAGGCGGACCGAGACAAGAATCGCTCAAGTCGCTCTCCCAAAAGTTCTTAAAAGTGTTGGCTAAACAAAGGTGGCGGGAGGGAGTTCCCGGGATATTGAAGAGTCAATATGATGTTGTGTGGAGTTCACAATGTCGCATTCGATGGACGCCAGAGAGGGTAATGGACTATGGAGTTTAGTCGCTGCACGCTGGGACTAAAAGAAGTCGAATGTCCCTTTAGCCATAAAGCCGGAGTAAAGCCAAATCATTCGAGGGAAGTCGTTCGTCGAGACGGATGACCATGCACGAGGTCGTGCATGAATTGGTGGTGGGAGAATGTCACGAGCCAACCCGTGGGTCGGTTTCGCTGGAAGCGCTGTTAATGCGTGGGTTCCTGGTCAATCCTGTTGGTCTTGTTGGAGTACCCCAACGTTAAGGGTGTAGTACGTGCCACGAGTAGAGACTCGATATAGGCACCACACTGGTCGGGAGTTGGGGCCACTCCCCTGATGAGTCCAAGGCAGGACGAAACCAGTGAACCTTTATTATACGTGGGACGGATGGCTGGTCCTTATAGGTGTAAGGGCGCCGCGCGGGGACGACGGAATGACCCCGTGACAATTGTCTTCTCACCCTGATCATATCAAAATATAAATATAAACATAGAATACGGGGCTATGAAACTCACCTCAAGTAATGATAGTGTTCGAAAAAGTATAACGTAGAACAACAATCGAGAAATCCTAAACGCGACCTAGAATAACAAGTCGTTTTAGGAAAATGCAATGTGTACTAAATGCGTATGAGTTTTATAAAGTTTTATCACCCTTATATATTTGTAGTGAGGTTTTACGACTCAAAATATAGTAAAATGCAAGTTTCACTTTTTAATGTTAAGTTTTCAAAAAGTGTCCAAAAACGAGTTCGGTTCAAGTTTAGAAGGTCATATATCCTTCGTGTCTTATTGGTTTAGGCCGTTTAATTTCTAATGTCAAGTATGTCGCGAGGGTGTAAAAGTTCAACTAACACTCTTAATAAATCTAAGCCTAAGTTCCTCGTGAATAGGCTCGAAGTGGTCACTGCGCTTTTGTGTTTAACATTTTAAGATCCTAGAAATAAACTTGTAAACTTTTAAATTTATCCCGACTTCATTTGAGCGTATCTAATTCGCTTTCAAGTCCGTTTTCTTTGTTAAACTCTAAAAGACGGTGAACGTGTCTATTTTCACTATTTCAAAGTCTCGGTTCATGAAAATAAGTTTGGGTTTTGTTTTATGTTAAAATATTTGTAATTCGCTTGTTACTCAATTTTAAAACTTTCGAATTAATCAAAGTTATTTCTCACTCATTTTCTAAATAAGACACTGTTTCATAAGCTTAGGTGCATCGCTTTCGAGTCTACTTTTCAAAATGTATGCCACCTGCCCCGGTTCCTCACCAATTATTTTATAAAGTAAAAACGACAAGCGTATCAAAGTTGTTAAAATTTTGAATGTATGACCTGCCTTTCCTGGGGTCAGATCTCCTTCGATATTTATCGTCACGACTGATTCAACTCTCTACGGTTAGGTCTAAGAGCGCCTCCAACCCATAGTACAATACAAGATTCAATATATTTTCACATCATCGCCATATCAACATATCAAATTTTACATAAACCTTTACAATGCATTAAACTTAACATAGTTTAATAAATTCCTACATCATTAAACTTCTTTTTAATAATCAAATTATGATAAGCAAAAAAAATTAAAACCAAATATTAAACCATTACTTTGCCTAAAAAGGTAAACATTGAATGCTTGAGTCCACCTAAATATGAAAATATAAAAGAAATGATGCAGTTAATGAAATGATACATGCTTTTGAAGTTGACCCCTACTTTCATGCGTATTTCAACGATGTGTTTAGAGATATATGAACATTCAATGCACGGGTCTACCAGTAATTTCAAAATGCATAAACTGATGAGTCATCACTCATTGATCGACCAAAGGTATCCATTGTGGATGCCATGTGTCCTCTACGATAGCTATTCACATCATTTACTCAACCAGGGCTTAAGGTGGTTGTTTTCTTAATTTAAGACGGTACAAAGATTCTTGTTTGATTGATTAACATTTTCGTATGATTTATTAAAAATACCAAATCAACTCCAAACATTATGAAAAAAAATTAGGGAATGACCTAAGACATATATATAAGTACAATACTATTTGACCTTAGTACTGATTCAGGTTTAATTTTTTCCCAGTTCATGCCCTAGATAAATATGAAACATAGTGTCCTAAAACCTAGCTATGATATAGAAATAGCAAATGAACAAAGGGTAGAAACCAATAAGATTCTTTGTGGGAGTAGTAATGCTCAAAAATTATTTTGTGACTTTGATGAAAAACGGTGATAAGACGACTCACTTACTTTGACTGTACCCCCGACCTTTTTCACTTATCTCACCAATCTAAGTTGTAGATACATATATGTTTGGTTTTTAGAAACCCTAAAATTGAGCAAACTTTCAAAAATGTTTAAATCTCTAACAACTCTTAAATAATTTTACGATAGTTCTTATTTGTTGACTTTCGAAATTTAGTTAGATTCAAGTCATTACTTAGCTTAAGTTTTTGATGATTTTGCTCAAGGACGTGAACGCTTACTCCATCAAATCTAACCACCAATAGTTAGTTTTGACCGCTTATTTCATTACGCCACCGACTAGCATGGATAAGGTTGTCGAAGTTACGCCTTTTAGTAGTATTTGCCACCACGCTTTATTCCTATCGACCTCTCGTCGGGATGAGATTTGTGAGAAGCTAATGACCCTTTACAAAATAGGACATTCTTTCTCTATTGGAACACCCGTAATTCTAGTGGATAACATGCATTGAGCCTCAAGAAATGCCTAGCCGATGACTGACTGATTATCATCCCATAGGAAGTTCAGTTTCATGATTGATTTCATTTTGTAGAAGACCCAAACGAAGTCCTCATTAGAGAAGTTAAGCTACTTAAATGAAATATGATCCTGATTAAGCCAATAGTTTTGACTTGTTGGAAACCTAAGGCGCACATAGCTATGAACCATGTTCGTGTGGTTGCATATACAATTATGAGCCATGTCTCTCTATCTACATACACAAATATGAACCATGTCTATGTTGTTGCATATATGACAATGAGCCATGTTCGTGTGGCTCCATACATAACTATGAGCCATGTCCGTGTGGTTGCATACATACATATTGAACTAGTGCGGTTCGGATACATAACTATATACTTGTTGCTATTATGTTTTTATTTCTACAATTTCGTCCTACAAAATTCAATGCTTAGCATACACGGTTTACATTTTTTTAAAACCCGCAAACTCACCAACTTTATGTCGACGCCGAGTATTCATTTTCGTGTGATAGCAATATTAATGCTTAAGGAGTATAGAGCTTCCTACTTGGTCATATCAAGATCTAAGATTAACCTCATGGGTCATTTTCATTGGCTCAATCGCATTAGAACCCTTCTATAGATTTATGTCGCTTAATTGGTTTATTTGAAAACTTGTCGACTTGTACTTGTCCCGAGTTGTGGGAACTTCTATGTTTGACTTTATAACTATGTTGTCGTGGAATTGACTAGTCACGACACAAATTTCCTTTATGTGTCGGTCGATGTCAAGACATGTCGCATGTATTCATTTAGAACTTTCTAACTTATGTACCAATGTATTATGACGATTCCATCTCTGTAATAATCGTGTTTTCACCTTAGACGGGTGTGCATTTACAAATGGGTGCAACAACTTCCCGTGAATATCTTGATTTCTTTTGTAAGTCTCTTATGGAAATTTTTAGCGAGTATTTGCGAAAACCTACTTAAACTTATGTTGAAAAGCTAACTGTTTCACAAAGAAAATCACGGGTTTCAAGAATGTTAGGAAGCCTTGATTGCAGATTGAGGGTGGTTTCGTTGTCCAACCGCATATAAAAGGAAATATAGTAGACATGATCATGGTTCAAATCCATTCATTTTGCCGAAAGATGACGTGTCACAAGACTAATGGATATGACAAGCTTTCTTTGGTGTTTTGGGCGAACAACGACATCAACGCTAGACATCAATCACACATATTCAACGATCTCAAGGACGGAAAAGCACCAGATGTTTCGTTTGTAGCTAACTGAATAACTTACAAATGAGGATATTATCTTGTTGACGAGATATATCCTAATGGTCGACACTTGATAAGTTAATTCCAAATCCGCATTTACGATGACAAAGAAACAAATACTAGATAAATGAATGAAGGACAAAGAAAGATGTGGAACGTCATTGGTGTTCTCAAGATAAAATGAGTTGTATTAGACAATCTCGCATGACCGATGCATTTGAAAAAAATAAGAAATATGATGTATATGTTAATACAAATAAGCCGTAAAAACGTTTATTTATATTTTACGATCTCCTAATATTTTGTCGATAACAAACGTAAAATCATTTTAACGAAACAAATAGAATACGTAAATGGTTTGAGTTAATAGTTTCCTAACACACTTACGCCACATAAAACACTAAAACAAGTATAAGTGATTTTATTATTTAGATACATATGTACAACAACTAGTGTTTACATATGGGTTAGCATATACTTAAACTAAGTATACTAAAATGGGTAAAACATGTATATACTAAAATGGGTAAAACTAACAAATGGTATTGACCCATAACCCATGGTTTATATATACCTCTTAACCAAGTTCATTGTATCCTTAAGATACATTGTATCTAGAAAGAAAACCATGGATCAACCCATAACCCATGACCCATAACCAAAATACCCATGGGCAAAGAGGAGCGCCCACGGATCCCTGCTTTGCTAGCCGGATCCTCTGTGGTAGGGATCCGTGAGATCCGGGAACAAGAGAGAATTTTCTATAAATAGAGAGCCATTTCTTCCTTTCTACTCACCACTTTACACACATACTTCCCCAAGTATTATAACTCTCTAACCTCGATCCAAGTGATCTATGTAGTTTGTCTTTTGTTTTGTGTGATCTTCTAGGTTCCTCTTAAAGGCAAGATCACCATTTCTTGATGACGAGCAAGCTCAAGTCCATGAGTTGCCATGCTTCGTCATCATCAAGACAACTAAGGTTCAATTGTTGATAGTTCTTCCTTTCTCCATAGATATTGGGTTGAAGGCATTAGTGAAGAATGCCGAAATTGTCAAGATGAAAGCATTAGTGAAAGGTGCTCATCATTCGTGTCAAAGCATTAGTGAAGAATGCTAAAGGTGTCAAGACGAAGGCATTAGTGAAGGGTGTCAAGCGTTGTGTCAAAGGCATTAGTGAAGGATGCCGAAGAATCTAATCAAGTTGCATTTGGGAAGAATGTGTAGGTCGTATAATCGATGAGGTGCATCGTTATACATATAAGTACTTGTTTATTTCCAAGGATGGTGATATCCTTGATGATGTTGTAACAAGGAGTGGATCTCCTTGATATTAGGTGTTGTGTTGTGAAGGGTAGTAGTTCCTCCATAGTAATGGAACTAGGTGCTTAGCCTACTACCTAATAAAGGGTAGGCGACGTTGTGATAGGATTAGTTCTCCTTGGTGTGAAAGAACTCGGTGATTAGTCTAGCACCAGATAAAGGGTAGGCGACATTGTGTTAGGTGTGGTTCGCATTTGGTGGGAAGGAACTTGGTATTTAGCTTTGTACCTAAAAAGGTTGCGACGTTGTGAAGGCTTCTCCGCCATAAGGAGTTGGTGTAGTGCTTACGAACTCTCGAGTAGGTGACTCGGGAGTGGAGTAGGCAAGGAAGGTGTCCTTGTAGCCGAACTACTATAAATACTTGTGTCATGGTGATGTGCTTCTTACTGTATCTTTCATTACACGCTTATATATTTATCTATCAACGCCCAAAGATAAACAACCAAATAGATTGACATAAGTCGATCTAAATATTTAAAAGGAAGTTTTAAATTGGTAAAACTATTCAACCCCTACTAGTTTTCCACAATTGGCATCGAGCTTCATACCAAGTTTTTAAAGTATGTTGTACCTTAAAGACTTGATACGATCCGTGTATGTTTGAAAACTACAAAGAAGGATTTTTTAAGGGTCGTATTTCTTTTAAATCATTTTGTTTGACATTGATAGATCATTCTAACAATTTCTTTTTAAGAAATCTCCATGCTAGAATATCTCCAAAAAATTTCATCTCTATGCAAAGAATAATGAAGTCAACATTCAAGGAAGGATCTAAAAAGTAATCACTACTTACGTACACCAAGTACAAAGGATTACTTTAAAAGCTCATGAAGTATTTTTGGTATTACGCCAAACCAAGAAGCATAGAGGTATGTTTTACTTTTCATTAGATAGGTTACATGAGTTTAATTTATTTCATAGTTTTCTTTGTTTAAAAATTACTAGCATCATAAGAAGTCTCTTTCGTCACTTCTCTGTCTTTTTCATCATCAGGAATAGTATTCCTCTTGATTCGTCAAACTAGCGCCGTTGTCACATATGAACCCTCGATATGTGATTCATCAAAACCCGTCATCCATAAACAATCCTCATCTAATACTTCCAAACTATTTTTTAGCTAGTTATAAGTCTACTACAAAATAATGCCAAACAACCCTTTTTCTCGTCCACGTGAGTTTGATCCTCTAGTTGTACTAGCGGATCCCAAATACAAGGGATCCGGGGAACCGTGGAATGAACTCGCTTATACGCTTTCAAAAATCACCACCGATCTTTTTCCTCTATTCACATAACACAAAAACGACTAAGCTACGAACCATCCTCATTGGCTTCCATACTTTCAAGTATTCCTTCCTAAAACACCATTGTAAGTAATTACATTAACTTGTTCTAATTTTCATCATCCTCATCCTAGGTTTTATAATTTCTTAATTTCAAATCAATTAATTTAATTAGGGTTTTTCAAATTAATCATGAAAAATGGGTTTTTAACAAAATCACATTGTGTTCACAACATTGTTAATACAAATCAAAACCATAAACCCATCCCAACTAATTTTACCTAATTGGAAAATTTGTATTTTTAGGACCAACCATGCCCAAAGCTACTCAACAAGATCATCATGACACCGTTCATTACCTTACTCATTACTATCGTAAAAAGGGATTGACCAAAACCGACCGTAAAATATTCAAAAGCCTTGTAAACGACTTATGCACGAAGGTCGTGTAGTCAAGGAATGTTTCCTTGAAGATACCGACATTCGTCAAGTTTTCTCGACAATCAACTTTGATTGTCTCCTTGACATAGATGAACAAATTTGTCCGGTCTTCATTTTGAATTTTACAAAAGCTTTAGGATCATTAGAAACACCGACAATAGCATCTCAATCGCCTTCATCATCAACAAACAAAACTTTATTCTTCCTCTCAACACCTTTGCTCAAATTCTTCAGATTCCTTGTGAAGGTATTTGTATGTACTCAAGATTGGGCAATTAACGCTCAAAACCTTGTACTTGATCCTAAGCCTCTATAACACTCCTCTCGATGATCCCGAAACCATTAGAGATACTATCTTCAAAGTTAGGACCGACCAATCCGTTAAACTGTGAATAAAAGCTCATTCACCGTGATCCTTTCAAATGGAACTTTTCAAAATGCATCCCATGTTTAGACAATGGAAGAAATCTTAGGAAAATGTCATTAGCCTAGTTGGAAACAAAGATCATCCAAACGCATGTCTTGTGCAAATGATCTATTGTCTTACCCACCAAAGGCCATTTAATCTTGCCTATTACATGGTAAGGAGAATGGTCAGTATTCAAAGCTTCCAACATGGTACTTCCAGTATGGTATGCTCCTAACATGACTTTGTAAGTATGTTGGTGCATTGCAACCATCTCCTATCAACGATGATCATTACCTTCCGATCACGTCATGGTACCTCTTACCAAACAACCCCTAAACGGTTCATGGTCAATGGAAAGAAACCTCAAGCTCTCTGACTCCTCGGCGGTGAAGAAGAAGAAGATGAAGATGAGGAAGACGTCGACCACATAGCCAACATCAAATTGGAACCCTTTGAATACTACTTAACAACTTCCAACCATTCCAAACGAGACCGCTGAATTTAAACAATTGAGGGCATGATTCAAAACCTCGCACAAAATTTCACTAAGCCGTCAAAAGGAAAAGAAAGGATTGATGAAAGAGACAATAGGAATGTGCTTATTTTCCTTTATTTTATGTTTGGATGATTACGTTTAGCACTTTTGGTTTATGGCAATTTGGGTATTGTTACTTTATCATGCTTTTATAAGTGGTGTTTTGTGATGACATGCTTGTTCCTATTGCTTTATTTATAGATTTATTAGTGTGCAAAATCAGACATCATTTCGTGGAAGATTCGATCGCAGATGCCGGATCCCTAGGATTAGCTAGCCGATCCCTCCTCGAGGAACAAGGGATCCGTGACATCGATTAGCAATTCAAAGATTCCTTGCATCAAGATAACTTTCTAGATTACATCACATTAGCTAAGCATATGATTTTAGAATCCAATTAGAACCACTTCAAGGATGATAAAGGCTTAGACTCACTAAAGGCTTACTTAAGATCTTAGTCAAATGCCTCTTGATTTATCAACAAATCAAAACTCACCATATTTCCGCTCAATACTCACAAACTGCTTCTCATCTTTCAAAACACTTAAGTGGACAAATTAAACAATTTTAGGAAATTGTTTCTAATCATTTTTTATCTCAAAGTAAGACAAAATTAGTTTTTCAATTCTTGTGATTTTTTAAGAATTTTTCAAATTTCATCTCAAGCTTAAATCTGATCACTAGGATCATTTATTATGACTTTACACCACCAAAACTCTTAGTGTTATCCTTGGACATCCATTGGTAGTCATCTTGTCCCATCTCCTTTCCATAAGAAGCAATCATTTGCTATAACACTTATTACCTTTGATCATTCAAGTACCCTCTCATCCTAAAACACTTAGGAGAACTGAAACACTCAAAATGAGAGAGGCTTTAGCTCCTAGAAACCTCATTTCAAACCCGTCATAATCTAGCCGAGAGCCGGATCCCTAGGATTAGTTTAGCCGATCCTCCAAGGAGGGAACCGTGGGATCCGGTGACAATTTATGTCTAACATTGCTAAAACAATCATTTCAACTCATCTTCCTAACTCAAACACTCCTTCTCATCTTAAATGAGTTCCTAGATCTGAAACTCTAAACTTCAACCTTGTGCATGTTAATCATCACATTTCCAAGAACATTAGTGGATTAAGTCTTAAATGCACTTGCCAAGCTCTTCCCTTTATAAGCCATATTGCTAAGAACACTTTAGTCATCAAACACAAACACAATTATCAAGAATTGCAACCATCTCCCTTAGTCATTTCATCATGAGAAAGGCTCCTAGTGCTAACTCATCCACTCAAGAAACACCCAAGAAACTTGCTAGATCATACACGAAGTTTCCTCAACCGAATCATCTCCGGTTAAGTCCACTAATGCTAGGATTTCTCCTACACCAAGGAAACCAATCAAACTAATCCCCAAGAAAATAGTTCCCACTAGACTTCATCACCAAACTCTACCAAACCAAACATACCTCCATAACTCAACCAACATCATTGGTGCCTAGAGCCACCTCACAATCATCTCCACATTCTCACAATGTAGAAGATTTACCTCCTTGGCCATCTCACCTTCCACCACTACCAAAGAATCTCACTTGAAAAGGTTGGGCAACAAAATCAAAATATTGAATCAACACTGATCTAATGTCAAACCTCTCATTCCCCAATAGTCCATTTTGGATTATGAGAAGACATCAAGGCAACCACCCGACCACATGGAAGTTGATGCCTCTTTACCTCCACCTCAAACATTGTAGAGCCATCACTTAATGAGCCTCCACCAATTCCTCCTTCATTTGAAGATTAATGAGTGTCTAAATACTCATCATTTTGTACCATTTAAACCGCAAAACATCCGAAAACACTCGTAAATGCATCAAAATGATAAAATATCACAAATAAGTTTTTATGTGTTTTAAATGCAAAATATCAAAATCGTGAAAACGATCAAGTTTGCATAATTGGCGCTTTAGTCCCCAAGTTTCAAAAGTTGTCAAAAACAGTCCCGGATAACCTAAATAAAGAAAAATATCATTTCAAGTCCTTAGGATTCTTGAGTTGTCAAATTGGTCCTTGAGATTTAAATTTTCAAAATTACAACTTAGGTCCCTAAACTTTAAAATTGTCAAAATAGTCCTTGGAAATTTGAAATGTCAAAACTAGTCCTTGTACTATTGGAACTTGTCATTTTAGTCCTTGTAACAACTTTGGAGAAATTACAGTTTGGTCCTCTAGTTTGGCAGAATTACAAAACAAGTCCTTGATATTAAAACCAAGCCTCGACCCTTTTGCATTATGGACCCCCGCCATTTATACCTTTTGACCCTTCCTTTTTGGACCCCGGTCAAATCCACCACCAAACCAAACCTTGCCGCCCATTGACACCTTTCTTCCCACTAGCCTCGCAACTCGCACCTCTCACCCATCACCTCCCACCTCACCTTATCTCCTCAAACCCCTCATCATCACACCTACAACCCACCACCCCCAGTTGCAAAAATCAGAGCCCTGAGGTCAAAACTACCTTTCCCGCCAAAATGCATCAAATGGCCAATATGCACCACACTCATCCAATGGCCCAAATTGAAGGTGGGATACACTCAGAGGACACGTGGAAGCTTTTTGGGTGTATAAAAAGGAAGAAAGAGAGAAGGAAGAGGCAGTAGTTTAGTTTTTAAATTTCTTGTATGTCGTTTTTATAAAATTATCTTAGCTAGTCTCTTAATTTTGTAACTTAAAGCTTTCCTGTATTGAATTCAAGTAGTTTGATCATTACAATCTGTTTTCAAGTCTTAATTCAAGGGTTCACTTAAATTTCATGTTTTGATGTTCACTGTTGAGAAGTTCAGTTTCAAACTCTATTTTCCAGGCTTCTAGCAAGCTTATTTTTAAGTTACAATAAGTTTATTTAAGCTATCTAAAGCTTTTGGTAAGCTTGGAAAACAGTTTCAAGCAACTCTCATGTTTGGTCAACAAAAGTCAACTGAAGCTCAAATGGACTTGGATTGGGAATTTGGGGGTTGCAGAGCTTGAGTTTGGGTTGGATTTGAGTAGCATAGTGTAGTTTTGGGTTTGGTTTTAGCCTGCAAAACAAGCTGGACATTTGTGAGTATCTGTCTTATTTTCATTTTCATTTCAGTTTGCAAATGGTGTTTGTATTCAGATCGTGGTTAAGAATGGTTCAACTTGTTTATTTAGTGGTAATTAGAGTAGTGAGACTTAGATTGATCAATAATATGCTAGTGCAGTAGTTTAGCTCAATTTAAATTGCATATCGTTGTTTAAAGTTATGTTTGGATTTGTCGCTTAATCGTATTAGAGGGTTGTTTAGTAGTTAGGATTTGTTGTTTCGTGTTTGTTAAGCTCTAATATGCTCATTTGAGTCGCTTAATTGCACCTCGCAAACACTCAAAGTCAAAATCACATTTGATCTGTCTTTAAAGCTTAACTGTTGAGTTTTTGAAAACAAAAACTAGTTTTGTGTTTAGAAATCACTAAAGTAGCTTGCATTAGTTTCATTATACCATTTAACATCATATTCAGTTGAGAAATCAAGATTAAAGCTCAATTTGGTCAACTTTTCAAATCTGTCAAAAAAGTCAAAAACTGAAAAATCATTTTGAGCCCAACTAGGGTGAATTTTCATGAGCTCATTTCTAGGCCAAATCAAATGAAATTGTAGGTTTAAAAAGTTCAATTGGTCTATTTTCTTATTGTCATTCTTGTATATTTTGTCAATTTTTATAAGTTCTAAAATCGCTTGTCAACATGGGTTTATTTGCTCACGTGCACCGACTCGCTTGATAACGAGTCTCAGACAGTGGTTTATGCAGGCTTGTCACAAGCTCACAAGAGCTTGTCTAGGTCTGGTTTTTGGATTACAAGCTCTTAGTCAGGTCTAGTTTAGGTTCCAACTCTTGGTCTTAAGTTTCAGCTTATTGGGTGGCTTATTTTTAAGCCACAAAGTAGACCAAAAATCTGTTTTTAGCACTTACTGTCAAATCATCAAATCATAGTAATGTGCAATTCAGATGTTTAGGATAGTTGTATTTGGTTTCTTTTGAGTAGTAATAACTTATTATAGCTTTCGTGAAGGTTTGGTGCTCATTTAGTACATTGTGTTGTTTCAAGTGCTTATTACATAAGCACTTACAACCGCAGCTCCATATTTCTACACACAAACCCTTGTTTTTATATTTTCCTAGATTCATAATATTATTTCAGACTTTTCTTGAATTTTTCAGATTTTCTAGGTCAGCTTTGCTATTTTTCTTAATTTAAAACAGCTTTTAAGTCATTTTAATTAGCTTTTAATACAAATAAATCGTAAAAGTTTCAAAAATAATTTTCATTTTTCTTAGGTTAAGATAAATATAAAAAGTCAAAAATATTTTTCCAGATTTTTCTTAGTTAAAATTGTATTTTAAGCAATTTAAGTAGTTTTAAATAGTTTTAATTCTTAGAAAATATTAAAATAATCGTAAAAATATAAAATAGTTTTGAAAATTCTCTTTGTTATTTTAGATTTTTCCAAGTCATAATTTTATTTTTCTAGCTTTATTTCATATTTTCTTGTATTTTAGGTTATTATTAAATAAGTAAAATAGTTTTTAATTAATAATAATTAATTAAATAGTTATAAAATAATTTTATTTTTCTACAAATTTTCTTTTATCATTAGGTTTGTAAAAATATCATTTTCATATTTTTAGGGTTAATATTGCTTCAGCTTCACATTTTCTTTTGTACGTAACGTAGTTTTATTTTAAGTTTTATAAAAGAAAATCAAAAACATCGCTTTAAAAATAGTGATAGCGTTTATTTAATATACTTTATCTTTTTAATTTCCTTTAATTTGCATTTAAGCCCCTGTAGTTTATATACTTTCTTTAGTATAATCAATCATAATCCTTTTCGCTCAAATCCTCTCGATCACTACATCGCTTGATTATTCTCGCATCTACCATCGGGACTTAACGACTGGGAAACACTATACTCTCATGGACTTCATTGCATTTGTTTCTAGACTGTTTTAAGTTTCTTACTAGTTATTCATTCAAGTGGCTAGCTTGTGAGAAAACTCGACCGTCTGGGAGCGAATCAAATTTTACGTCACGGGAGTCAGTGCTAATAGTCTTACGTTTAGCGATTAGTGATTTGGATATTCACCCTTGTTCATACCATCTATATATGTTTATATTTTCTTATAAAAATCCAAAACCCAAAACATTTTAAAATCGGCCAACAAACACAAAACCCAAAAGATTTTCTTTCTTATTTTTACATCATGTTTATTCAAAACCCAAAATATTCATCTTTACCCTCTTACCCTTTTTGATTCTTTATCCCTTTACCCTCTATCCATTTGATTCTAACTCTTCTATTCTCATGGAATCTCGATCGCGACGAATTCGGGACTAAGTTGAAAAACTTTAATTTATCGCAAATGTCAAGAATTGTGTTGTTCGTGATGATCCATTAATTCGCGTGAGGAAAATGGAACGAGAAACCGGGGTGACAAGGGACCGTACTTCCTCCGATAATGGAAGTGTAATACGTCCAACCTACGGTTATCCAAAGATCTAACCCTCAATTGCTCCTAAGCCGCCTAAAATTGATCCTAAACTTTCACGATTTACTTAAAAGCAAACATGCGTAATTTAGACCGTGACTAGCAAGAATGACTTGCCTAATCTTCACGCTTTCAAGAACCGTAACCGAGACCATAACGGAAGTGGTGGAAATTGCTAGCCTCGAGCACACCACTTGTCCCACCTCCGGATTTTTCAAAATGTTCTTCGAGACTTGATAGTCATTCGGATCACCATGTTGGTTTTGTTGATTCTTTGAATAAACCGATTCCTTCTCGTAACTCTCAAATGAAATCGCTTATTCCTTGTGTCGGTTGTGGTGAGCCTCTTTTGGTTCACCCCGTCTGGTGCACGTGTAATGCAAAGGTGGTAATGATATTCAGAACGGAGTTGTTTGTTTTGTGGTTCGAGGAATTCATTTGATTATGATCCTAATCCGAACTCATTTAACGACCCTCAAACTTTTCAACTACCCACCACAACCGACCTATCTTCATATAACCAACATAACTCGCTGTGAATTTTGTGGAGATCCTCACCAAGGATTTGAATGTCAATCCGAAACACGTTTGTCTATGAACAGCTTTTCCTGATGCTCGTAACTTTGGTTATGACCAATATCCATATAATTCACCATCCAGCACTCAGATAGCTTTTATCACATGTAGTACCGTGGAGGTCCCACTTCACTCCGATTGTCAAATAGGAATCCATTTCCTTGTAACAATCATGACTCTCACAGTTTGACAATTGCCAACCTCCACAAGACCATACTGTTCAAACTCCACCGAGCCGTTGTCTCAAGAAATTTCCCAAGATCTTGAAACCGCAATGAAAACACTTAATGATATGATTCAAAACTTTAAGAATCAAATGAGTGGTGAAAAGACCATGGGAGAATTGCTAGTCAAGAACGAGAAGAACGAGAGGCCCGCAAATCTAGAGAAGAATTATTAGTCCTAGAGCAAGCACTCTAAGGCGTGCTCCCAATTTCTTAAGGCACTATGTATGATGATGACGAGGAGAGTATTTCTTTAAGAATATTATTTCTCAACTCCCTCACCGCTTGATATCTGCCAGCTGAGATTCCATCTCAAACAATCGCTATCACACCCGAACCTCCCACTCACTCTCCGAATACATGGGGACGAGCATCTTGACACCGCTCTCGAAAAGGAATCGGATGAATTCATAAAGTCTAGTGTCGAGAACCTTGTCCCAATCCCGAGAGAGTCACGTGGAACTTCGATCATATGTGTAATTCTCTTTCCTCTTGAGTGTTCAAAAGATCATTTTGAAACTTTCTCCGATGTTAGCGACGATTGTACTTTTATGGAAACATCGAGTATGTCGAGGCATCACCCCACACCGATGTCGATCATCTTCTTCGAGGAGTTCACCGATGAACTCACTCACATCAATCCACTTTCATCGAAAGTAATGATAGTCTTTTGATTTCAAAGTCGATCCGGGAGAGACCGAAGTCTCCTTGATAATGATCGCTCACTCACTTCTTATCCCAACAAATTCAATAGAGGATAATAATCACTTTGTTCCCGAAGCATTCAAAACAACTCTCACCAATCCTCTATTTGAATTGAATCAATTCACTTTAATTTTCGAGAATCCACTCTTTGATACCGATTGAGGATAGTGATGAGTCTACAATGGAACAAGAATTCACGATTTACATCTTGTGATTGATTCTTCACGAGGAGTTCGCCGGTGAACTCACTCATATCATATCTCCGCCGAGTATGATAATTTCTACTTGATCTAGACACACCCATAATATGTCTTGATCAAGCGAGCTTAATCGATGAGATTCATGAAACTATGAATTCTCCTATCGAGGATGAAGAGTTAGTCATGATTTTATCATGATTTTCTTCTTTCTTCATATATCTCGTCACTTCTCCGTTATAACCGTGGTGGTGAAGGACACATTGCAAGGAACCGCACATCTCCAAAGCGCCCATGTACGCCGATTACTTCGTAGATAAGATGTTGCCGCACAAGCTCGTGGACAATGGTGTCTGCGTTGATGAAGAGGAATTGTCGCTTCTTGCCGAGGGCAATGCCAAGACCTATGATGCGATGCGGATGAGCAAATTATTCGTGAGATAGGTCACAATCATCGAATGCCTTTCAAGTCGCCGACCGTGATGCATACGACTCTTATGTAGATGATGGACCCATCGCACACACAATCTTTATGGCTAGCATCTCTCCAATAGTTTCTCCCAAGATCTCTTCTTCACCACAAGTCGCCCATCCAAGGACAAACTCATCTCGCAGGTATTAAACTATACAATGATGTCGATGTGCAACAGATGCATGACAAAGTACAACCAATCGAAACTATCGAATCAAATGTTGAAAATATGGGTAATAACAATATTGTCCCATACGATCAATACGTGAAACAAAGTGAAAGTGAAGTTGTACCAAGTGATGCATCTTCTGCATCAACAATGACTATGTCTTTGATGAATACACCGCATGCGCCCCCGATGATTCCGTAATTTCGAACTAAATGCCTATAAGGAACGTGTTGCTATTTATGAACAACGTGCAAAATTTGAGTTGACCACCGTGAAGCGTGAAATGGATGACCAAGTGCATAAAGAATTAGAAAAGGTAATTTTAGAAGAAGTATTGAAACAAGAATTAAATTCCTTGCAAGAAAAACTTTCTAAACCGCTAAGCAAAAACAAGAACTTCAAGAAAATGTGAAAATGCTTAAGCAAGAATTTAATGCAAAGGAATCAAAGCTCTTAAGAGATTTTTCTAATCAAAACTTTGAAAACAAACTTGAAAACAAGTTGTACATGCAAGGAAACACCATTCGTGATCGCTCACATGATCACTAAGCATAGAGTTCTAAGCGATAAGCATAACATTCCCATTATAGATAAACCCAACCCCGAGTATGGAAAGATAGCAAAAGCACTCAAAGTGTTATCTATGATGGCAATGAGATTCTTAAACCTAGAAAAACCTAGTTGCATTGAGTGCACCGAGGATGACAAGAAATTAGATGAAGTCACTAGGAGAAGATGAATAAGAAACTAAACGATCCTAAATGCAAAGAGAAGAAAGTAATTATCACTCCCCATGACTACAAGAAGGAAAAACGGATTTCCTTGAACAAGTTTAAGACTCGACATTGTTGACTCCCAACAAGTCTTTCGAAAATGGATTTAGATAAGCGTAAAGTCGAAAATATTGTAGAAACAAACCTCCCTTCGAAAATTCCTAGAGCGACTGTGTATCCTCCTAATACACCAATGCATCTTGTACCTAGAACAATTGCCACTAAAAGCAAGACATTAATTAGCCAATACGTTATATTTCAACTATTTGTTGATTTTGAGAAAACTTGCAAGAAAAGGATCACACCCACTAGTATAATCAAGGAGAAAGGGTTTTGAACAAATGAAAGAATGTTATTTAACCGAGGTCATGCCTTTCTTTAAACTTCTAAAGATCACTTTGAGAGTCTTAAAAAGGGATAGAAACGGATATTAATGGAATGGAAAAGGAATTTGATGCAATAATAGTTGAAATTAGTGACTATGAGCGCACTAAGATATAATGAGATTGAGAGGAAGAACTCGCATACATTGAATGAGAATCTTATTATCGAATGTGTTGCTCAAGATGTGTTTTTCATCGCTTCAAATTGCTCTATTAATGCTTCCAAATTTCATGAACTATCTCGTGGCCTCGAAAGTCTCCCATGATCGTGTCATTGAGCTTGAACAAACTAATTCTAAACCGAACGAGAAAATTGAATCGATGATCACGACAATTTCGTTAAACATTTTTCTAAACTAGAAGTTGAACATTTTAATTTACAACTAAAATATCAACATCTTAAAGAAAATGTCAAAACTTCAAATGTCAAGACATCTTCGATGCTCCGTAGTTTGATGCAGTTTTCAATTAACAAACGTGATGAATGATCCAAGCTCGGTGCAACACGATCGTAAAGTTAAAAGCCCAAATCTCTCAATTAAAGGGTCAAACGAACAATATGACAGCTCCCAAATGCCTCCTCCTTTAGATTCTCGAATTCTCAAACGTTTCATCTTCAAAACCTAGTAAATGCTTTACAAAAGGAAAACGAAAGTTTTCTAGAAGAAAATGAAAAGGTTAAACGTCATTTTAATGAGTTATTTGAATCAATTAAAGTCACTCAGAACAAAAACAACGAACAAATAGCTTCATTGCAAAAGGAAATTGAGAATCAAGAGTCGTAAAAGGGAAAATGCCAATGACCAATGGGAGAATGTTGTATCAAAGGTTCACTCTTGTAATAAATATGCTTTATCTCGCGACATATGTCCTCCTCATCCGAGGAACAACAACTTGCCATTCAAACATACTTCTCATCCCTTAAGGATTGCTTAGAATGTCTGCGTGAGATTGTTGAAGAGGATAAGCTAGAGAAACCTCATGATAATGCAATTGGACATGCATGCTTATATGCCAAACGATCTCAAGAAATCTTAGAATGCTTGATCACAATATGCCCAAAGACATTAGGTGAGAGAGTTAACCCTTTGATTCCATGCTCAATGCCTAAGGCCAAATATGATATGCACTCGATTCCCAATGCTTTGAATGTGAGTAGTATACCCTCGAGCGCTCAGATTCTAGATCCGTCAATGCTAAGAAAGAGAACTCAAGTGTGCCTTCTAGAGTACAAATCTCGGTACTCTAGCTTTAAGAATGTGAACCGTAGTGCACCTGCGTGTAGTTCAGATCCCAAAGACATCTAAACAGTGGTGCAAAGAGTAGTAAAACAAACTAATGTTCCCATTCTGCTACAGAGTAATCGGTGACATTAAAGGGAGCAGTCAAAGTCTCAAGACAATACAAGGAATGATAGGACCTCGCAAGCTAAGAATGCGACCGAAAAGAGTAGAAGAACAATCTAGGAACTTTAAGTTTGAATCAAATAAAACGAATCGTGTTGATTCTAGTATTAGCCATAGGCGCATCGTAATTAATTCAATTCGATACTATTTGCAAACCTTGTACCGATGTCCGCTTGAATTTCGCTTTCTAATCATGGATGTGGTGTTACCGTTACGCCTAATGATGTTAATTGTCCAGCTAATATTGTTAATGCTAAAATTTGCTAAGAAGGCTAAAAGGCAAAACGAAGAAAGTTAGAAAACAATTGGAAACCCACAGGAAGAACATTCAAGAAAATAGGCTTTTATTGGACACCGTTGGTCTTAAGACTAATCGATAATGCCCACTAGAAAATGGATGCCTCACCGGTAGAACTATTCCTTAAGAAGTGATCACACTATGAACAGGCTAATACTAACACTAGTATCGCATCTATTCACAACGATTCCATTGCCTCACTTCTCGATATGAATGCTTCTATTTCGATGCGGTGTTCCAAACATTGTTACTAACCAAATGGAACCCATTCTTGCATGGGGATCCCAATTATCCGCTTATCTATTCTTGTCTCGTGTTCAACCGCAGATCGCTCAAATCGCTCGTGGTACCGGACTCAGCCGCTCCAAGCATATGACCGAGACCGGCCGCGGCTCATGAACTTCGTGAGCAAATTCATCGGACCGTTAGATTTGGTAATGATCATTTCGTGCCATCATGGGTTATGGAGATTATGTAGTTGGTGATAGTGTCATCTCTAGAGTTTACTATGTAGAAGGTTTGGGTCATAACTGCTCTCGTTGGTCAATTCGTGATTCTCGATCTAGAAGTTGCCTTCGTAAAACATACCGCTTTGTTAGAGATCTTAATGGTAAGGAACCGCTAAAAGGAACTCGTGGGTCAAATCTTTACACCATCTCTATCGATGACATGATGAGGGCTTCTCCAATCGCTTGCTATCAAAGGCTTCAAAACAAAGTCATGGTTATGGCATCGCCGCCTCAATCACTTGAACTTCGCACCATCAACCATCTTTCGTAAAAGACTTAGTTGTAGGTTTACCTAGACTAAAGTATGAAAAGGATCATCTTTGTTCGGCATGTCAATTGGGAAAAGCAAGAAGTATGCCCATAAACCCAAACCTACTAACTCGTCACGTAAGTTCTTCATATGATTCATATGGATTTATGGACCCATGAGGTGCGTAATATCTTTGGGAAGAAATATGTGTTAGTTGTGGTCGATGATTACTCTAGATTCACCGGTCAAGTTCTTAGGACAAAGGATGAAACTCCGATATCATCATCAAACTCATCAAACAAATGCGCAGGTTCGACTAAACAAAACCGCCGTAATTATCGTAATGCATAATGGAACCGAGTTTGTCAACAAACAACTTAGTGAATTCTATGAAAGCGTTGGAATCACCATCAAAGAAGTGTTCCACGAACCCCTCAATGTAACGGTGTAGTTGAAAGACGAAATCGTACTCTTGTTGAAGCCGCTAGAACAATGCCGATCTACTCAAAGGTTCCAATGTTTCTCCGGGTCAAGCAACTGCCACCGCATGCTACACACAAAATCGCTCCCCGATTCACACTATTCATGGAAAAACTCCATATGAACTTGTCCACAACAAAACCTAATCTATCCTTCCTTCGTGTGTTTGGTGCATTGTGCTATCCAACTAATGAGGGTCAAGACTTAGGCAAACTTAGGGCCAAAGTCGACATTGAGTATTTGTAGGATATGCATCAAACAAAAAGGATACCGAATCTACAACAAAAGAACCCGAAATATCATGGAAACAATTCACGTTACGCTTGATGAGTCGACCGGTCAAATGGCTCCTGGACACCCACCAGACCCGACTTCAAAACAACCCCATTGGTTCATCCCTTGTTCCAAACTCCTCTCAAGAAACTCCATATGTACCTCCATCCAAGATGATGTAAAGAAATTGTTTGATCCTATGTTTGATGAATCAGATGATTCAATTACTAATGAGGTGCCGATCCCTACAATGAGGTTGCTCATATTCCGTTGAATGAAGACAATCCTTCGGCCTCAATATCTTTAAGTCAAGAAGCACCGTCACGATCCTTCGCCTCATCAACAAATCATCATTCTTCAAATGTACATCATGGAAATATTTCGCATAAATAATGAAGTTAATCCCTTTGCTACTCCTCAAGATGCTCCATTTGAAAACATATTTGCTACTCCCGAATCATCATCGAACCATCTTCTTCGTGAGACATCGACTCGCCTACCTCAGCCTCAACAAATGCCACATGAACACCTCGTAAAATGGTCTCACGATCACCCATTAGACAACATCATTGGTAATCCCTCTCGTCTCCGTATCAACCCGGAAACAACTTGCAACCGATGCCTTATGGTGTTTCTTCAACTCCGTACTATCTAAGATCGAACCAAAAGATGTTAAACCGCCATGAATGAAGATACCGGTTCAATGCTATGCAAGATGAAATTCATGAGTTTGATCGCCTTGATGTATGGGAGTTAGTACCGCCCAGATCCGCTATGATTATAGCTCTAAAATGGATCTTCAAAGTAAAACTTGATGAGCATGGTGATGTGTTGAAGAACAAGGCTCGATTAGTTGCTAAAGGATATCGCCAAGAGGAGGGTATAGACTTTGAAGAATCTTTTGCTCCAGCTTGCTCGAATCGAGGCAATCGTAATCTTTCCGCTAATGCCGCTAGTAAGAACATGGTAGTTTATCGATGGATGTAAAGACGACATTTCTAAACGGAGATCTTAAAGAAGTCGCTCACGCCGCCCAACTCAAGGATTTGTGAATCAAGAGCATCCTACTCACGCTTATCGCTTCAAGAAAGCTCTTTACGGTTTAAAGCAAGCTCTAAGGGCATGGTATGATACATCATCAAAGTTTCTTCTATCAACCGGATTAATCAAAGGAGCGATTGATCCTACATTGTTCACCGTGAAGTCAGCAAACATTTGATTCATGTTCAAATTTATGTTGATGATATTATTTTGCCTCGACCGACCCAATGGAATGTGATCGCTTTTCAAATGAAATGAGTTCAAAGTTTCAAATGTCAATGATGGGACAAATGTCATTTTTCTTGGGATTACAAATTTCTCAAAGTCCCGGAGGCATTTTCATAAATCAATCTAAATATGCAATGAGATTTTAAAGAAATTTGGATTTGATTCAAGTGACCCTATTGACACCCCCATGATTGACCGAACCAAACTAGATGAGGACCTCTCGTGGATCATGATGGACCAAACGAAATATCGGAGTATGATTGGATCCCCGATGTATCTCATCGCTAGTAGACCGACATCTTGTTCATTGCTTGCATGTGTGCTAGATACCGTGCTAAGCCTACTAAAAAGCACCTTGAAGCGCTTAAACGGGTCTTTCGATATCCAAGGAACCATCAATATGGGACTATGGCACCAAGGACACCGGTATGTCACTAACGGCCTATGCAGATGCCGATCATGCAAAGTTGTCAAGATACTCGTCAAGCACGCCGAGGTGCTCATTTTGGGTGATAAGCTTGTGAGTCGGTCTTCAAAGAAGCAAATGAGTACTTCTATTTCTCTACAGAGGTCGAATACATAGCCATGTCATCTTGTTGTGCTCAAATCTTATGGATGAGATCTCAATTATCCGACTATGGCTTTGAATTCAACAAAATCCTCCAGCATCGTGATAATAAAGTGTTATTGCTCTCATGCAACAACATTCAACACTCAAGAGCAAAGCATATCGACATTCGACATCATTTCATCGTGAACAAGTGGAAAAGGTGTGGTGGAACTATATTTTGTGAGGTCTCGAATATCGCTAGCGACATCTTCACCAAAGCTCTTCCAAGAGAACGCTTGAGTTTATTCTTCCACGACTTGGCTTGAAAAGCCTTCAACCGTAACTCTCAAACGCCTTCGTGGAGGAAGACGAGGAGTAAAGGTCTATCTTCATCTATCTCTTGTATATATCTATTCAAAAATCAAATAGAAAATATAAAACTTTCAAAATCCATAAAATTTGAAAATTTGAAAATCTTCAAAAAAAAAATATTGTCATTTTGTCATGTTTCTCTCGATTCGATAATATCTATGGTTTGATGTTGTCATTCAAAGAATGACACGGACTTTAGATGTTGTTCAATTCTTAAAAAAAAAAAAAAAAAAAAATTAAAAAATCAAAAATATTTTTGGGAGAAAGAGAAAATTGTTTATTGTCATTTTCGTGCAATAACCTTGTTTTAATAGAAAGAATGAGCCATGTCTTAACATGTTTTCACATTCCATGCTCGATTCTATAAACATTTATCTCATTGAAACCAAATGCTTTGAAAATAACTCGATCTCTATTTTTGATAATCATCTCGACTTATTTGTCAAAATCTCTATCTCTCAATCAACAACCTATGTCATTGATTGAGGGGAGAATGATTTCAATTAAATCAAAAAGTTATTTGGCATTAAATTGTTTTCAAAAGATATACATGCATGTTTTATCAATGGAGTTTAAAGTCTTAAAATCCGATCCTTATCGCTCAAACGCTTTCACAATCAAGTCACAATTCTCCTTAAAAGCTTTCAAAATCAATTTAATCTATACGAGATCACAAATCTCAAATGTTTTGATAATTGTGATCGGGGAGAATTTGTGATTTAAATTGGATTTAAACCGATAATTCGGTAAATGGTTTCATAAGAGTGTACATGTTGTCCTTCCCACATGTGACAAACGATTTCAAATTTTACATGCACATGTTGAGGGGAGCATCTATATTAAACCTTTGATTTGAAACGTGATCATTCATCCCAATGTGTGTTCCTCTAGTATGTGCAAACTCTTTTCAAACCTCGAGGCACATATTGAGGGGAGCAAATTTATGGAAACCTCATCCTTCCTGAAATGCTATATCTACTTGATTTGATGTAGGAAGCGATGTTGATATCTTTTAGAAAATGGTAATCAAAGAAGTTAATTCCTTCTCTTGCCTCCGTGTGCAAAACATTTTCAAATACTTGATGCACATGTTGAGGGGAGTTCTCGTTTAAAATATCAAAACAATTCAGTACAAAATGCTTTGATAATATATCACAAGTATCCGAATTGATTTTAAAATGGTTTTCAATTGGATCCTATGGCGTATTTAACAATACCAAATTGACCGACCAACTTTACTTTATGTACGGTGATATAAGGATTATAAGGTTAGGTATTGGTTCCCATGATCCGCCGTAATCCGGAGGGATCTACCTGGGACAATCCACTAGTTAGTGTAGAAGTCCTTAGGTATGATGATAAAAGGAGAAAAATGAGATATGGGAAGAGTGCGGACTAAGATCGAGCTAGTCATCGAATAAACCCAACAAGGTTCTAGTTATGAAGTCTCGGCCAAGACCGGGGGTCAAGAATTAAAAGAATTGAATGAGAATAGGGTAAAACAAATAGCCCTCCATTTATTCAACCTTAGGGCGTAAAACCGGTTCAATTCATATGCTACCGATGGTAACATCGGTATTGAAGACAAGACGTCATGGACCCAGTGACGCACCGCACTTCAACTTTCCAAACCACTCAAGTTCCTCTTAAAAGGACTTGTTTCATTCTCACGGGAACCGACATTATCTATCGACTTTCTCTTAGAGATTGTTGATATTGAAGAAGGAGACCTCTCCCTAGTCTCCGCACAGAATCAAATATGCACAAATTGAGTCTAGAGCCACGAGATCATCAATAAATCTCATTAGGACACTTTCAATGAAGACTCTCTGCTTCACACAATGTGGAAGAGAGATTATATCTTGAGTCCCACGATTATCCTTGTGGTATTGCGTAACATCCGAGTGATGTGTTTACATATTCACAATGAAGATGGAAAGCCTTCGAGCCAACATCAAACAAGCTCCCGGTAGGTGGCATGTGATATCTATTATATAGATCAACCATGTGACAACCGAAGAAACAATGGGCGATTCAATCTCTTGAATCAATCCCGGTTCGAGTTATGGATTGACGGATACCTTTGAAAAACCGTCTTTTGCTTAACAACTCTTTTCTTTAGCACATCGACCGTGTACTCATTTTTCAAACCAAAAGGTATTTTATGATTGATAATTGATTTTCTATAAAACCTTCGTTGTATTGCAAAACAATTTCTATCGAGCGATACACGATTGTTTTTCAAATCTTTTTCATCAATCGCTGGACTTAAAATTACCGGTTCACTCACTACGTGTTGTCTTCTTTGAGATGTTCCGGTTTGAGAACAATAGAACAATTGCGAAACCCCGCCAAGGAAATTCTTGAATTATACCGATCACAGCAAGACATGTAATCGATCAACTGGGAACCGCGGGTCAGTACTCAATTCAACGAAGTGATCAAAGACACTTTCGTGCGATTTATTGCTAACTCGTTGTATGCGTGCACCGACGCTTGCGGTGATCGTAATGGAGCGGTCAATCCATAGCCGCATGCTCACTTAACACATTCAACTCAAAGAAATCATGATTAGTGCATCAATGACTCGATATTTTCACACCAAGCTTCGCCACGCCGCCAATATCATGATTCAATAAATGCTTCCGCCACTACGATGAGAAGATATCATGATCCGTAATGTGAGCATGTCGGTCCTAAAGTCACAACATCACATAATACCAACACCACAAAGGATGTGTCGAGATTTTGATAGGTGATGATCTCAAAGATGGCTCAAATGACTATCACGTGGATCAAGAAAGACCTCCACTTGAAGTAACCAAACATGCAATGTGAAGAATCAATGACTACGAGCTTAGGAGCAAAGGACTACATCAAGAATGCAAGATCAATTGTTAATGTAGTATCCGGTTGTATTCAATGTGTTTTTGGTACATGATTGAGGTGACCTCCTGTGGGAGATTGTTAGGAATTAGAAATTCCGGTATTAAAGAGTCGGTCACCTCAAGTATATGTAATCGTTAGAAAGCTCGTAGTCGTAGTAATTCTTAAGTTAAGTAGTATTTAGTTAAGTATCACCGTGGAGGACTGGACGGGTCTTTACCCATCTGTACGCCTCGATCCACACCCGATGTGTGGCGATTTATGTAAGACTATAAATACTCTACCTCCCAAGGTAGAGAGTTGGAGCTCATAATAATATCTTTCACTTTCTCTCACTAAGTTCCCTAAACCTCTAACTTTCTCTCTAGAATTCCATCTATATGCTACTTTGTGTTATGGTTTGATGTGTATGTGAAAAGTTATATCTTACATTCCCATGAACAAAGTATCTGGGTCGAGTCAAGCTAGCGACTCAGTAATCAAAAACAAGAGTTAAACATGGGTTTTCACCCGTGTGTACCACCTAAGTGTGGGGAGATGTCCCACATGTTGTATATAGATCTAAAAATGAATGAAAATTGTAAATATTAAAAAGAGAATAATTGTTGTTTCTACACTTAGCTAGTAATGTTATCTTTTACGTTCTAAGTTTCGCATAACAATGCAGACTTTGAATATTGAGGACAATATTCATTTCTAAGTGTGGGGGGAATTCGCGAATTTGATCATAAATGTACCCTTTTAGTCCCTTTTTCCCCAAAATGGCCAAATTTTAATTTTTTTAGGAAGTACTATGTACTAAACACAACAAATGGTAATCATCCACCATGTCTAACCCACATAAGGATCGGCTAATCCAGAGCAAACGGCTCTTGGTAAAGATATCTCAAACCGTTGACGGCTTGCAATTTGCCCAAAATTGTATGGTGTTCGCCACCATATCCTTAAAAGTGAAGAGTTACTAGCCTGCAAGTTTATGGCTTGTGGTAAAGGTAGTGGAAAACCATAATTGGTAATCGACTCACCAAAGATAATATTGATAATTTATCTAAGAGTTGGCTAGTCCAAGTATAAACGGCTTCGTAAAGACAAATCAAATCCGTTGAAAGTCGGTGATTTGCTCAAAATCATTTGGTTATCGTGTACCAAGGTTCTTACTTGAACCGAAACATTTGGCTACTCCGTAAGTAATGGCTTTTGGTAAAGAGATGAAATCCATTAAATTCTCTCAAAACATTGCTAGGGACTAGCAATATCTTAGTGTGGGGATTGACGAGTGTCTAAATACTCATCATTTTTGTACCATTTAAACTGCAAAACATCCGAAAACACTCGAAATGCATCAAGATGATAAAATATCACAAATAAGTGTTTTATGTGTTTTAAATGCAAAATATCAAAACGGTGAAAACGATCAAGTTTGCATAATTGGCGCTTTAGTCCCCAAGTTTCAAAAGTTGTCAAAACAGCCCTGGTAAACCTAAATAAAGAAAAATATCATTTCAAGTCCCTAGGGATTCTTGAGTTGTCAAAATTGGTCCTTGAGATTTAAATTTTCAAAATTACAACTTAGGTCCCTAAACTTTAAAATTGTCAAAAATAGTCATTGGAAATTTGAAAATGTCAAACTAGTCCTTGTACTATTGGAACTTGTCGCTTTAGTCCTTGTAACAACTTTGGAGAAATTATGTGTTTGGTCCTCTAGTTTGGCGAGACTACAAAACAAGTCCTTGATATTAAAACCAAGCCTCGACCCTTTTGTATTATGGACCCCGCCATTTATACCTTTGACCCCTTCCTTTTGGACCCTCGTCAAATCCACCACCAAACCAAACCTTTGCCGCCCACCTGTACACCTTTCTTCCCCACTAGCCCTGCAACTCAGACCTCTCACCCATCACCTCCCACCTCACCTTATCTCCTCAAAACCCCCCCTCATCATCACACCTACAACCCACCACCCCCAGTTGCAAAAATCAGAGCCCTGAGGTCAAAACTACCTTTCCGCCAAAATGCATCAAATGGCCAATATGCACCACACTCATCCAATGGCCCAAATTGAAGCGGATACACCTGAGGACACGGAAGCTTTTGGGTGTATAAAAGGAAGAAAGAGAAGGAAGAGGCGGTGAGTTTAGTTTTTAAATTTCTTGTATGTCGCTTTTATAAAATTATCTTAGCTAGTCTCTTAATTTTGTAACTTAAAGCTTCCGGTATTGAATTCAAGTAGTTTGATCATTACAATCTGTTTTCAAGTCTTAATTCAAGGGTTCACTTAAATTTCATGTTTTGATGTTCACTGTTGAGAAGTTCAGTTTCAAACTCTATTTTCCAGGCTTCTAGCAGCTATTTAAAGCTTTTGGTAAGCTTGGAAAATAGTTTCAAGCAACTCTCATGTTTGGTCAACAAAAGTCAACTGAAGCTCAAATGGACTTGGATTGGGAATTTGGGGGTTGCAGAGCTTGAGTTTGGGTTGGATTTGAGTAGCATAGTGTAGTTTTGGGTTTGGTTTTAGCCTGCAAAACAAGCTGGACATTTGTGAGTATGTGTCTAATTTTCATTTTCATTTCAGTTTGCAAATGGTATTTGTATCTGTATCTGTGGTTAAGAATGGTTCAACTTGTTTATTTAGTGGTAATTAGAGTAGTGAGACTTAGATTGATCAATAATATAAGCTAGTGCGTAGTTTAGCTCAATTTAAATTGCATATCGTTGTTTAAAGTTATGTTTGATTTGCCGCTTTAATCAGACAGAGGTTGTTTAGTAGTTAGGATTTGTTGTTTCGTGTTTGTTAAGCTCTAATATGCTCATTTGAGTCGATTAATTGCACCGCAAACACTCAAAGTCAAAATCACATTTGATCCGCTTTAAAGCTTAACTGTTGAGTTTTTGAAAACAAAACTAGTTTTGTGTTTAGAAATCACTAGAGTAGCTTGCATTAGTTTCATTATACCATTTAACATCATATTCAGCTTGAGAAATCAAGATTAAAGCTCAATTTGGTCAACTTTTCAAATCACAAAAAGTCAAAACCGAAAATCATTTTGAGCCCAACTAGGGTGAATTTTCATGAGCTCATTTCTAGGCCAAATCAAATGAAATTGTAGGTTTAAAAAGTTCAATTGGTCTATTTTCTTATTGTCATTCTTGTATATTTTTGTCAATTTTTTATAAGTTCTAAAATTGCTTGTCAACATGGGCTTATTTGCCCTGTGCACTGACTCAGTTGATACTGAATCTGCACAGGGTTTATGCAGGCTTGTCACAAGCTCACAAGAGCTTGTCTAGGTCTGGTTTTTGGATTACAAGCTCTTAGTCAGGTCTAGTTTAGGTTCCAACTCTTGGTCTTAAGTTTCAGCTTATTGGGTGGCTTATTTTTAAGCCACAAAGTAATTAAAACTGCTTTTAAAGACTTCATCGTCAAATCATCAAATCATAGTAATGTGCAATTCAGATGTTTAGGATAGTTGTATTTGGTTTCTTTTGAGTAGTAATAGCTTATTATAGCTTCTGTGAAGGTTTGGTGCTCATTTAGTACCTTGTGCTTGTTTCAAGTGCTTATTACATAAGCACTTACACTGCAGTTCCATATTTCTACACACAAGCCCTTGTTTTTATATTTTTCCTAGATTCATAATATTATTTCAGACTTTTCTTGAATATTTCAGATTTTTCTAGGTCAGTTTGCTATTTTTCTTAATTTAAAAGCTTTTAAGTCATTTTAATTAGCTTTTAATACAAATAAATCGTAAAAGTTTGAAAAAGTAATTTTCATTTTCTTAGGTTAAGATAAATATAAAAATGAAAAAATATTTTCCAGATTTTTCTTAGTTAAAATTGTATTTTTAAGCAATTTAAGTAGTTTTAAATAGTTTTAATTCATAGAAAATACAAAAATAATTAAAAATATAAAATAGTTTTGAAAATTCTCTTTGTTATTTTAGATTTTTCCAAGTCATAATTTTATTCTTCTAGCTTTATTTCATATTTTCTTGTATTTTAGGTTATTATTAAATAAGTAAAATAGTTTTTAATTAATAATAATTAATTAAATAGTTATAAAATAATTTTCTTTTTCTACAAATTTTCTCTTATCATTAGGTTTGTAAAATATCATTTTCATATTTTTAGGGTTAATATTGCTTCGATTTCACATTTTCAGACGTAACGTAGTTTTTAATTTAAGTTTTATAAAAGAAAAATCAAAAACATCAGTTTAAAAATAGTGATAGCGTTTATTTAATATAGTTTATCTTTTTAATTTCCTTTAATTTGCATTTAAGCCCCTGTAGTTTATATACTTTCTCTTTTAGTATAATCAATCATAATCCTTTTTCGTTCAAATCCTCTCGATCACTACACGTTTGATTATTCTCGCACGGCTCGTTGGGACTTAACGACCTGGGGAAACACTATACTCTCATGGACTTCATTGCATTTGTTTCTAGACTGTTTAAAGTTTCTTACGGTTAGCCATTCACAAGTGGCTAGCTTGTGTGAGAAAACTTGACTGTCTGGGAGCGAATCAAAGATCCTCAACCCACTTTACTTGAACTTCCACTTCAAGAAATTCAAAACCATGACAAGGATTGCTATCATTGTAAACATGTTGAAAGGTTGATACATGAACTACGTGAAGAGCAACGTTTCATGTTTCATCACCTCCTCGAACGTTTCGAAGAGGTCAACAAGCCTAAACTACAATGAGCATCATAGTCACAAGCTCAAACTTAGAATGTTTAGGAAAACTCATCTCATCCTTGATCATCATTAAGCTTTTAGTTGAATCTAAAGTTTGGGTAACTCATTAGCTTTTAGTTGAATCTAAAGTTTGGGTAACTCATTAGCATTAGTAGCACTTGTATGGCTAGTTCATTCTCTTAGTTTTAGAGATTTGGTTGTTCATCTCTTGTTTTTTATTGAATGAATATCTACATGCCATAATTGTTATGTGCTTTATGTGTTGTGCTTGATATATCATATACTACTCACATATTCGTTAGCATTGATTGAAACTCTCATTGTCAAGAAACTGCCAATGCACAACCTGGATCCCTACAATGCCTAGACGGATCCTCCAAGAAGGGAACCGGGATCCGTGGATCAAAAGCACAAATTTCTACTAACTTGAGTTTTATTTGCAGGAAATTATGCACTATACTCTTGTTTTCTAACTTTTACTTTGTAGATTTTCAAAATAACACATGAAGATTTTGACACCATAAAGCTAGGGGAACTTTGTGTCAAACGAAATAGCAAGAACATTTGCAACTTAATCCGATTTTTGACTATATTTCATGTCACCCCATTGCAACTTTGCAATCTTCAAGGGGAGCAAGTTTTCGTCACTTAGACGAACTATTTGCAAACATAATTGCAAACACAATTAGTTTATTTTACGTCATGTCCTTGACGCCCTTTCAAAGGGATGGACTCGTCAAGGGGGAGTTAAGACGAGTGCCATTCCCGTCACTTGCTCTCTTTACATTTTCTTTTACATTTTTTTTATAAAAATTGTGTTAGTTTCTTTTAACAATTTTTGTTTCGACAAAAAGGGGGAGAAGAAAGTAAAAACTACTAATTCAAACTTGCTACGAATTTTAGTTTTCCTTAAAATAATTTTATGTTTTGTCATCAACAAAAAGGGGAGATTGTTAATACAAATAAGCCGTAAAAACGTTTATTTATATTTTACGATCTTCTAATGTTTTGTCGATAACAAACGTAAAATCATTTTAATGAAACAAATAGAATACGTAAATGGTTTGAGTTAATAGTTTCCTAACATACTTACGTTTTCACATAAAACACTAAAACAAGTATAAGTGATTTTATGATTTAGATATATATGTACAACAACTAGTGTTTACATATTGGGTTAGCATATACTTAAACTAAGTATACTAAAATGGGTAAAAACATGTATATACTAAAATGGGTAAAAACTAACAAATGGTATTGACTCATAACCCATGGTTTTATATATACCTCTTAACCAAGTTCATTGTATCCTTAAGATACATTGTATCTAGAAAGAAAACCATGGATCAACCCATGACCCATGACCCATGACCCATGACCCATAACCAAAAATACCCATGGGCAAGAGGAGCGTTCCACGGATCCCCGGCTTTGTGCTAGCCGGATCCCTTGTGGTAGGGATCCGTGGGATCCGGGAACAGAGAGAATTTTCTATAACAGAGAGCCATTTCTTCCTTTCTACTCACCACTTTACACACATACTTCCCCAAGTATTATAGCTTTCAACCTCGGATCCAAGTGATCTATGTAGTTTGTCTTTTGTTTTTGTGCGATCTTCTAGGTTCCTCTTAAAGGCAAGATCACCACTTCAAGACGAGCAAGCTCAAGTCCATGAGTTGCCATGATTCGTCATCATCAAGACAACTAAGGTTCTCTTGTTGATAGTTCTTCCTTTCTCCATAGATGTTGGGTCAAGGCATTAGTGAAGAATGCCGAAAGTGTCAAGATGAAAGCATTAGTGAAAGGTGCTCATCATCCGTGTCAAAGCATTAGTGAAGAATGCTAAAGGTGTCGAGCACGAAGGCATAAGTGAAGGGTGTCAAGCGTTGTGTCAAAGGCATTAGTGAAGGATGCCAAGAATCTAATCAAGTCGCATTTGGGAAGAATGCGAGGTCGATAATCGATGAGGTGCATTGTTATACATATAAGTACTTGTTTATTTCAAGGATGGTGATATCCTTGATGATGTTGTAACAAGGAGTGGATCTCCTCGATATTAGGTGTCAGGTTGTGAAGCGGTAGTAGTTCCTCCATAGTAATGGAACTAGGTGCTAGCCTAGTACCTAATAAAGGGTAGGCGACGCTGTGATAGGATTAGTTCTCCTTGTGTGAAAGAACTCGGTGGTTAGCCTAGCAATATAAAGTGGTAGGCGACGTTGTGTTAGGTGTGGTTCGCCTTTGTGAAGGAACTCGGATTTAGCTTTGTACCGAAAAAGGTTAAGCGACGTTGTGAAGGCTTCTCCGCCATAAGGAGTTGGTGTAGGCTTAGAACTCTCGAGTAGGTGACTCTGGGAGTGAGTAGAGGCGAGGAAGGTGTCCTTGTAGCCGAACCACTATAAATACTTGTGTCGTGGTGATGTGCTTCTTACTCTTTATCTTTCATTACACTTTATATATCTATCTATCAACGCCCAACATAAACAACCAAATAGATTGACATAAGTCGATCTAAATATTTAAAAGAAAGTTTTAAATTGGTAAAACTATTCAACCCCCGCTTCTAGTTTTCCACAGTATACATGTATCATATTACATAAGATGATTCGAAAACACAAATTAAATTCGATATATCTCGATTGATTTCCGGAGGAAGCACGTCAACCAGACGACCTCCTGCGATCCTATGAACAAATGCTATAAGTTATCAGAAAAATGAAATCGTCACAAGTGCATCAAAGTATTCGTGCCGATTTGGTCTAACACCTTCCTCGTGAAGTTTAACTTAAGTTTTTAATGTGTATGATATTTTTAAAATTTAATGCAATGTTATCAGTTATTAATAGAAGTTTATTTTAGTTTCTAATTAAATTTGTTTGAAAAATAGGTTTGATGACGATAAATGTGATGATTATTAAAGCTGAAAAGTGATGATGGTAATGATATCCCGATATCGATATGAAGGTGAGGATACTAGTAACCATCGTGACTAGTCTTAGAAATTCAACATTGGCGGTTGGTTAATACAGATTGCAAAATTCAAACCATTTAACTAACTAAGAGTGTTTTTTTTTTTTTTTTTTTTTTTTTTTTTTTTTTGGAATGAAACCCCTTTTTTTTTTTTTTTTTTTTTTTTACCTTTTCTTTTTTTATTTTATAATTTTGTTTCTATAAAGACTATAAACCCGTAAGATTTTAACAAAAAATATAAAATTTAATAAGAACTTACAGAAACACGGAACATAAACTGATAAAAAAATATGTTGTACTGTAAATTGGAAGACAAAATTTCTTTTTTGAACCTTTTACCCCCTTACATCACATCAAAGAAAGTGAGGATAACATAACCCTTAATTAACTTGTAAACATTATCTGGTAGTGGATCATTGAAAAGTGATAAAGTTTAAAAAGTGTGAAAAGTCACTCATCATATGACATGTGTTCCCCCACATATTTTATTCAAAAAATTCGTTCAAGGGTAAAATCGTAATTTTACTCATTTTTTGCTTTTCCACCTCATATTTCAAACGCACATATCTCTTAAACGACAAACTTTTATAAAAAACCAATTTCACCATATTTCTTAAAATTTAATCATCTTTAATTTGGTATAAATCTTGTTAAATATTTCAAACATTTTTTTACCATATCAAATTGGTCTTGATTTTCTTGATATTTTTGTTATTTTCGACCCTATTTTTACCTTCAAAATTGTCGAATCTTGAAATACTTGAAACACGAAAGTTGTAGACTTTGGTTCACTCTTTACCAATAATTTTGAATCACTCAAATACGATATGATATCAGTGAGATATCACACGTTAAAGATGACGTTTTACTCATGTTTGTTGCACACAAAGTGTTTGATGAAATGTCTAGCTTAAATTTTTAGTGTTAAAATTGCGTTAAACGCTCTAATTTTTTTTTTAGCACAAAGCATTATTAATCATTATATTAATGTAAGATTCAAAAAGAGATAATCTTTAATCGTTATTTTTTTAAAATATTCGCTCATCGATTACTTTGTTCATCAAGTTACTGCTCATCGATTAATCTTGTTTATCGCTAATATTGCTCATCGCTAATCTTGTTCAAGATCGATGAACAATATTAACAAATGAACAGACATA
This sequence comes from Chrysanthemum lavandulifolium, assembly GCA_022545495.1. NCBI lineage: Eukaryota > Viridiplantae > Streptophyta > Magnoliopsida > Asterales > Asteraceae > Chrysanthemum > Chrysanthemum lavandulifolium. Next base: position 236,373,970 of record CM040243.1, on the reverse strand, counting down.
TTTATTACTAAAAGAGTTGATCATCGCTTATCACGACGCTCATGATTCTCTTTATTTTTGCTCATCACTTATATCACAACGTTCATAAGTTAGATTATGTAGCCCATCGCTTTCTAACAAAAAATCATAATGTTCATCAATAAAAAATCCATAATGTTCATCGCTTATCTAAAGAAATTACAACGCTCGTGATTAGAGTTACAAAGTGTTCATCAATTGGTTGTTGATCGTTAAGATTGTTCATCAATAAAACGAGATGCTCAACAGATTCTCAATTTTGTTCATCGGTTTATCGGTTTTCCAAAAAATCATAATGTTCATGATTATACATAATGCTCATCATTTTATCATTCTATTGTTAATCGCTTAAAAACCCAAAATAACAAAAGATGTATTTTAGTATACCAATTAGTGCATTTGAAGGTACTTTTATAAGAAAATTTTATTTTAGGATTTTATCAAACACTTCACAAGACTAAATATTACTAAGATGCCATCGTTAACGTCAAGAATATCTCACTCATATTTTATCTAATTGAGTGATTTAAATTCTGGGTAAAGAATATCCAAAAGCTACAACTTTCGTGTTTTAAGTTTTGATAATTCAGCTTTTAAACTGTATAAAACCAGAAATTGAAAACGCCAAAAATTTTAAGAAAATAAAATATAAAAATTGCGATTTATATATCAAAATGCATATCAAATTAAAAAGAATTAATAAAAAAAAGAAAGAATTGATTGAGAGATACATGACACTCAATAATAAGTTTTTTAAACATTTTTTTTTTACTTTGCAAGTGATCCCAACTCTAACTAAACATTATCTTCAACGTGTGGTGCAATATTTGAGTGGATCAAATAATGCGAAATCTATCAAACTTGATGCTTATTAATGCGGTCCATGTTCGGCAGACAGGAAAATTGATACGTACGAAAAAAAATCAAGTTAATAATTGTAGATTCTTTTTTAATACGAGCATATGCTTTAGAAATGATTTTCCCACTTTATTTTTCTAATTTCTTATTTGCAAACAAAATAGAATGTTAATGTAATATAAGTATTTAATGCATGATTAAAGTGTCACAAACAATTACTGATTAATATATACAAATCAATTCCCTTCTAAAAATAGTAACGGTAGATTTCTTTCATTTTAATTTTTGATAACTTGATTCTCATAGGCATGATTGGTTATAGACGCGTCATAGCACTTTTGTAAGCGTCAAACCATCCTGTGGCATGCATTACATACTTATTATAACCCCTCCGTCATAGCCATGGCGCCCTTTAATTTTAGCTATGCAAATGTAACTGTCAATAATAAATGCAAACTACAGGTCTGAGAGAACTCATAACTTGTGTATGAGATATGTTATGTTAACCCTTCTACGACGCGACAATATAGTGTTTTTATTAAATGTGAAACCGCGACGCACACCGTCATGTTTTCACGACGTAATCATCGGATCACCTCCATATGGGAAGGTGTGGATAACTCACCCCCTTATGTATTACCAAATTCGAATGTTTTTCTTTGTTTTAAGATTATATTATAGGTGTTTCTCTGACGTCACGACACTATAACTCAATTGAACACCAACAAAATATCCAACACTTCTAAATCAAGCTTAAATTATTTTGAACATGGCAAAGATAGAAAAGGGCAAACTCGGGATCATCCCATAAATATAATAGTTTGCTTCTGTACTGTAAGTTTGTAGCATCGCCCAACGTTTTTGATATTGAAATATACAATTGTATTGTGCTTTTATGATTGTTCTCAATTTTTTTTATTTACTTTATTACTCTATGTATGTGTGACTTGCTTTTTTAATTGCGCTTTGAAAATCAACAACTAGTTGAATTCATTTCTCAATCACAATTTTATTGGCAAAACATTCCTTGATTACAAGAATGTAACATAAAAAGGCATATATAACATAAAATATATAGAATAATGATCGAGGATTATATTGTTGTTTTATAACAAATAGTTTAGATGCAAATGTGTTTTCGTCCGGTTCACCCATATTTAGGCGAACACTATTAAATGGAAAAAATTCAAGAGCACAATATTTTTTTCTTATTTCATTTATTTTTCACTCTTTCGGAAAAAACAAACAAAAATGCACCTTCACGGGTAATGATAATATGTATGTCGATCGGGTCCTCCGGAACACGTGGTTGATCAACTTGTGCGTCCCCCATGATACAGTCGTTTTGGACAACTGGACTTGGTCAAGCTTGGAATGCCAATGAGATGTTTTCTGTTATGAATTCACCTTTATGATTTTAAGTTTTAACTTCCTAAGAAATTCAACTTGTGCAGTTCATTTTGGATTACACCAAATAAAATATTGTTAAATCCGTATATTAAAAATAAAGTAATCAAAACTCATACGTTTGTCAAATTATGAATGGACAATTAAATCACGTACATGGTATTGATATTTAACCCATGCATGTTGATGGGTGGTCGAAAGAGTACATGTACAGTCAGGGGCGGTATCAGAAAAACTTTTAAAAGGAGGCAAAATTTGAAAGTATGCGTCAGTCTAGTCATGTCAGTAACTCGAACTTTGTTGCTATAATGAAGTCGATTTAATTTTAATGAAAGTTAATTTTCTAACCAAACCTAAGAGCAGCAGGCATTAACATGCCAAACAACAAAAAAAATTCAATAACTACGAGGTAAAATGCCATCCATGAGCCAAATGATCTCTTTTGTGTTTTGAGCCACTGCAATGGCTCATGCCAAATACAACTTTTGCATTTTTTTTTCTTTTTGTATTGTGAGTGAGTAATATATTTGGTGGGGTATTTTGTTGGACCAAATAACATGTTAATAGTGTGTTATGAGGGAGGGTGTTTTAGTTATTGATGTGTTATTGGGAAGTGTATGATGTGGCGCTGAGATGGCATACCAATAACGTGTTATTCGTTATTGCGATATATTGTGCTCTAAGACTTGACGATGATATGCACACTATTTAGCACAAGCTATGCTACAAATATAAAAGGTTTTCAAAAAACATATCCATAAAATGAGGTGTTATGTTTTAATTGGTGGCTTTTGTATTAACTTATCTCTCTTCACTTTGATTAAACCAATCAAAACATAACATCTCATTTTTGTGGATGTGTTTTTTTTAAACCTTTTATAGTTGTAGCATAGCTCATTTTTATGTATACACTATCTTTTTGCACTATTATAGTGCTAAAAAGAATATCTAAGGAATATGCTTGCACTAAAATTTTTTTTTTACTCCAATGTATTGCACTAAACTTTACACTAAATTATTTGATTAGTTCATTTTACTTGTAATTTAAAGCAAGATTATCAAGATCGCGACATACAACATCAAACCAATATGATATTTGTATCAAATAACGTCATAAGGGAAATAAATGGGATCTCTGTGAAAAAATCTTGGTCAAAAGTGAAAGATTTTTAGTTTTAGTGCACTGAATAGTGTTGCACTATATTTAGTGCATTTTGGGCATCACTATTCATTGCACTAAGATAGTGCAAGGTTTTAGTGCTTATATTGGAGAGGTTTTTATATACTTTTTGAACTATTTTAATGCAAAAAGTATATTTAGTGTGTACATTGGAGATGCCCTTAGCACATATTATTTTTTCTGATCGAAATTAACACAAGTAGTTGAAGCGAAACAAAAGTTTGTAAAACAAAATTCACAAAATTACATAAAGAACACAATAATCGAACATTATATGTCAATGAAAGTACAAATATCCTTAACCACTGACCGTGATGCAACTATCGGATAAATTTTAACAGCTTATACTATTTACCCATTTATGGGGCAAAATAAAATTTCGTGATCAATCGACATTACTCGAAATAGCTTTGTGCAAGATTCACACCGCCTCTATTAATGTACCGCCTGCACAAGACAACTTTCTTATTTTGTATAAATATGCGTAGACAACACTACAACAAAAAGGCATTTTAGCGAGGTGTTTAGCAACATGTTTAGCGATGCATTTAATGCTAGCGTGGAGCTTAGCGGCATAATTGAAGATGTCGTTAGAAACGAGTCGCAAAACTTATATACGTCGCAAAAGATCGTGACGTGTATAGCGACATTTGTTTATATGTCGCCATTTCAAATAGCGACATATGTTCATATGTGGCTACTTAAATCGCTATTATATTATATTCCATGTCGTTGCTTGCGTCATTAGATATGTCGCAATTTCTGTAAAAATGTCGCCAAATATATAGCCATGTTTGTCACTATTTAGCGGCGTTGTTATTATGAGTCGCTATTTACGACGCCAAATTAGCTAGTTTCTTATTTTCTATCGCTATTTCAATCGCTATTCCTAACTCACAGTATTAATATGATCGTTCTTCGACGTCACTATTTTATTCATGTCCAATCTAAAAACTGAAACAATCTAATATAATATCAAACCAAACAATGGCAAAAGTAAACTCAAGGCAAAAGTAAAAACTAAAACAATACAATATCATACTAAATGAAACGATCCAATATCACATTTTTAATTGAGTTGGTTATCAAAAATAAATTCGAAGTCTATAGTTTCATATGGTGTAAACTAAAAGTAAACTCTAGGTCTATAGTTCAATATAGTTTCTACTCCATGTCTGACTTTTCAAACGTGTCGAATTCCAAACCCATCTAGAAGTTGCTGAGTTGCCTTTCCCATTTCCCTCGCCTACTATCTTTCCCACTTCTGTGCAACTACCTTTCCTACTTCTTGGGCAACATATTTTCTTAGTCGCTTCACTGATGATCGAGCTTTTACAAACTCATCCATTTTCTTTGATTGTGCTTCCTGCATTTTTAAGTTGTTGAGCTCGGTCTTCATAAATTTCAGCTCCACTCTTGTACTTTAACCATATCTAGGAGTTGAACACGGTCTACATTAGGCATATTTCTGCAGATGGTTTCTTCCATATTTGGTTGTGAACATATCCATCAACATCTCCAACTCCGTAAGTCGTCCCATTCTTAGATCCAACATGATCAATCCATTTGGGGAATGTTTTAGCTCCATTCCCAGACTGAGCATCAAGAGAGTCCTCGACACCATGTTTTTCATTATATCCTTCCTGCAATAGAAGAAATACAATTAGGTTACTGTAATTAGAAACTTTTGCCAAATACCACGAAACTCAATTATAAGCATATCAGATTATATCACTCCTGATACACAGGGCACACACCAACAAACATTTTCCACAACTAAATACCATAGCAATTTGTGATTCAGCTGATGTTAATTGCAATAATGACAATGGGGATAAGTTGAATGAGTATGTTATGGAGAAGAGGAAATTTTGGAAGACTGCTTGAATGGGGAAAATGTGGAAAAGGTGAATAATGTTGTTAATGAGAACACTAAACCTGACTGTTTGAATGTAAGGGTACTCAAGAGAACTGTGAGGCTCACTTGCAAGTCCCTAATTGCAATGTAAGTCATCCTGACACTAATATTGTGTAAACTGGGTGTGGGCAGAGCTGGACATGTTAGAGTCTTAGTTGAGGTTCAAGCAGATAAAGGGATTCCTACTAATATTGATGTCAAATACATGAATGCTTCTAATGAGATATGATCGTAGAGCATGAAAATATTTGTACTCATAAACACACAAGAACTTTTATAAGAATACCAAAACCAATTCTACATAATCATCAATTAAGCAATGTCGATACCACAACCATCACAAAAGAAGCCCATATATATACCAAAGATCATCAAAAATAAGTTTAAATGGCTTTAAAATGTATCGTGTTACATACAATAGCGTAACAACGTAGATTGACGATGTTCATGTAAGCTAACCGAGCCTAAACAGAGATAATAGCCGCAAGAATGCACATCATACGCTTTATTTATTGTAATTCAACCAAGTGAGGTCACTATGAAAACAACGTAAACCTAGGCTATCCCATCGAGAGTGAGATAAAACAGTAATTTGCTAAGAGGAGAAACTAATTCTTTACACAATGGCACAATGCTAGATATGTTTAATTGATACACTTATGAAATTAGACCTGTTGCACCAAAACTTCAGGCGAACATGCGAACAGATCTGATGCAAAATACCTTCTATTATCAACTAGGTATTAGCTAATAAATTCCTAAATTTTATGACCTTAAGATTCAAATTTATAATATGCTCATAATTTCTTTAACAGATAAGCATCTCAAAACACAATTACACAAGGCAAAAAGGATAAAAGGAGAATGCTAGAACTATTGTTATTTAAAGGTGCAAGTTCAGTGGAAAATAAAGACCGTGAATAGATAACCAGACTGCTGATGTTGCATCAACTAGTTCACTTTGTGATACGCAACAACTAGTTCACACTTGACCAGCAAAGTCATTTACATCAGGATATGTAATACCTCATAAGTCCTAATTTGCATTAACACATCTAATTTTGGGACAGAGGGTTATGATAGCAATATAGAGGGTTATGTAATACCTCATAAGTCCTTAATTGGCTAAAACTGCTCATGTTACTCTGATTGGGTCCAAACCGTCAAGTTTATCACACAAGCTAACCACTTGTGAATGGTTAACCGTAATAAACTTCAAACACTCGTAACCAATGCAATGAAGATCTAGAGGAGTATAGTGTTTCCTGTGTCGTTAAGTCCCAACGAATGCATGATCAATAATCAAACGATATAATGATCGGGTGATAATGAACGGAAAAGGTTTGTGATTGATACTAGATAATGAGGAAAAATGAAAGAAAATTAAAAGCTAAATTATATTAAATAAACGCTATCACTATTTTTAAATGATGTTTTTGATTTTTCTTTTATAAATTTGAATTAAAAACTACATAACGTACAAAAGAAAATGTGAAATTGAAACAAAATTAATCCTAAAAATATAAAAATGAAACTTTTACAAACCTAATGATAAGAGAAAATTTTTAGAAAAAGAAAATTATTCTTATGATTATTTATTTAATTATTATTAATTAAAAACTATTTTTACCTATTTAATAATACCCTAAAATATAAGAAAATATGAAATAAAGCTAGAAAAGTGAAATTATGACTTAGAAAAATCTAAAATAACTAAAGAGAATTTTCAAAACTAATTTTGTATTTTTCTGATTTATATTCTAATTTCTATGATTTAAAACTATTTAAAACTAATTAAATTGCTAAAAATTACAAATTTAACTAAGAAAATCTGAAAAATTATTTTTTGCTTTTTATATTTATATTAATCTATGAAAATGAAAACTTATTTTTTGGAGCTTTTCTCGATTTAATTGTATTAAAAGCTATTTAAAAGTCCTAAAACTGCTTTTAAATAAGGAAAAATAGCAACAAGTGATGAAAAATTATGAAAATTTCAGGAAAAGTCTAAAATAATATTCTAAGTCTATGAAAAATATAAAACCTATACTAGTGTGCAAGATTATGAAGTTAGGTGAAAAGTGCTTATAATAAGACTCAAAATAAGCTAAAGGTACCAAATGAGCACCAAATTATCACAGAAGCTATAATATGCTAAAACTACTTGAAATGAGCTAAATTCAACTAAGCTATACTACTGAAATGCAAACTACAATGATTTGATGATTTAAAAGATTAAGTGCCAAAACAGTTTTTAGCTACTACTTTGTAGCTTGAAAATAAGCCACTCAAATAAGCTGAAACTCAAAACCAGATGTGGGATCCTAAACTAGACCTGGCAAGGGACTTATAAACCAAAAATCAGACCAAGGCAAGCTCCAATGAGCTTGTGGAGAACTCTGCACAAACCTGTGAGATTTGAGACCAATTTATGAACTGATTATGATGTTTTATGATAAACTAAGACTAATGCAAGCTATTTTAAGTATTCCTAAACCTATTTGCAAGATTCTAACTACTGAATCAAACACATTTGAGCACAAGATTAGCTTGAATGCAATTTTGACTATTAGTGTTCTAGGATGCAAAATTCTAACTAGTTTGACTGCAATGGACCTAAATGACACCTAAGCAACAGAGTCTAAGTGTTGATAAGCTCAATATTCCAACTATCAGTTGAATCCAAACACCAGTTATGTGACTGATATGCAAGCTTAAACTACTTAACTACTCTTTAATGAAACTTAATCTAACTCAAACCTATTAAATAACACCTAAAGTAATGAACTAATCTATCTCGCACCTCGAATTCTCAACCAACATACATATGCGTAATGTATCAACTATGTATATTCAAGGCAAAACACATGTTATTGACAAAGAATGATTTAAGATAGAAACTACAATTAAACAATTGATATTAAACTAAATGATAATAGATTTAAGACTAATTAAACCGAACTAACAATGATTGTGAACTATATCGCTTATAAGAGAGAACTTGTATTACGGATGGTCCACCACAATGGTCACATCTAAACAATAAAGCACCACTTATCCTAACTTATATCAACCCCAATTCTAACTCAGAATCAACCCAAGTCCAACACTGCATCAACCAATATCCATTTCCATCACTGCTTAACCAAAATTTCTTCACAGTTTGACTTTCGTTGACCAAACATGAATATTGCTTGAATATGTTTCTTAAGCTTACTAAAAGCTATAAACAGCTTTAGTAAGCTCAACTGAGTTATAATTAAGCTTATTGAAACTTGGATTTTAGTACATTTGAAATTCACTTAATAAAGAAAAATGTAAAACATGAATATTGCTCAAACTTGAAATTAATACTTGAAAGTAGTTTCAATACACTGGATTAACTAAGTTAAATACAAGGGAACTGGTATGTGCTAAAACACATACCTTTTCATTATCAAAACTGACCCAAAATAACTAAGAAAGAGCCGTTTATTGTTAATATTTGCGTGTTTCTTGAGTTTATGCATGTGCAGGTACGGATATGACGAAACAGACAAAAAGAAGCCAAAACCGAAGAAAACCGAGCACGAGAGAAAGAAGAGTGCAAAAAGCCGATGCTGGGATGCTATTTCAGGGATTTTGGTGCTTATAAGATCAAATTACGGAGTTCGGGACATGATTTGGAAGATTTCATTGAAAACCCGTCATTGTATCACACTTTCACAATTCACCCTTTCACTTTCCAAAAATTACACTTTCAATCCCTCAACTTTCACAAATTGTCACAAAATACCCTTCACTTTTCCATAATTACCCAATTTACCCTTCACTTTATCATTTACACCTTCACATTTTCTGAAATTACAACCTTGGTCCCTGAAAAATATGAATTTACATGATTGGTCCTTGTGATAATACATGGTTACATTAAAAGTCCAAGTCCAATACTACTAATCCTAAGCCTAAACTACTCTTGGCCCAAGTTTAATCCTAAGCCCAAATAACCTTCCCATTTACCCGGTCCAATATTACACTACCCGGTTTTTTTATACTCAACCCGTTTTCACTTGGAACCCGGTCAACCCACCCACACACCAAGTCAAACAAAATATAATAAACCCTTCCCCGAACCAAACGCTACCAAAACCGTAGATAAACCACCCTTTTCTGCTTCCTCCTTCCACCTTTTACCATGATTCACCCACATTTACCCGCACTTTAAATGTTCTGAAGCCCTCGACAACGTGTCGGAGGTGTGACAACCTAAGATTGCCACAGGGACGAATGAAGCTCTCCTATTGGTTGCGCCACATCACTCAAGTAATCCAAGGGCTTACAATTATTGGATGATTCGAGATGGATGATCAAAGGCCGAGATTAGATCTCCCAGAACCTTCTGAAGGCATCCCAAGCTTCAGCATCTGCTATATATAGCCCATTCAAGTCACAATAGAATTTGTCCAATTTCTCATGTCTTTAGAGAATTGTTACCTTGTTTTTCATTGTTAATTTACTGCTTATCTTAGTTAAAATCAGTTGTAATTTCATCTTTAAACATTGTAACCTTTAATTGTTTTTAATAAAAGTCAATCTCCTTTCTATACTTTGTTTAAATTTTCTGTCAATTGCTTCTTCATCTAGTTAGATTTGTTAAAAGAAGGTGTTATTAGTGTTCTATAAGCTCAGATAAGCTCATTCATAGCTTATTCTGAGCTTGGTTTTCATTTTTCATACATTTTCTAAAAAAGTCAATGAAAGTCAAACATTGGTCAAATTTAAAAGTCATTTCAGATTACGGTTAACTTCTTTCTCAAGAGTTGTTTGGTTAAGTTTTAGATTTGTTTGGCAAGTTTAGTTCAATTCGTAAATGTGTTTTATCAAATTCTCATTTCTAAATGCATTTTGTAAGTTTAAAGGAGTGTTTGGTATTAGCATATTGGTAAAGATTTGATGTTTCCTGTTACTTAATTCTGAGTTCCAAGAGTCTGAAAATGTTTTTATGGCATATGCTATTAAGGTTTTCAACTCTCAAGTCCATATCATGAGTTTTTAGATTTTCTCACAACTGTTTTGTTTTCTTTGGTTTCTGTCTAAATCAGTGGTTTTCAAGCTATGAATTAGCTTATTCATTACCATCCCAGGTCAGATTCTATGATTGTTCAAGTAGTCCATAATCTGGTGAGAATTGGTATTGCTTTTAGTAGTTAGAAAGCACTTATTTAGGTGCTTATTGGCCTGCAATAAGCCCTTCTCTGTCATTTTGTTACTGCATCAGTTAGCATCATGCCCTACAGCCTTTTGTTTTGATCTCTAATTTCTTCATCACTAGTCCTTATGAGCTAATATTTTAGATATGTAATCTCTGGTTGGTGGACTTGAGAACCACACTTTTTGTTTTCACTTTAGCTTATTATATAAGCAGTTGCAGTAGCTTAAAATAGGGGTCAGGTCACTGTTTTGCTTAAGTAGCAGTTAGCTTAATATCTAGGTAGACTGCTTATTAGGTGTTAGGAGTAGTTGCATTTAGTTGTTTTAGAGTAGTTATAGTAATAATCAGCTTCTGTAGTTAATTGGTGTCATCTAGTGCTTATTTGCTTATTTTAAAGTGCTTATTTCATATCAGTTTACACTACAGCTCTTATTCCTTCATAATTTTATATTTTTCATAGATTTAGAATAATATTTTAGAATTTCCCTGAATTTTTCATAATTTTTAGCTACTGTTTAGTATTTTTCTCAATTTAAAATAGTTTTAGTCACTTTTAAATAGCTTTTATTGCAAATAATTAAGAAAAGTTCCAAAAATAATTTTTCAATTTTCCCAGTTTAAGAAAAATATAAAAAGCATAAAAAGATTTTTCCTATTTTTCCCTTTTATTTGGTATTTTCACAATTTAAATTAGATTTAAATAGCTTTAAATTCATAGAAAATAGAAAAATAATCGAAAAATACAAAATAGTTTTGAAAATTCTATTATGTTATTTTAGATTTTATAAAAATAGTTTCATATTTTTCCTTTGATTTTCATAATTTTAGTATTTTAAGTTAGTTTTAAAAGTTAAAATTTAGTTTTTAATTCTAATAAAATCAAGTAAAATCCTAAAAATTAGTTTTAATTCATAAATAGTTTTCAAATATCATTTTTAGTATAAAAGTAATTTTTGGTTATTTTTAGGATTTAGAATAGACGTACTTGCATTTTATTCGCGTTTCGTTTTAATCCCGTATTTGCATTTTAATATAGATTTGCGTAGTTTGCCTTAATTCTTAGGTTTTCCCCATAGATTTTAATCCCTTTTACTTTCCTTATCCCGTAGTTTAGATAACTTCATATTATCCCCTTCTCTTATTCAAATCCCGATAATCGTGACGTGAGTTGGAAATTCCATTCAACCCTCGTTCGGAACGATCTCGGTGCTCAAACCTAACACGTTTGAGTTACCCAACATACTACAAACTTCTATTATTGGTTTCCCTAGCAAATCAGGAACTTAAAATTACAATTTAGAAATTATTTAAGACATGAAAACATTAAAACGACATACATGAAATTTAAAACTAAAAACTAACTAGTTCCACTCTCTCTTCTTCCTCCTTTTTATAGCAAAAGTAATCCCCTCTCTCCTCTGAGCATTTCCCACTTGTATTCTGAGCCATTGGATGAGTTGGGATGATATTGGCCATTGATGGCTTTTTGGCGGAAATTGATATTGCAACTGGGGGAAGGTTTGAGTGCAAGGGGGGGGGGGGGAAGCATTTAATGTTTCTTGGCTTGTTGGGTGAGGTGTAGGGATAAGGGTGTGGGAGGTGAGCTGGAGGTGAGGTATGTTGAGTGTTGCAGGCAGGCAGGTGAAGGGGAAGACTTTTGGAGGGAAAGGTTGGGCGGGGAGTTGACTGGTTTGACTTGGGGAGTATTATTAGGCAGGGTTCAAGCAAAGGGTCAAGGTCCAAAGGTATATGGCAGGGGTTCAAGGTTCAAAAAGGGTTCAAGGTCCAAGGGAGGTTTGTTTAATAATACAAGGACTTTTCTTGCAATTTCTGAAAGTTGGAGGACCAAAGCTGCTAATTTTGAAACGTTATGCCAAGGGACCAATTATGACAAGTTTCAATAGTACAAGGACCATTAAAGATATTTTCAAACTTCCAAGGACTATTTTTGCCAATTTTGAAACTTGAAGGACCAAACTTGTAAATTCTCAAAACTTATGAAATTTTTCACCAAAGGACTAATTATGACAACTTATGATTTCAAAAGGACCTTTGGTGACTTTTATTTTAAAATAAGTGCTCAGGGACTATTTTTGACAAGATTTGAAAGTCGGGACCTAAACCGCCAATTATACAAACTTAGCTCATTTTCATCCGATTTTAAACATTTTGCATCCGAAACATATAAAATACAATTTTGAGATATTTTAAGTATTTTGATGCATTTATGAAGCGTTTTTAAATGTTTTGCAGCTCGCTGACAAAAACGATGAGTATTTACACACTCATCAATCCCCACACTAAAACATTGCTAATCCCTAGCAATCTTTTGAGAAAACTTAATGGATTTGAATCTCTTTACCAAAAGCCATTACTCGAGTAGCTAAATGTTTCGATTCAAGTAAGAACTATGGTACATCGATAACCATATGATTTTGAGCAAATCACCGCCTTCAACTGATTTGATTTGTCTTTACCGTAAGCCGTTTATACGGACTAGCCAACTCTTAGATAATATATACTATCTTTGGTGAGTCGATTACCAATTATGGTTTTCCAATCGCCTTTACCACAAGCCATAAACTTGCGGGCTAGCCAACTCTTCACTAATTAAAGATATGGTGAATGAATACCATACAATTTTGGGCAAATTGCAAGTCGTCAACGGATTTGAGATATCTTTACCAAGAGCCGTTTGCTCTGGATTAGCCAATCCTTTTGTTTATTAGACATGGCGGATCGATAACCGTGTCGAGTAAGTGCAAAACGCTTACTCCAAAAAAAAATTTGGCCAAAATGGGGAATTGGGTGGTATAATTACATGATAAAATTCGTGAGAATTCCCACACTAGAAATGAATATTGCCCTCAATATTCAAAGTACCGCATTTATGCCAAACCGAGAACGTAAAGGGAAATACTACGGCCATTATTTTGAGAGATTTTTTTTTTTTTTTTTTTTTTTTTTTTTTGAATGAAAACTTTATATACAACAAATGGGCAACTCCCCACACTAGGTGGTAGAAAGTAGAAAGAAGTGAGAAATATGGGTGAAAACCCATATGGTGTGCTCATTTTTGATTCCCGAGTCGCTAGCTTGACTCGATCCCCGCATTCATTGGTTCATGGGGAAAGTTTGTAGATCCGGGACAACCACGGAGGAATGTCCTCTCCAAAATAGTGCTTCAATCGATGACCATTCACTTTAAAATTGGGGCCATCGGGTTGAGATAACTCAATGGTTCCATATGGAAATACTTTAGTGATGGTGAATGGTCCGGATCATGGATTTTAGTTTTCCCGAGAAAATCTTCAATCTTGAATTGAAAAGAAGGACTCGATCACCGACGTTGAAAACGCGGTTCTTGATTTTGGAGTCATGAATCTTCTTTGTCTTTTCTTTGTAGATCAAAGAGTTCTCGATGCTTGATCACGGAGTTCATTTAATTCATTCATTTGAACTTTCCGGTGATCACCAACCGTCTGAATATCGGTTGGCATGTTTCAAGGCCCAAGATGCCTTGTGCTCAAGATCAATCGGCAGATGACACGCGTTCCGTGATACAAGCTTGTATGGAGTACACCCGATGGGTGTTTTATAAGTCGCACGGAAGGCCTAGAGTCGTCATCTAGCTTATCCCACCAAGAGGCACGGTTTTCGCCTCTCGTCCTTTCCATAATTCTTTAATCCTCGGTTGGAAACTTCCACTTGCCCACTTGTTTGGGGTGGTATGCGAGAGACGGTGAGTTACACCATACTTTTGCATGACTCTATCAAACCGGTCATTGCAGAAATGCGCACCACGATCACCGATTATAGCTCGTGGAGTTCCAAACCTAGCAAAAAGAGATTTTAAGAATTTCACAACAACTCGGGCATCGTTGGTAGGTAAAGCTTTGCTTCAACCCATTTTGACAAATAGTCAACGCCACGAGTATGTATTTATTACCATGAGACGAAGGAAATGGCCCCATAAAGTCAATGCCCCGGATGTCAAAATCTCACACTGAATGGCGTTTTGCGGCATTTCATTTCTTTGTGAGATATTTCCGTGACGTTGACAAGCGTCACGAGTGTTTTGACAAATTGGGCATCCTTGTAAATCGTGGGCCAATAAAATCCGGAATCAAACACCTTCGCAAGCAGTAGTTGGGGCTATGATGTCCCCAAGTGGGTCCGAATGGCAAGCCTTGAGAATGTCATTGGCTTCGACCATACACACATCGCCGATGACTTGATCCGCAAATTTTGAATAAGTAGGGTCGTCTGTAGTAGTGTTTACATCTTTAAAGAATTTGTTTTCGTTGGGACGACATCCTTTCACCACAAAGTTACCCGCATGGTAATTTGCAAAGTCAAGAAACCATGGGGTAGAAGAGTCTCCACTAAAAGAAACTACATTGAGTGTTTCGAGAGGAAATTTTTCGTTTATTTCCTTTTTCTCGAACACATTCTCGTGAGGGTTTTCTAGACGGACAGATGATCGAGAACTGTGTTCTCGCTCCTTTTTATCACGTATAATGATATCAAATTCTTGTAGAGGAGAACCCAACGGAGCAATCTCGGCTTTGCATCTTGTTTTGCAAAGAGATATTTGAGAGCCGAGTGATCCGTATACACCACGCATTTGGTCAAAATAAGGTATGGCGAAACTTCTCAAATGCATACACCATGCCTAATAATTCTTTTTACGTAGTGGTGTAATGGGTTTGAGCTTCATCATAGTCTTACTCGCGTAGTGGATAGGTGAAAATGCTTGGTTTTCGTTGCCCCGGGACCGCACCGATAGCAAAATCACTTGCATCGCACATGAGTTCAAAGGGTAAATCCCAATGGGCAACTAGAATGGGTGCTTCCGTAAGCTTTTTCTTTAATGTTTCAAAAGCTTGATGCACTCGGTGAGAAGATAAAGGAGCATCCTTCTCAAGGAGATGAGTCATAGGCGAGCGATTTTAGAAAAATCTTGTATGAATCTACGATAAAACCCGCATGACCTAGAAAACTCCTAATACCTTTGACGGTAGTAGGATGAGGTAATTTGGCAATAACATCAACTTTTGCTCTATCTACCTCAATCCCATTTTGGAAATCTTATGGCCAAGGACTATGCCTTCTTTCGACCATAAGTGGCTCTTCTCCCAATTTAGACAAAGATTGGTGTCTTCACACCGTTTTAGCATTTTATCTAAATGGGAGAGACATGTTTGAAATGAGTCCCCAATGACCGAGAAGTCATCCATAAACACCTCCATTGTTTCCCGATCATGTCGTGGAAAATTGCCATCATACATCGTTGGAACGTGCGGTGAGCGTTACATAGGCCAAAAGGCATACGCCTCTGTAGGCAAAAGTTCAGTATGGGCGGTGAATGTGGTCTTTTCTTGATCCCGTGGGTCGATGGGGATCCGAAAATACCCGAGAAACCATCTAGGAAACAATAGTACTGTTCCTCGCTAATCTCTTAAGCATTTGGTCCATGAAGGGTAGAGGAAAATGGTCTTACGGTGGCTTCGCTTAACTGCGATAGTCAATACACACACGCCATCCGTAACCAATCGAGTTGGAATTAACTCGTTTTCTTCATTGTGACAACAGTTATGCCACCCTTTTTGGAACACGTGGATGGGATCGACCAAGGACTATCGAGATCGGGTAAATTAAACCGCATCAAGAAGTTTGAGAACCTCTTGTTTGATAACCTCATGAATCTTAGGATTCACCCTTCTCTCGATGTTGGATCATTGGTTTGAAGTCATCCTCCATCAAGATTTTGTGAGTACAAAACTCGTGGTTGATACCCTTAATGTCGGAGAGTTTCCAAGCAATTGCTTGCTTGTGTGACTTCAAGACCTTTATGAGAGCGATCTTCTCCTCCTCGTTAAGTCTTTAGCAATTATGACGGGTAATTTATCATCACCTCCAAGAATGCATACTCGAGATGAGGAGGTAGGTCCTTAAGTTCAACCTCGGGAAATTCTTGATGAGATGTTTGTACCGATTTGATTTCCTCAATTGTGATCTCTTTCGGAGGTAGTGACGGTAATGGATCTTCATTTAACAATTGCTCAAGATAAAGGATATCTCCTCCGAATCATAAACACCATCAATTCCGTGGAATTGATTCATCATTAGCAAGAAACTCGTCGATCTCTTCTAGAAGAAGTCACCCTCAAACGGAGTAAGAGAGGGGAAGAGTCGGCAATGATTGGTTGAGAAGATGGTGGGATCCCCACTCACGTAATTATGAAAATAACCAAGAAACTCTCGAGAGTACTCCTCAAGCAATATCAATTAAATCGATTCGATTAACCGATTCAAGATCATAATTTGAGGAGTACCTCAAGTTTGATCAAGGTTAAATGTGATGACTTCATTACCCACACGTAACGTGATTTCTTGTTTAAACACATCAATGAGAGCACGCCCGTTCTCGTGAATCCTCGTCCAACAATGAGGGAACCCGATGATCGACATCGAAATCAACAACCACAAAGTCACCGGAAAATGGAACTTTCCTACTTTCACGAATACATCCTCGGCGATGCCAAGAGGACGCGATATAGAACGATCGCAAGCTCAAGAGTTATGCGGTAGGAATAAGTTCGAAGAGAAAGTTTCTTCCATCTTGAATAAGGCATCGATTGATGCTTGCACCAAGATCGGCTAGGGCAAAGCATTCAATCATTCACGGAAAACACAAGGAAGAAGAAATTTTCCAGATCTCCAAGCTTCTGGGAAGCTTCTTCAATGAAGCTCGGCGAGTTCTCGCTCAAAGGAGTCTTAGCCATTTCAACGCTTTTTCCTTGTTGCTTAACATGTGTTTGAGAGTTGATGCAAACTTGGGCATCAAGATGATAGCATCCAAAGCTTATGTCAAAATGTAGTTCTTGGAAAATTTGAAAATTTTTTCCATTTGATGACCGGCTTTTCATGAGTTTTGCTCATTTAAGCGTGAGGGTAAGGAATAGAAGTTTTGGATTGGGGTTTTCAAGCGGAGGTTCAAAACAACTCGTGTTTGGTTTTGGTTTCGGGACAACCCGAGGATGGACATGTCTTGTACTTTGTGAGCTAGTAGGTTGCACTTGGTCCTTTGTCACCTCAGTTCACTTTCCACTACCTTCGGAGAGAAGAAGAGGTAGTAGGAATAGCGGGTCCATCATATGAAGCACCACTTCGGTTGTGATCGCCTTTGCATCGCCCTCGGATTAGTGATCGTGTTGCTTGGTAAAGTACCGAGCCCGAGGGTCGATCATTTAAAGACTTCTTAATGTCGAACCGGTTAACCAACAACCTATTCATTTCCTCTTGGGATTTCATGAATTGCTTCAACAACTCATCGATGATGGTCCGGTTGGAACAATGGCTTGATTTTGTGTAGGAAAATTCGCCTCTATTGTTTGGATTAGGGCCTTGATTTTGGAAATTTCCTTGATTATTGCCATGAAAATACCACAGGTTGAAATTTCCACGACCTTGGTTTCTCTTAAAGTTTCCTTGGTGTTGGAAGTTTTGACTTTGATTTTGAAAACCGTTATTTTGACTAAAATTACCTTGGTTTTGAAAACCTTGGTTCGTTCTATTCGATTTTGATTACGTTTTGGTTTTGGTTGAAACCGGGTGGTCCAGGTAGTGGTTAGGACGGTGGTTCGGTCTATAGGAGCACGGTATTGGTTGCCTCTGAATTAGAAGTTCCGCCCGCGTTTGCTTCAAAGGGTTACCATCGGTGGCCATCTGATTGTAATAGGCATGGGGCCACCATAGTAACACATACTTCCACTTTCTTAACTTCGAGGAGGTGAAGTTTGTGAAAAGAAACTTTCTTTTGTTTGGAGAGAACCAAAGCTTGAATTGCTTATGAGTTTGTCAATCTTAGCATCGGTGCTAGATTGACTCACGCAGCGATGAAGTAAAGGACCAACACCGACTTGGGAAACAACCGGTTTGCTTCGTGCGGTCGGACTTTAGACTTGTTTTCAATGATCGCTAAAGCTTCTTTTACGCTTTGCTCAAGAAATTTCCTCCGCGGAGGAATTGAGAGAATCTTGATCGATTGACTCACTCCATTATAGAAAGTATCGAGTTGCATTAACTCGGAGAAACCGTGGTGAGGACATTTGCGAGCAACTCCTTAAAACGATCCCACGATTCTTTGAAGGATTCATCAAACTTTGTGTGAACTTGATGATTTCGTTTTAAGACTCGTGGTTTTAGAAGGTGGATAAAACTCGTTAACAAATTTCTTCACCGTGTCTTCCCATGTTTCGATCGATTGAGGGGTTGTTTTTCAAGCCAATCCGGGCTTGTCCTCGAGGAAAATGGGAGAAGAAGCTTGACAAAGATCTCGTAGGGACATTCTTGTATTTGATGGTAGATGCAATCTTGTTAAACCATCGAATATGAGCATGAGGATCATCCCTTTCAAAACCATAGAATTGACTTGAGGTTACAAGATTTAGTAACCCGGTTTTGAGTTCAAAATTTTCGACCACAATGGTGGGATAACAATAGCATCTCCATACCCATCGATGGGTGCATGGAGAAGCTCACATAGGACGTTCTTCCGCCATGATAACGGAGTAGTGTGAGCGATTCGGATCTCGATCCGATCGATGGGGCGAACGCTCACGGACACGCCTTCTGGAATCGACAAGCTCACGAAATGGGCTCACAGACACGGAAGAGCGGTGCGATACTAGAGTTAACTCTAAGAAATCTCAGAGTTAAGGAAGGGAATTATGAAAGATGGGGAAAGAAGAATCTTTTTGAGTTTTATGGTTTTGAAAAGTAGATATAACAACAAATCCAATTAAAACAATATCGAGGCAAAACGACAGTGAACTTAAACCAATAATCACAAGATGAATGGCTTCTTTGAAAAAGGTACACCACTCACAAGGACACAAAGGCAAGTTTTAATCTTTGGTTCGGGAACTTATTATGGTCGTACCCCCAGTTAGGTAGTACTACTTGCCTTGGTTTGCGGTGGTAATTTTTATGTTATTATTATTAAACAAAGAAAACGACAAATCTTTTTGTATTTTTATCTTTTATATATATATAGAAACAAAAGAAAAATATTATTTGTGTTTTATACGTTTTAAGATGTTTTGGAGTTTTGATTTTATAAGAAAATATAGATATATATAGATGGTATGAACAAGGGTGAATATTCAAATCACTAATCTGCTAAACGAAGATAATTAGCTGACTCCGTGGCGCGAAATTTGATTGGGTCCAAACCGTCGAGTTTATCACACAAGCTAACCACTTGTGAATGGTTAACCGTAATAAACTTCAAACATTTCGGAACCAATGCAATGAAGATCTAGAGGTATAGTGTTTCCCAGTCGTTAAGTCCCAACGAGTGCATGATGAATAATCAAACGATATAGTGATCGGGTGATAATGAGCGGAAAAGATTTGTGATTGATACTAGATAACAGAGGAAAAGTGAAAGAAAATTAAAAAGCTAAATTATATTAAATAAACGCTATCACTATTTTTAAAATGATGTTTTGATTTTCTTTTATAAATTTGAATTAAAAACTACATAACGTACAAAAGAAAATGTGAAATTGAAAGCGTAATTAATCCTAAAAATATAAAATGAAATTTTTACAAATCTAATGATAAGAGAAAATTTTTAGAAAAAAAATTATTTTATGATTATTTATTTAATTATTATTAATTAAAACTATTTTTACCTATTTAATAATACCCTAAAATATAAGAAAATATGAAATAAAGCTAGAAAAGTGAAATTATGACTTAGAAAAATCTAAAATAACTAAAGAGAATTTTCAGAACTAATTTTGTATTTTTTTGATTTATATTCTAATTTATATAATTTAAAAACTATTTAAAACTAATTAAATTGCTAAAAATTACAAATTTAACTAAGAAAAATCTGGAAAAATTATTTTTTTGCTTTTTATATTTATATTAATCTATGAAAAATGAAAACTTATTTTTTTGGAGCTTTTCTGATTTAATTGTATTAAAAGCTATTTAAAAAGTCCTAAAAACTGTTTTAAATAAGGAAAAATAGCAAACAGTGATGAAAAACTATGAAAATTTCAGGAAAAGTCTAAAATAATATTTTAAGTATATGAAAAATATAAAAACCTATACTAGTGTGCAAGATTATGAAGCTGCAGTGAAAAGTGCTTATAAATAAGCACTCAAAATAAGCTAAAGGTACCAAATGAGCACCAAATTATCACAGAAGCTATAATATGCTAAAACTACTTGAAGTGAGCTAAATTCAACTAAGCTATACTACTGAAATGCAAACTACAATGATTTGATGATTTTAAAGATCAAGTGCCAAAACAGTTTTTAGCTACTACTTTGTAGCTTGAAAATAAGCCACTCAAATAAGCTGAAACTCAAAACCAGATGTGGGATCCTAAACTAGACCTGGCAAGGGACTTATAAACCAAAAATCAGACCAAGGCAAGCTCCAATGAGCTTGTGGAGAACTCTGCACAAACCTGTGCAGACTCAGTTATCACTGAGTCAGTGCACAGGGCACTTTTGACCCAATTGACAAGCTGATTTAGAGCTTTTACAAAATTACTAAAAATCTACAAAAATCATATTTCAACTCTTGACCAATTGAAGTTGTTAAGCCCAAAGCTTCACTTGAATTGATCCAATAATGAATCAATGAAAAATCAACCAAGTTGGGTGAAAACTGAGTTTTTCACATTTTTGACTTTTGACAGTTTTACAAAGTTTGACCAAGGTGAGATTTGAGACCAATTTATGAACTGATTATGATGTTTTATGATAAACTAAGACTAATGCAAGCTATTTTAAGTATTCCTAAACCTATTTGCAAGATTCTAACTACTGAATCAAACACATTTGAGCACAAGATTAGCTTGAATGCAATTTTGACTATTAGTGTTCTAGGATGCAAAATTCTAACTAGTTTGACTGCAATGGACCTAAATGACACCTAAGCAACAGAGTCTAAGTGTTGATAAGCTCAATATTCCAACTATCAATTGAATCCAAACACCAGTTATGTGACTGATATGCAAGCTTAAACTACTTAACTACTCTTTAATGAAACTTAATCTAACTCAAACCTATTAAATAACACCTAAAGTAATGAACTAATCTATCTCAGACCTCAGAATTCTCAACCAACATACATATGCAGAATGTATCAACTATGTATATTCAAGGCAAAAACACATGTTATTGACAACAATGATTTAAGATAGAAACTACAATTAAACAATTGATATTAAACTAAATGATAATAGATTTAAGACTAATTAAACTGAACTAACAATGATTGTGAACTATATCAGTTATAAGAGAGAACTTGTACTCACAGATGGTCCAGCCACAATGGCTGTCTAAACAATAAAGCACCACTTATCCTAACTTATATCAACCCCAATTCTAACTCAGAATCAACCCAAGTCCAACACTGCATCAATCAATATCCATTTCCATCACTGCTTAACCAAAATTTCTTCACAGTAAGACTTTCGTTGACCAAACATGAATATTGCTTGAATATGTTTCTTAAGCTTACTAAAAGCTATAAACAGCTTTAGTAAGCTCAACTGAGTTATAATTAAGCTTATTGAAACTTGGATTTTAGTACATTTGAAATTCACTTAATAAAGAAAAATGTAAAACATGAATATTGCTCAAACTTGAAATTAATACTTGAAAGTAGTTTCAATACACTGGATTAACTAAGTTAAATACAAGGGAACTTAAAATTACAATTTAGAAATTATTTAAGACATGAAAACATTAAAACGACATACATGAAATTTAAAACTAAAAACTAACTAGTTCCACTCTCTCTTCTTCCTCCTTTTTATAGAAAAAGTACTCCCCTCTCTCCTCTGAGCATTTCCCACTTGTATTCTGAGCCATTGGATGAGTTGGGATGATATTGGCCATTGATGGCTTTTGGCGAAATTGATATTGCAACTCGGGGAAGGTTTGAGTGCAAGGGGGGAAGCATTTAATGTTTCTTGGCTTGTTGGGTGAGGTGGAGGGATAAGGGTGTGGGAGGTGAGCTGGAGGTGAGGTATGTTGAGTGTTGCAGGCAGGCAGGTGAAGGGGAAGACTTTTGGAGGGAAAGGTTGGGCGGGGAGTTGACTGGTTTGACTTGGGGAGTATTATTAGGCAGGGTTTAAGCAAAGGGTCAAGGTCCAAAGGTATATGGCAGGGGTTCAAGGTTCAAAAAGGGTTCAAGGTCCAAGGGAGGTTTGTTTAATAATACAAGGACTTTTCTTGCAATTTCTGAAAGTTGGAGGACCAAAGCTGCCAATTTTGTAAAGTTAAGCCACGGGACCAATTATGACAAGTTTCAATAGTACAAGGACCATTAAATATATTTTCAAACTTCCAAGGACTATTTTTGCCAATCTTGAAACTTGAAGGACCAAACTTGTAAATTCTCAAAACTTATGAAATTTTTCACCAAATGACTAATTATGACAACTTATGATTTCAAAAGGACCTTTGGTGACTTTTCTTTTAAAATAAGTGCTCGGGGACTATTTTTGACAAGATTTGAAAGTCGGGGACTAAAGCGCCAATTATGCAAACTTAGCTCATTTTCATCGATTTTAAACATTTTGCATCCGAAACATATAAAATACAATTTTGAGATATTTTCGTATTTTGATGCATTTACGGCGTTTTTAAATGTTTCTTGATTCGGTTTGACCAAAAATGATGAGTATTCACACTCATCATACTTCTAATCCTAGCTAGCAAAATATTCACCCTTGAGCCATATATATATCTGACCATGAAGCACCACAGTACCCAATAATTCTAACAATAATTAGAAGTATAACAATTTTATCGAAATAAAAAATACCCAAACTGACCCAAGGTTGTGTCGAAATAAAACATACTTATGCACGTACGAAGCGCGTTCGGGGTCAAAGGAACTTCCTTTTAGTCGAGCAAGTTTTTCAACACCTTAGGCGATGAACCTAATCGTTGTAGTGTAGTATTGGGTAAGCCTCGGGATTGATATCGTTCTCTGGGAATAGGAATGCTAGCGAAAGTGTATTACGCTAAGGTGGGGTTGAGGATGATTCTTTTTATATTTTATTAGTTTTTAGAAAGCTAAGGGTAAAATCTCGGGCAATTGATTTGGGGGTGGTATTTACCGATTACTTCTACTATCTAATTATCTAATACTACGGGTTGCTATGTCTATTTGATATGTGCTCGTATGATGATTAAAAATGTGTTTACCTAGATACTATTACTCCACGGTTATCTTTAATTGGCGTTGTTGTAGATATTCATCAACAACACCGATAAATCACTCAAACTACAACAAACGAAGATCCGATTCATCCATGATCAAAGAATATCGAGCCAACTATTTCATGTCAAATTTTACTGTAATATACATTATGATGTTTTTACTGTAAATTTTACTATAATGCGGCCATTTCCTTCACAAATAAACGTCTATATCACAAACCTCGCTATACAATTAAGCACATCTCAGCGTAAATTTAACTAATCTATGAAACAACTTCCCCTAAACATCATTTATCACGTATCACGACACTCATATCATCACAATCCCCAAATTATACAAAAACGTAAATGCATATACTAACACATCAAATTGACCGTGCGTTAAATTAACACTTAAAAAGTGATTAAACTTACAAATTGACCGTGCGTTAAATTGAATAAATGACGTGAGTCCCTCCAATTGCTTTTGAATGAGCTAAGCTGACACCTACAAAGCAAAGCACTAAATAATCTATTGGAAATTGAAAATTGAAGTATATAGCGATAAATAAAAAAACACTAAATAATCGATTGGATGCTGCGGTGATGTAGCGGCGGTGTAGTCGTGGCGTGGCGTAGTTGTGTTGCGGTGGTTACCTAATAATCGATTGGAGATGTTGCGGCGGCGTAGCGATGGTGTAGCGGTGATGTTATCCGATCGGTAGTGATGTTATTCCGAGATACATTTTTATGAGTTTGTGAAAGGGAATATTCAGTATCTTCAGATAGAAGGATATATTTATGAGTTAAAAATATATTTTAAGACAAGTTACATAATATACCCTTTCAGTATTTTCAGTTTTTCAGATAGAACAATTGTTGAAATGCTTTGTTATTATGAGTTAACAAAATATTGTACTGTTGAATCAATACTTTTTTTTGAACGGCAACATATATTAAAACTCTAGCAAGATACTAGAGAAAAGGACTTACGAAACAACATTACAAAGGTTTTTTGGATCACAAATCCATTCAGTCCAGTCAGGATTGATTTTACTGTTGAATTTTACTGTTGAATCAATACTAACATATCAAGTTATTAAAATACTCATTAATTACGTTATCATACCTTTGTGAAGGGAAAAAAAATCCAAAAAATCCTTTATTATATGTACGTTGTGATGTAATTAAAAAAGTATACACATTAAGTTGGCGACATAAATAGCGACTTTCAAGTATGTCGCAAAACAATTTACGTCACAATTAGCGACTTGTTTTTCCGAAGTCGCATGTTAACGACTCATTTAGCCTCATTTATTTGGATGTCGCGAATTGACGACTCCGTCTGCGATGTTTTCTTAAATGTCGCAAAAAATAGCGACATAATTTGCCACACGATTTGCTATTAAAAAAATGTTGCGACTTACTTTGCGGCACAGTTTACGACATGGACGAAGTTGGAGTCGCTAGCGTGTCGCCAAATAGCGACATGAGTAGATATGTCTCAAAAAATATCGCTAAAAAGCCTTTTTCTTGTAGTGAGCAACTTCACACGAAATATCCAACACATGATACAAGTAGCTATGGCTACTTCTTCGCCCTTAATTATTCTCTTTTGTTTATTCATATCATTCTCAATATCGAATGCCATTGTTCCTTCGAACGAGACCTTCTCCGATATGTCAACCAAAGTGATTTTGGAGAATATTCATTTCATATTAAGAAAGCCCTAAGAAAATATATTTGTATTGTCTTGTGCTTTTACCATTCTTTACAAAAAATAAACATGCCACGATTCTAGTCACATGATTTTTTAGAGTTAAATAGTCAAAATAAAAAATATACCTGAAAAATGCTCAAAACTCAGTGATAAACTGATAATGATATTTAAGTATGTTGGGTCCTCCTCAAGAACAAGGGTTGATCAACTTGTGCACCCTCCATGATACAAGGTTTTTTAGACAACTGGACTTGGTCAACCATTGAATGCCAATGCAATGTTTTAGTTATATAAACAGAAAGAAAATAAAATAGGGGGTCTTAAAAAGTGAGATTAGCTTGAGTGATGATTGAAGAGTAATTTAGCGCATTAATGTGAAAAGTGAAATACTGAAGTGACGTTTAGATGACGAAACGGCTCAAACCATGATATCTTTCCTCTAATTTCACCTTTATGATTTTAAGTTTTGACATCTCTAGAAATTTAGAAATTCAACTTGTGCAATTCATTTTGGATTACATCACTATATCTGAGAGTAAAAACGGTGTGCTGAAATAGAGGAGCTTCATTCCAAATGATCCGAAAAGAGCAACTAAAATAAAATATCATTAAGTCTGTATATAAAAAAATCATAAGAATTAAAAAAATAAAAACATATATAATAATAAAAGATTAAAAATAAATTATACATTCATTGATGGAGATAGGATTTGGTTTTCGGGCAGACCAAAACAAATAAAAATGAACAACGAAAAAATGATATTATGAATTTGTTTACCAACGGAGTGAATGGACATATCAAACTTCCGTAACTTTCTTTTTTAATTGACGCTATAAACTAGTATTCATTTTCTCATAATTATAGTCATCGTTGATTTTTAAGTCTTTATTTTCTGTTTTGATTTATATATTTTTATTTGTGTTATATAATCTTTATAAAATTATCCAATGGATAATACATTTAAAGCGTAATTAATTAAATACATTTTGCGTAAGTAATATATAATACAAATAAAAATATTTAAAGTTAAATTTGAAAACTAAAATTTTAAAAATCAACAATGACTATAATTATGAGACGAATCGAGTAATTATCTCTTTAATGAGGCTCTCTTTATACTCTTAGTGGATTAAATATAATATTTTGGATGAGCTAATTTATTTTGAGATACATTAATACATGTTACTTGTAGTTAATTTTTATCAAGGGTTAGCCATGCTCATCCAAGCCATAATAGCTGCATACGTTGTCAAATTGTGAACAGACAATAAAAGTCGGTATTTATATATTTTAATCCATGTTGATGGGTCGAAAGATAACAGGTACAGATTTCTAATTTGTGTATAAATATGCGTAGACAACTTCACATAAAATATCCAACACATGATACAAGTATAGATATGGCTACTTCTTCGCTCTCAATTATTCTCTTATGTTTATTCATATCATTCTCAATATCGAATGCCATTGTTCCTTCGAATGAGACCTTCCGATATGTCAACCAAGGGGATTTTGCAGATTCCGAATATAACTCTGAATACGCCCCAAACGCTGAATACACCACAACCTATCGTCCCCTTGATCCATTTACCTTCCCTTTTCGACTTGTTTTCTACAACAGCACCCCAAATGCCTATTATCTTGGTCTTCGTATGGGGTCAAGACGTGATGGATCTCTCATGCGATGGGTCTGGGAAGCCAACCGTGGCTCCCCAGTACGAGAAAATGCCACCTTTTCTCTAGGTTCTGATGGGAACCTAATTTTGGCCGAATCAACCGGACAAATTGTATGGCAAACCAACACTGCGAATAAAGGTGTCGTTGGTTTTGCCATAGAGTCCAATGGTAACATCGTGCTGAAAGACTCGAGTGGCAACTTCGTATGGCAAAGCTTTGATTCACCTACGGACACTCTCTTAATCGGCCAATCTTTAAAAATCGGTGGTCCGATCAAGCTAGTTAGTAGGGATTCGATCACTAACAATGTTAACGGGGTGTATAGTTTCGTTATAGAACCTAAAAGATTGGCTATGTATTACAAGAACAGCATGCGCTATTGGTCGTCTTCGTTCCCCAAATTAAATAGAGCAAATGTGAATTTGGTTAATGCTACCTTAGGGGTTCAAGAAAGTGAATACGAAGAAAACGATTTCAATGAACTACAGTGTTATATCACGAACGTTAAATACTTTGAAGAGTTTGAACAACCATCTTTACGTTTGGGAACACTCCGATACAATAGCTCGTTATCGTATCTTCGATTAGGCATCGATGGGAACCTAAGATTCTACACATACCGTGCAAATGTGCGGGGAAACGCGTGGGCCTTGTTGTTCACTTTGTTTGATAGAGGTGTTAGAAGTAGTAACGGCGCAGATGATCCTATAGACGAATGTCAATTACCAAATCGATGCGGAAAATTTGGGCTTTGTGAGGAAAGCCAGTGTGTTGGGTGTCCGACCCCCAACGGGGTGTTTGCGTGGAGCAAAGATTGCGATTACAAGTTGCCAAGTTGTAATGCAAGCAGTTTTAAATACTATGAGCTTAAAGGGGTTGATCATTTCACGGTTAAATATACATCCGGGACTGGACGTACGAGTCTTGACAATTGCAAGAACAAATGCACAAAAGATTGCAAGTGCTTGGGGTACTTTTATCACACGGATACGGCCAGGTGTTGGACCGTTAACGAATTAAAAACTTTGACAAGAGTTGGCAACTCGACAAATTTGGCGTACATCAAAACACCCATCAGCTAAGCGCATTGGTTTCACTGGAATAAAGGTGTCGATTGTCATGACTGCTGAATCTTTAATCTTCTTACATGTAAGAAAAATATGTGTAATAAGTTAAATGTTTTTCGAACAACAATTCACACATTTGTTTGTACTTATATATATCAAGATTTACAATCTTATGTTTTAATGGGTATTTATAGTGCCAGACTGCCAGCCGTATGAAAAAGCAAACAAAAAATGTAATAAAAAGCTGTACTATTGTTACATTTTCTTGGTTTATTTGGTTATAATGCATGTAACTATATATGAAAGCGAATACAGCATGGTCCTCACTAGCAATGTGTCTTCTTAGAATTGTGCTGATTGATCACGTGGGTCCTTTGGCGTTCTATCAGTCGCCACTACATGCGATCAGATTTCTACTAAGCGTCGGGTCTTGGCTTTCATCTTAACTTTGTCTCTTTTTTTTTTTGGGTAAGGGGTAATCGCAGCGCGGTAAATAAATTAACCAAATAAGCGTTTAAGTCTGATGGATATGGTGAAATCATATATCTCGGTAAGATTCATGGGCGTAAAGTTTTACATGTGAGATCTTCCAATTACTAAGCAAAAACAAACCAGCTCTCGAATGATAACATATGACACAAAAAATAAAATTACTTCTAGGGACTTGAAACTTTGTACCATACATGGCGTTAAAGAATCCAAATTCAGGAAGATCTCGAACTGTTTAGCGTAGTCGTCGAAGTCATAGTCGTCATACTCATCTTCAAACTCTTGCCACCACCAAAATATTAGCAGACTCATCAAATGGGTTAAGAACAACCTCATCTTGAATCGACACAACAATCTCTCCCACTTTAGAAAAGGGTTAACTCTCTTAGTAGAGGTGAGCGGAATAGGAAGCACCGCCATCATCCACGGAGTAGCTTTCCATCAATAATTAGCTTTTCGAGCTTACCAATCTTCTCGACTATGGGAGTAGAACCAACATCCATTGTTCCCATTGAATCACTCACAAGCTTGGCGTGAAGAAGTCCCGGTCTCCGTGGTGGGGCGCCCACCAATATCAATACGAGTCAGCCCGAGATCCATCAATACCGCTCCTTAGTAGTACCGGAAGAATTCCCGGTCTTGTCCTTGTTAGTAGAAGAATCATCCACATTACAATCATCTTCCACCTCAAGAGTCCCAAAAGAGTTTGACGTAGTAATCGGTGTATCTTTAGCATTACCACTAGCATTGCGGTGTCTTCGTCTTTGCAACATATACCGCTTCCTAGGTGCAAATCTAGGACCCTTACCCATATTAATACCACGGTCATCTTCATTACCTTTAGGTTTGGCTTTCCGATTCCGCACCACCTTAAAACCATCATCGGGTTCATCCGCATTTGAGGTGGCGGGAACATCATTATTCTCCATAATACTCTTAGGACAACAAGCGATTATCATGCCCAAACACTTTACATTCGAGCAGCGTGTGGCGGCTTCCATTCATATTCCACCTTTATACTTGCCGTAGTAAAACCACTATCATCGTTATTAGGGATCGCCATAGTCACCACATGTTTAAGCTCAAAATCGGATGATAATTCCACAAAGCACGTGCAAAACTAATACGACCCGTGAATCAACACACATGGAACTAGTAAAAGCATCTAACATAATCGACACCCACCGAGTAGCAATTAAGCTCAACCCATCTTAGAATATGCAAGTAATGGCACATTATGCAATTTAATCCAAACAGGAACTCTAGTTACCTCACTTTTAGACAATAGCACATCGAGTCCATCTAGTGAGAATGAGAGGAGAATTGCGAATAATCCAAGGCCCCGTTGAAGAACATTTTCAACACCCTCTTTAGAATCGAATTTAAAGAGGAAAACACCATCATCATTCTTCATTAGTTTCATAAAACCAAACTTACCCCACGTGTTGGAGACATAGTTCTTAACCAAATGAAAAGCCACATTCTTGCCAACAAAGAAACCAACAAGTGTATTTTCATACGGTTGAAAACACCCTCCATAGCAGACCTTCTAAGCACCGTATCATGATTATCAATGCGCGTCTCATTCACCGAGGGACGGAAATTAACTTTCCTTGAGACACGTTCGGGTTTAAAACATTAGCAAATGACCTTATGTCGTTAGTATCACTACCACTCTCATTCGGACCGGTAGAAGCATTCACCACGTTCTTGGGTGTAGACACGTTAGGTTTATTGGTCGAATCTAATCCATCCACAAACGTAGAACTATAACTTTGTATTATCGGACTTGTACCATTATTCACCATAGTTTCCATACCCCAAACAGTTCGACATCGCAGCACCAACCCGAGTCCCTCGTTAATGCTAGGGTTACGGACAACACTAGCAACTTTACGCATGTCGACGCAAAGAAGAACATCAATTCCATCACCGTTAAGGCGATTCAATCTAGCTTCCAACGCACTAATATCCACCCCTAGCATACGGATTCGAGTCGCATTCAAGCCAACTTGATCGGCCGAGTTGGTGGTCGGTTTAGCGACTTTCAACGAACCATCTTTGTCAAGAAACCCTTTTCCATCTCTCAAAACCCACAACCAAGCCAAACAAACACCACGGTGAACCAAAACAAACAACGATCGAACAAGAAACGAAACCACAACTAAAGTTAGGGTTTTGAACCGACGCACTAAAGTCTAACCCGCTCCCATGATCAATCAATGTTACAACGATTAGAATAAGACCGGAAGGAGATTATACCCACGTAAGGACGATCACGTAAAGCAAGCAAAGACATAAAACCAAAAAGCGATAATCGAAACCTAAAAAGCGATTCAAAACAAATAAACCTAAAACTCAAGAAACAATGCACGAATTCAAACTAGGATGAATTAACAAGGATGTTAATCAGTAACAAAGTTCGAACAATGCAAAGAATCCAAGGTTTAGGCCGATTTGATTGAAAACCGATTAAGGAAGAGAGGGTTCAGGATATCGCCTAGAGAGAATCGGAATTAGGGTTTTCTATGAGGCCGACCAACCTCTCTACAGTCTTTATCTTAACTTTGTCTTTGTCTGTATTCTTTTGGCTTTTACATAAAACTTGACTTGATCACATGGCCACTAGAGAACTGATAAACTAAGGGTGCGCTTGGTTCAAAATGGGGAATGGGAAATGGAAAAGCAATGGGAATGCAAAGGGAATGCAAATGAATAGAATGGTGATTATCATTATCTTTGATAGTGCTTGACATGAGAAAAATACATTAACCTCCAAAGTGGTGGTAGTGGTGGTTAGTGGTGGTGGTGGTTAGTGGTGGTGATGGTGGTGGCTGGTAGATGGTGGTGGTAGATGGATGGTGGTGGTGGTGGCTGCTGGTGGTGGTGATGGCTGGTGGTGTTGGTGGCTGCTGGTGATGGTGGTGGCTGCTAGTGGTGGTGGCTGCTAATGGTGGTGGGTGGTGGCTGGTGGTGGTGGTGGCTGCTGGTGGTGGTGGTGGATGCTGGTGGTGGTGGTGGTGGCTGCTAATGGTGGTGGTTGGTAGATGGTGGTGGTAGATGGCTGGTGGTGGTGGTGGCTGGTGGTGGTGGTGGATGCTGGTGGTTGCTAATGGTGGTGGTGGTGGTGGCTGTTGGTGGTGATGGTGGCTGGTGGTAGTGGTGGCTGCTGCTGGTGGTGGTGGAAGTGGGTGGTGGTGGTGGTGGTGGGTGGTGGTGGTAGTGGTGGCTTCTAATGGTGGTGGCTGGTGGTGGTGGTGGTGGTGGTGGTGGTGATGGCTGGTGGTGGTGGCTATTGCTTGCTGTGGCTGCTTCTGGTGGTGGTGGGTAATCATTACCATACCTCCCAATTTACTGGGTAATGCCCCATTACCCAATACTAAACAATGATTGCATTCTCTAGTTCTAGCCAAGCATATTTAATCATTACCTTTGCCATTCCCCACCCCCATTACCCCCAACCAAGCACCCCCTAAGTATTCTAGTCTTGAAGAACTTGTTCCTATATATGCAAAGATAAAATCGAGATTATGGTTTGTTCGGTGAATTGAGCTGCAGTTGAAGCTGAGGCTGGAGTTTATATCATAATATGGATATATTTATATAAAGTTGTTTGTGAATTAGCAGAGCCGAAATTTATTAATTTAAAGTCACATAAAAATATATCAAATTAAATTTAGATAGTTTTTTAACTTTTGTGTGAGAATCCATTATATTTTGATGATTATAAGTAATTTGACTAATTATAAGCCCTCATAAACCCGTTTCAATCTGCTTTTGCTTATAGAGGCTTATGGCATTAAAACCTTCCATAGACTTGTGTGACAAATGAAGCTTATTTTATAAGTTAGTTTATCTTAAAAGCTCAAGCCCTTATAGTCCAGTGTCAGAGTGTATCATTCTATGCTAGAATTATGCAGTCATGTAACACTCGGTATCAGTTATAGTAAAAAGTTTGTTATCAGCACATTAATACACTCTATTCCCGAGTTTGTTTTTGGAGAGAAAGGGAAAGCTTTGGGATGGTAATAAAAATAAAATCATGTTCCTGAGATTTTTTAAAAGAGAAGAGGAAAGTAAAGGGGAGTAAATTAGACCAAAATTGCACTCCTAATTTTCATCCCAAATTGGGATGATTTGGAAAGAAAGAAATAAGGAACGTATGTGGCTTTTTGTATGTACCCAAAATACCCTTGACCTAATACACTCACTATATATATATTCGGTTCTTTTTCTTCTCGAAACTTGTTGCAGCAGCCACACTTTCTCCATCGTCTTCATCACAAGTCAAATATCTTCAAAAATACTATACTCATTGTGTTTTTTATGCATGTATGTACAAAAGCTACTCTGATCAACCAACGTTTGCTATGCATGAGTCAATTTCATGTGCATTACTTTTCATGTTTGTACCTGTATCAAATAGTTTTGCTTTGCATGAGTCACTATCATGTGCTCCACCATTTGATATGCCCTATGTCAAATCTTTATTTAAGTAATATAGTAGCTAGTATGAAAAGTACTTTGCATGGTTGTATTGTATGAAAAGTACTTTGATCTTTTATGTTCAATTGTTTGTATATGTATATGTATAGGACACCAAAATTTGTATGAACTAACGATGATAGAATGAAACATAATGATGTTTGCTTGTAATTGCTTAATGATGACAGTGAATCAATAAACATTACTGAATACTAGAATATACATATGAAAAACTACTAGATTACTAATCAAACAAGATTTTCGTTCAACTTATATTTTTAGATGTTTAACTTAATCTTTTAAGGTTTAGTCAAAAAAAGCTGTACAATGGATAACCATATGATTGAGAGAATACTCACGATACGGCGTGTGGTTAGAGCTCGACAATTGGCAGTGGTTCAGTTGATATGTTTACTGGTAGCTGTCATCACACGCCGTAGACTTAATCACACCAACCATGCTAGCTTACCTACGAGAGATGTTATTTTACAACGACGAAGTGTACGAGAAGAGATGTTAAACAACCTTTCCACAAGTGGTAAATGTCGTGATGTTATTCGTATGAGCATACAAACTTTTAGGACATTGTGTAATATATTGGTGAGTGACGGTGGTCTTCGCCCAACTCAACGTATGTCTATTGAAGAACAAGTTACTAGATTTTTGCATATAGTAGGAAATGATCTAAGAAACCGTTTTGCCTCTTGGATTTATCGTCGCTCTGGGTCGACGACAAGTAGATGCTTGCACCGAGTTTTGAGAGCAATTATACGCTTAGAAGATCGTTATCTCTAACAACCCACTGGTCAAATTGTTCCCAAAGAAATTCAAGAAAAAAAGATTTTATCCTTTTTTCAAGGATTGTGTTGGAGCAATTGATGGAACACATGTACGCGTGAGAGTACCTAATAAAGATGCCCCTAGATATCGTGGTCGTAAGGGATACCCAACAATAAATGTCTTGGCTGCTTGCACATTTGATTTAAAGTTTACATATGTTTTAACCGGATGGGAGGGTACTGCATCTGACTCGAGAATAATAAAAAATGCTCTAACTAGAGATGACAAGCTTCTTATACCAGAGGGTACACTTTTAAACCAACATTAGTTTTTGTCCCTAATATTATATCCTTTTAATAATTATATGCTATTTTTAGGTAAGTATTATTTGGTTGATGCGGGTCTACCTCATAGAAGCACACTAATAGCACCTTATCGAGGCGTCAGATATCATTTAAAAGAGTACTCAAATCGTGCACCTGAGAATGCACGAGAGTTGTTTAACCTTCGTCACTCATCGTTGCGAAATTCTATTGAACGGGCATTTGGTGTACTTAAGAAAAGGTTTCCTATCATTAGAAGTGCAACTGAACCATTCTACTCTTGCAAAACACAATCAGACATTTTTTTGGCTTGTTGCATCTTGCACAACTTTTTGCTTGAGGAAGATAGGGATAAAGATCTTGAAGACGAGGTGGTACGAGAGATTTTGAATGCACCACAAGAAGAAACACGTTATAATGAAAGATATGTAAATGATGGTAGTACGAGAGGAGAAGAAATAAGAAACTCAATCGCCATTGAAATGTGGGCTAACTACTTGTCATATCCGAACAATGAAATTGATATGTCAAGATAGCTTCACATAAATATATCATACTACTTGAATTTGATATTTTGCTGATAAGTTTCTTGACATTTTGCTGTTAAGTTTGTGTTGATTATTGAATTTGTTTCTCTGTTAAGCATATGTCATTCCTTTGTGTTTATTATTGATCTTATTTACTTACATGTTAAGTTTGTTAACAATTTATCATGTAGCAAATCATCATGAGCAAAAAGAAAACTAATGAAAAAACGGTGAAAAAGGAAACCGATGAAAATACGGAGAAAAAGGAACAATTCGGCTGGACTACTGAGATGGATGATGCGTTCATTCAAGCGATGCTTACACAACAAGATAAAGGCAACAGGCCTAATGGAACATTTACATCACGAGCCTATACTAATATGGTTAATGACTTAAGGAATAATCTGAAGTTACCTTTCACGAAAGCACGTTTAAAGAACCGCTTGAGAACTATAAAAGAACATTTTGCTCAATGTCATGATGTGATTCATGGCTCTAAATTAAGTGGGTTTTCTTGGAACGCGAGTACTCAATTCATTGAAGCAAAAGAAGAAATATGGGAACAACTCATAGAGGTATGTATCAGCTATATATGTGTTTACTTATTCAAATGTATATAAATAATCTGAATATGCAAATATTAGTAGCTAATTGGCTGCAACTCAAGGCCTAACAATTATTAACTGTTGTTGTTTGTAGTTACCATTAGTCGAACATTTTAAACATAGGCCTAACAATATATATTACTGCCAGTAGGCATCTTATTTTGCCTCAAGTATCAGCAATACTTTGCAAACGAGAATAGTAAGCTACTCATGCTAACCACTGTGCATTATTCTTTTATGTACTACAACACTTTGGATTCCTACATTAATTATTAAATAAGAGTGGTACTTAATATGTTTTGACTTGTGATTGGGTAAAGTTATTTAATATTATGTTATTTGCTTGAGCTACTTTGAAAATCAAGCAAGTATAGTATAAGATAAGTTATTATAAGTTTGTTTTGACATTACGTGATCATATTTTGTTTTAAAACACTAGACTAATGGACCATATTTGTTAAAGAAAATGTTGTTGTTTGTACTTTGTAGTAACCATTAGTTTAACATTTGTGCTAAGGATTTGCAAGGCCTAAAGTGAACTGTTGTTTGTAGTATCATTTTTTGGTTAAACATGTTTATCCTATATGTCAATAGGCAAATCCAGATGCTATAAAGTGGAAGACCAAAAAAGCTTATAACTTTGATGATTTGTCACAATTGTTTGCTAAGGATAGAGCATCGGGTGCTGCCTCTGAAACTGCAAAGGAGAAAAATGCCAAGCTGAAAATAGGCCAATCGAGCATCAATGAACCCAAAAATATCGAAACAATTGAAGATATTGACGAGTTACTAGCTACCAATGAAGTCACTTATGAAAACCTCGTCAATCTTGATTAAATTCATATCGATTCTACCATGCCATGTTCACCAGAGGAACCTTCAAACACAACAAAATCTAAAAGCAAAAAAAGAAAACTTGATGAAGAAGCCAATTCAAACATTATGAGTACGGTTCATGTAGTGGTTGATGCAATAAAGGAAGGTAATGTCGTTTTACAAGAAACTAATGTCATATTGGGAAGAGCTTATCAACCTGAGTACACAGGGGAAGAAATCTACAAAGAACTCGAGCCTTTGGATTTAGAAGCCGATGTCTTATCAAGTGCTCTTATTTTTTTGGCGGACCACCCAAAAAAAGCACGACTATTGTTTAGTTGTCCTTTTAAGATGCGGGTGAACTTGCTAACAAAAATGATGGGGTCAAGTGACGAATTGAATTCCACTTGAAATTATCATCGTCTTATGCTTAAACGTTTGCAAGTTATTTTTTGTTCGAACGGTTTGGAAAAACCATGAGATGTTATCTTTATTTGTTTATGAGATGTTAAACTTGCTTTATCGGTTTAGATCGAACATACTTAAGCTTTTTTCATCTTCAAGATACTACGGTTATTTTGTTGGATTATTTAAATTTGATTTAGTTTTTACACGTAGTATGTTTTAATCTTGATAACGACTTAGAGTATAGGTTTTGTTTCTTAAGCATACGAGGGTGAATGTTTGATCAAATTGGATATGAGGAGATAAAAAATTATATACCTATAAAGGGTATAATTGTAAAAATGTTTGTGTTCTTTACTCTTCTTTCCAACTCAGGAACACAAAAAAAATATGTATTCTTTCCTTTCCTCCTTATCTCAGGAACACAAAAAAAACAATACTCTCATCTTATTTCCACTCCTCATCTCCTCATATACTTCCTCTTCTTTCCTCATTAAACTCGGGAACAGAGTGAAGTGTCCAAAACCTATATAAATTTACATTAGTTGAACAACGTTGTTTCGTAAAATCAGTAGGCTAAAATCACTGTCATAAATCATTTTTAAAAGAGTTTTAATATGTTAAATTGTTTTTAATAAAATGTTCATCATAAGTAATATGCATGTATTGCTTATGACACGTGTTTTTGACATATAAGGCACCTTTAAAATTTAGTCGCGCTATCCAATTGAGATAAAGACATTCCTTCCACTTTTTGACATGGTGAGACTAAGTTTCAATTTGAGAAAAGAATGAGACGTTCAAAATGGTTAGAGCTAGCACAAAGTTTTATCGAATTCTGATTATAGGACAAAATTGTGCAGATGGTCAGACTAGAGCTCAGGGGAAAGATAGGACGACATGCCATGAATATTTGATCTTCTAGATCCTGTAAAGATATAAGAATGTTATAGTTGATACAATCGAAGAATCTGCTTATATCCTTCGTAGCAAGACCTAGAGATAGAATCTACTCGACTTATAGGTCTACGCCAAAGTTCTTATGTAGATAATATCTTGAGATGATTTAATTTGAATGAGTTCACAAACGGTTGTTTACCTATATGGCTCATAACGTACATTTGAGTGAATCTCAAAATCGTGTCACACCAGTGAAATAGAGAGGATGAGTAGGATTTCATATGCTTCGTCAATTGGATCCATAACATATGATATGACTTTTCTGAGACCTAATGTATCAATCATGTTGAGTTTGACAAGTAGATACCAACATAATCCAGGTAAGGGACACTGGTCTACTGTGGAAAACATACTGAAATACTTGTGAATGACTAAATGAATGTTGTTGTTTATGTGTACGATATAACATAATTAAATAATGCCATTAATATATGAAATGATGGGGCCACACACAATAAAACGAGGCTTCAGTTTTATGTATTTTTCGTATATGCATAAGGGATCTACCAAAGTGAAAACATGCATGGTTGGGCTTAATCAGTCGGATTTATTAAATAAGTAATGGGCTTAAACCAAAGAACTAGATAGGAGGCTCATCTGGGTTTTTACGGCCGGTTGCCCCTATGGGTGTTGTGTCGGGCTTGAGCTGGGGAAAAATAAGTTTATTATGGGTGAACATTGTATCTTTTTATTTTGGTAATTACCTTTAAATTTAAAGCATAACTTATATTTAATTAGAAATATATCATTTAACGTATTATATAATTTAACTAGGAATTATGGTTTTAGTGAATCAAACACTAAAATTTACCCCCCCCTCCATGTGTTTTCGGTCGAACCCAAGCAAGAACAAATCTACTCTTATGTTTGTTAATCATTGATGTTGATCATAGCAGCGGTGTTACAAGTTTAAGCATTAGCATCCTACTGAAGTTGTTGGAGTGTTAGTGGGACTAGCTATGGATAAGGTCAGATTATTGATCTTCTTAGTTCTTGTTTGATCTCCCTCCAAATCACAAGGTACACAAGTTTTGTGTACATTTTTGAGTAGTCATAGACATGTATCTGGATCGCTGAAATGGAAATGGTTTTAAGGTTTATGCTTTCGCTATAATACTATTTATTCTCTATATAACTGTTAAATAATTCTTAAAATAACAAACATGTTTTCCATCAATTACTCGGCCCGTGAGGTGCTGGGGAGTTTGTAATTCGGGATTTGGAGTAGGACCCGTCATTCTTAAACCAATAAGTGTCCAACATATGACGCAACTTTGAAGAAGCAATAAACTGCTCCCCGTGATTAAAGTGTGTAGGTTTCCTCGAACATCATGAGTGACGTCCGAAATGCACCTGGCACAAGGGTAAGATACGCGTTAGCCTCCGTTTGGGTTTGATCCCAATACCAAGGTCTTGTGTGGGTGTAACTATATATTAAGGAAGCGCTAGATAATAGATGTCTTAGTAACTGGGTAAAAAATGAGTTACATAAAACCAATGAAGTTGGTATATTTATACCACCTTAACCACTACATCTGAAAACATAGGAAAGTGGTAACCCGATTATGCCTAGCCTAGGTGCTACATGACTTGTCCACGTGGAGGACAACATCCCACAATATCCGAGTAAGGTGACTCACTTTCGGCCCTTAGAAGTAACTGTTGGATAAAAGAGGTATTAGATAAAGGGGTGCTTGTCTTTTATACATGACTCTTGCCACGTCATGTAATCGCTTCTCACCGTCCGGAGACAGTTGTCTTCCGGACACATATCTTGCGGATCACATACGTTATCAGTAGCCTAAAATCAAATACGATTTATTTTTTCGATAAAAAGAGTAAGTTACTTACTCACATCAACCCGAAGTTAATGAAACTATCATCTTTGTTCTAGAAAAATGCTAAATAAGCGCTCTTTATCACAACTAACATCAACTTACTCATTTGGGTCCAACCATTTACAAATTTATTTTTTTCACATATCCAAATAAAATGAATTTCATTCATGAAAATAAAAATACAATACATCATATTAAAAAACATACGAAACATAAAAACGATACCAAAAAAAACACGATACGTAATTTATAACAAAAATAACAATACGATACGAAAACGCAAATCATCCAATGATACGGAGAACAAATTATACAACAACATTAAGCATTTCATTTGTCCCATTTGGGGTGGTTTCTCAAAACCTCCCACACATGAACATATTGGAAGCTTCTCCCATCAAAGCCTTGTTCAAATGTGGTCTTTGCATTCTTAAGATGGTCACTGTCATTTTCCCCGCTTGTACGCTGCAAATGTTTGTAAATAGTGTTGAATTTTTGACATTCATTGTTAAGTCTTGTCCATTTACCTGTGACCATATTTTTATTACGATTATCACCGTTAGACTGATTGTTGAACATGTCTACAACCTGGTTTCAAAAGGAGTATTCATTGGGTTGTCTAGGTCTTGGGAAACTGCAACCCCTACTTCAGCTAGCAAGTTTTCTTCTTCTTTTGAACAGCTTGTATTCATTTCCGATGTTTTGGACTTTGAAACAATTTTGTAAAATGGTTAGATATAGAAGTGTGTGAAAAATAGTGTGTTATGATATGTTATTTATAACGGATAATAGCCGTTTGAAACAATACGAGCGGGATTTATTCAAATTCAAAATTCAAAATCAAAATTCAAATTCAAAACTCAGATTCTATTTCAGATTTCAAATTTCGAATTAAATGCTACAGTTCGAGCGGTCCTACCAAATTCAAAATTCAAATACGAGCGAGATTTATTCAAATTCAAATTGAAATTCAATTTCAAAAAATTTCCTATATATAGACATAGACTATGCTTTGTTTCACACAACTTACACACACACATTTTCTTATTACATTCTGATAAGGATTTAAAAGGTACACTTTTGAGGGGTCATTTAAGCCCTTAGTTGAACACTTTTGTATCCGTTACTATTTAATTTCGTTCATTTTCACTTTTAGGTCTCTTGAAGGCAAAATCTGGAATGACACTTATTCGGACGAAAAGGCGAATATCTGAAGAAAATGGCCAATGTCAAAATCGAGACACTCAGTCTTTGGCCCGAAGGAGGCAGCGTCATTTGTTTAAATCGACGCCGTCGCGACACACTGAGAGACGACTCGAGAGCAAATTACTAATTTACAAGTGGCGACATCAGTTTAAAGAGTAGGCGTCGCGAACTCGACGACCTAGATTTGGATCGGCGGCGTCATAGATTGAAGCCGAGCGGCGTCGCGAGCATAAGGTGGCCGTCGCGAGTTGACGTGGCCAAGGCGAAACCCAATAGCGGTGACCCGGCGGGGTCACAATTAAAGAGCGCCGTCGCATTTTGTAACACTATATATAGAATCCAAATTTTTCAGTTTTAGAGAGGTAGTTATGTGGAGTAAAAACCTAAACCGAACCAAGGCTGTCTTGGGCAGTATCTTAGGGTTCCATACCATATTTTACAACACGATAAGTGTTTTACTTCATTAATTCAATCATGTCTTCAATTGTTTGTGTGTATGCTAGCATGTTCTCCATGTCCGGCTAATTTACTTGTGTGTTTGCTTAGATCTATGAAACCTAGGTATTGAATATTGATTGGTTGTCTCTTATCTTAATTGTGATTGACCTAGTATTGCGATAGGTCATCCGTTGTGTTATTAATGGTTGATTAGTCTTTGTTGAACCTTAGCTTATAGTTACTAGTGGAATTGTAGGCTAAATATCCAAAGATAACCTTAGTGTTAAGTTTATGAATCCTAGAGATTTCGTAGTCATTAACCTTATGTAGCTTCAAAGAGTTAGGGATAAGCGCATACCTACGACCTTTGAAAACACAAGCGTTAAGAATAAGGACGTGACAATTCAACCATCGATAGGAGATAACTAGGAGTAATATCATCTAAGTAAACACATTTTAATCATCATAAGAGCACACAACAATAGACATAGACTATACTCACCTTAGTTTAGATAATTAGATAAGTAGAGTAATAGGTGGAAATACCAACCCCAAACCCAATACCCCGAGATTAGTACCTTTCAATTTTCTAAAAAATATAAAAAGATAAAAATAATATTCCTCAACCTCGACCTTAGCGTAGTAATTTCTCACTAGCATTCCTATTCCCTGAGAGCGATATCAATTCCGAGGCTTACCCTAATACTACACTACAACGATTAGGTTCACTTTGCTAGGGTGTTGAAAACTTGCTTAACGAAAAGGAAGTTCCTTTGACCCCGAGCGCGTTGTGCAGCGTATCACATTCTCTCAACAATGTCTCACAAAAACTTCTCATAACAATCTTCCGACGTTCAAAACTTTCACAACAGTTTCCCGACGTTCGAAACTTCTCACAGCAATTCCCCGAGTACTTGGTGAACACTCCACCGACAGACATCATTCCGGTTTTCCCAACGGAAGAGGAAGCAGTGGAGGAACAAGAAGACCATCTGTCTCAACTCACCGATGATCAACTACGATTACTTGAGCAGCATGGGGAAGTAAGGAGAGAAACATAAGAAAAAAGAACAACGAGAGGAAGCTGCTCGTATGGAGCAGGAAGCAAGGGAAACGAAATACTGACAGAAAAACTTGTTTGACGTCTTGTACAACGAGTGTGAAGAGAGCAGGATTGCAGAAGGTGTTGCAGAAATGTATGACGAGAGAGAAAACCCATACTTTTCATTGTAATTTGTATTTTCACTTTCATGTTTATTGTATTTTCAATTCGATGTTTAATGTATTTTCAATTCCTAGTTTAAAAAACATTACAAGTTTTACTTATTTTCAATTCCTAAATATATAAACATTAAAAACAGTACCAAAAGGACGATATTTAGCTTCGTCGTGCAAACGACGAAGGGAAGCCTGACGAGCGATGGCAAAGCAGGGCAGTGTCATGGCGAGCCTGCCAGCGTGGACTGACGAGGCACAATGAACCAGCGTGGACTAGCGAGGCACAATGAAGGCCACATCTTGTGCTCTTATAACAACATTGTCCATGCACTTCACTTCATTAATTGCTTGCTTTTATGTCTTTGAGTAGAGGTGGCACGGCGGTCGGAAGAGTGGGCGTGGGCTGGGCTAGAATGGGGCGGTAAAAAAATGGTAAAAGCAAGGCATGTTATACAAATCGCTTAATAAAATCCAAAAGCGGCGAAATAAATTAAGCTAACGTAATATCTTATTTATATTAAAAAACTTAAATATATTATATAAAAAAATTTTGTAAAATGATGGTAATGTTCTACAATTGAGAAAAACAAATGTACATTCATAAATAAGCCACATTAGTTTATCTTGATATACTATAAAGTATAAACTACTGTCATAAATAAGCCACATTAGTTTATCTTGATTACTTGATTAGAAAGCACGCATGTACATTCGTGTATTGTATATTTTGCTGGAATATATGGAGTTTTCTCCTCTATAAAATGCGGAAGTTAATTAGGTGGAATGAAGCAGAAGATGAAAACCGTTCACGTTCAAATATACTAGCTCCTACGCGTTTCGTTCTTTACAAGACTAACAAAATGAATCTTATTAGATGGATTTTTTTAACATGATAAGTGCAAAAGACCGTATTCAAATTGCCATCATCTTCCTTTTGCAAGAACGCACCATTACTATGTCAACTTGCTCTTAGTGTAACGTAAAATTAGCTGTACATCTCTTTTGAATTATTATAGGGTCCTCTATTCCAACCTCCTCACTCATGTAAAGACTTTGTCCCCTGTGAATATTCCCTTTGTCACGGTTTTCAAGTCAATGCGATTTTTGTCGGTTTCATTCAGTATTTCGGCAGTTTTAAGCGTTTGAGCATTAAACTTTATATTCTGATTCGCGTTTTCGGGTTTATAGCTTTTGATATAAACAAAATTATAAAAATAAAAAAAAATAAAAAAATAAAAATAAATAAAAATGGAAGTGCTTAATAACCAAATGAGGGGGGTATTAATAACTCAACCCTTATTATAAGGCCATGAGCACATGGCCATACATATAACGGAGTCTTTTCAACCATTTAATTCATTATAGGATTGCCATGTTATAGGTACGTTAAAAACTCGTTCCTTTCTGAACATACCACTATTATACATTGACAAGGAAATAAATTCTATGTTTTAGTGTAAAGAGCCGACTTTTTTTTTTATATTGGTTTAAAGTTTAAATATCTGTGATATAGTTTTTTAAAGCAGACGATTCTGCGATAAACTTTGAAAATTCTTATGTAGTAAAATCTTTAATTTGAAGCGATGTCACGTATATATTGAGAAGCTAGTAGGTTCTTGGGTCATCAAAGTTTGAAAATTAGCGAGAAATGGTCCATGTGAACTGCGTTGACTTTCACGGTCATCCTTTTTTCGAGTTAAAAAGTTCTGATAATGGTCGCTATGGTTATTGAGTTTGATTTAATCCGTTTTATCTTTTTCACTCGTTCTCTTACGTTTTATTCGCTTTTTCACATTTTTTAGATGTTTATTCTTTTATCGTTTTTTTACGTTTTGTCTAATT
Source organism: Chrysanthemum lavandulifolium (assembly GCA_022545495.1). Classification (NCBI taxonomy): domain Eukaryota; kingdom Viridiplantae; phylum Streptophyta; class Magnoliopsida; order Asterales; family Asteraceae; genus Chrysanthemum; species Chrysanthemum lavandulifolium. The sequence goes on along the minus strand of CM040243.1, from coordinate 236,329,756 downwards.
TTATTCGTTTTTGGTTTTAGTCAGTTTTTTACATTTTGTTCGTTTTTACATCTTGTCTACATTTTTCTTACGTTTTATTTATTTTGTACTATTTCAACATATTGAAAATTTTTAAAAAGAAAATATTTGAAAAATTTTGAAAAACATTTTCGAGAAAAAAAATTGGAATTTCTATAAATTTGAAAAAAATTTCCATAAAAATTTTGAAAAAAAAAACTGGAAAAGAAATTTCTGAAAAAAAAATTGGAAAAAAGAATTCCAATATTTTTTTAACGTAAATACTTTTTTTTCAAAAAAATTAAAATAAATTGGAATTTTTTTTTCTAAATTGTTTTTTTTTTAAATTCTTTTTACAAAAATAATCTTCCTTTCAATTTTTTTCCAATATGTCCAAATTTCGAAAAAATTATTTTTGTAAAAAGAATTACGAAAAGAAGAATTTAGAACGAAAAATTCCAACTTCTTTTTCTTTTTGAAAAAAAAGTATTTACGGAAAAAGAAAATTGGAAATTTTCTTTTCAGATTTTTTTTCGGAAATTTTTTTTTCCAATTTTTTATTTCAAAATTTTTTGGATTTTTTTTTTCAAATTTGCGAAAAAATTCCATTTTTTTTAGAATTTTTTTTTCAAATTTGCTCAAATTTTTTTTCTTTTTGAATTTTTTTTTCAATATGTTGAAATAGTACAAAAACAAACAAAAATGTAAAAAAAACGGACAAAAATGTAAAAAAAACTAATGAAAACGAACAGAAACGAATAAAAATAGACAAAACGTAAGAAAAATAGATAAAAACGAATGAAAACCGATAAAAACGTAAGAAAAACGGACAAAAATGATAAAAACGTAAGAGAACGGGTAAAAAAGTATAAAAACGGACTAAATTGAATGTTAATAACCATAAGGACCATTCTGTAACTTTTTAAGCGAAAAAGTTAAGGATGACCGGTGAAAGTCAACGCAAGCTACATGGACCATTTCGCCAATATCAAACTTTGTGACCGGCAACCTACTAGTTCGGTCATATTACGTACATCGTTCCAAATTTGATAGTATTTTACGTGCAATGGTAATTTTAAAGTTCATTGTGTCGTCGTCATTTTGAAAACTATTGCATATCTTTCTTTTCATCCTTTTGTATTCCTGCACTCATGATTAGGGGTGTCATAAAGCCCGACCCGACCCGACCCGGACCCGAACCCGAATTAGGATAATCGGGTTTAAAATCAAACTCGGGTCAATCGGGTCAACCCGATTAACCCGAATACGAATTAGGGTCGGGTATCAGGTTCAAATACTTTGCCAATTCGGGTTCGGGTCAACCCGACTAATCCGAGTTTTTTTTTATTATTTTTTATTTATTTATTTTATTTTTATTTTTATTTTTATAACTTTCCAAATATTTATGTAAAGGCCCAAGTTAAATTAAATGGTTCATGTAGTATATTATATTCTCAGTGTTTGTTAAGTACATTCTTTTTTAGTAGTATATGTTCTTAGTATTATATGTAGTGTATGTTGTATGGAAAAGCTACTGTCGTTGCATGATCGTATGCTATGGAATTATAGATGACTATTATATACGTTAATGTTTATTACATGACTTTATTATATGTTGCCTAATCGATGTTGTTTTAGCATCTGACTACTGATGTTGCAATTTGTATATTTTGCAAATATGTAAGTATTTAACAAGACTTATAAGCATTACATACATAAGCTTATTGATCGATGTTGTTTGACTATTATATTTTTCATGTATCATTGATTTTAACTACTAAATTTAAGAAATCAAATTATGTGATTTTTTAAATGGCACAGAACCCGACCTGACCCGACCCGATTAGACCGAACCCGACTAACTCGAGTTCAAATAGGGTCGGTTCGGGTATGTTATTTTTAACCCCGACCCGACTTTGACCCGACCCGTTTGACCCGAACCCGACCAACCCGACCCGATTAACACCCCTACTCATGATGCATTTAAAGTTGTGCCTATATTCCATTTTTATAATAAATTACTTATAAATAATATTAGGTATAAGTTACACATAAATCTATTAAGCTTTGTAAATGTTAAATGCATTATAAACATTGGTGCATAAAAAGTGTAATGAAGATGTGACGATGTATTAAACCTTTTATCACATCCCACATTAAAGATGCTCTAATTACTTTATAATATTTCATTGACTTGCTAGCGTACCTTAGTCCCCAAATCTAAACACAAATTAATACTTTACTAAACAAATACATTATCCTTGCAAAAATGCACAAGACAAATATCCAATCACCCAACTAACCAATTTATAATACTCCTTCCGTCTCAAAAAGAGTGTTTATAAATAAAAAACGGACAAATTATAATATGTGTAGTTGATGATAGTTTTGATTGATAAAAAAAATCATGTTTACTCTCATAGTTAATATAGAAATCAGAAATAAGTAATTAATCAAAGTTTTGATTATAAGAGTAAAGTGGGAAAATCGGTAATTACCAGTCATAATTACAGTCCATATATAAACACCGAACATAAATAGTAAGGTGGACACTTTTTTTTTAGACGGAAGAAGTATTTTTTCTCCATCCATCCCAAAAAAGTGTCCACTATACTATTTATGTTTGTCCTCAAAAAAATGTCTACATTTTATTTTTAGATAGTAATAATGACTGATTTTTCTAATTTAGCCTTATAATTAAAACATGCAGTAATTACTCATTCCAAATTTATACATTAACTATGGGGTAAAAATGATTTTTCATCAATCAAAACTAACATTAATTACACATATCATAATTTGCCTATTTTTTATTTGTGAACTCTTTTTTTAGACGGAAAGAGTATTATAAAGCTATAACAAATTAGTTTATAATATTTCATTCACTTGCGCAACGTACCTCGGTCCACACATCTAAACACAAATTAATACTTTACAAATAAATACATTATCCTTGTAAAAATGCACGAAACAAGTATCTAATCACTTAACCAACTACCTTTTGATAATTTTTTCTATTATAGAAGCTATATTAGATTAGTCCTCAAACGAGTTCTAACCAACATAAAATAAAAGTTCGTCCCCAACATGGATGCGATCTAAGAAATACAAGACTCACACTTACAACACCTTTAAACAATAACAAAACCCAAAAACTGAAAACAGAACTGAAACTGTGTGCAAAAAACTGAGGACGATAACCAAGAGAGAAAACTTGATATGTATGTTAAAAAATGAGAGTGAATGCGACCCTAGATTCATATATGAGAATATAGACTCCATATTTTCATTCGGTCCCCTTCCATAATAGAAACAATCAATATCAACACCAAACATGGTATTAGTCAAGAAATATTTACAAAATGGCCCCTCAAGTTTCATAAGCTTGTCAAATACTTATAAATTTAACACCCTCCATCAAGCTTATGAAACAAACAAGTTTACATCCACAGTTTTTTAGTTGACAAAGAATGTTGAGCAGACCCAAGAAGCTTTGTCAAAATATCAGCAATTTGATCCTTAGATTCAACTTAACATGAAACAACATTTTTTATTACAAGATGCACATCAATATCAAAATATAATGTTTTGTTTTATCATGCATCACATGGTTTGCTGCAATATGAATTGCAGATTTATTATCACAAAAAAAAAGTGACAGGAACTAAACCATCAATATTCAAATCCTTTAAAACTTTTAATATCTACATCACTTCACACATAGTAGATGTCATTGCCCTTTATTCAGCTTCAGCTGAAGACTTGGACAATGTAGCATGCCTTCTTGATTTTCTAAGAAACCATACAACAATTTACAAAAACACAATAACCAAATACAGATCTTCTGGTGCAAGATGGTAAAGCAAGTGATAATCAAAAGACACTATGGTCGTTGATTCCAAATAGCGGCAACTCATCCAAAACTCCTTAACTCCCCGATAACTTTGGAGAAATCGATACCTTAACTAGTTTCTTCGTCTAAATCGTTGCTTGTCCTCTTAAAATCAGTTGTTAAGATTTCTCTAATCCCTATAACACTATAATAATCGTCCTTTTTCAGGTTATAATCTTTTTTTACTTAAGGTCCATTTAAATCCATTCATATTTTTAGGGTTTATTTTGTTCAACTGGTTTATTGTAGACTTAATTACTTAAATAGATTAAAAAAAAAAAAAAAAAATCAAACCTATAGATGCATAACTTTTTTAAATAGTGGAGCCGAGCAAAATTATAGTGAACTAGAGCAAAAACAAAAGTGGAGTAGAGCGAAAAAAAAGTCGCATGATCGGCGAGTTTATATTTGGAATTTTTTTCCGAAAGATAGACTATCGTCTGTGCAGTGAAATTTGGTCCATTTAAGTCAGCGGCCCTTTATTGTATTATAAGATGTGATGTGTGCTTAACATATATTGATCCTTGGTCGGTTTGTTTGTTAATCCATCTTCTTGTTCGTTGACGGGTAGTGTTTCTAAGTAACCCTAATTTCTTTTTGGTTTGATATCTTTGCTTGGCTATTGATCTTTGGCTCGTGTGTGCCTAATATAGAAACCTACTTATATTATTCTCAATTTTTTATTATTTTTTTAATGAAAAAGAGAAAATTTATATACTTAACAAAAAGTACAAAGATCTTATGAATGTAAATGGACAAACCCTGTTATATTCTAATTTAGGATCCCACAAATAAGCTAACTCTACTCAAGCATTCTAAAATTTATTCGCTAAATATACAAAAATTGAAGAATAGAGACATCAATACTACTTTATACTATCTCCTTTATACACAGTTTTGATTGCTCCTTTTCAATGTTATATTCCACTTGCCTTCAACTTCTGTGACTACATTAGAGTCTTTGACCGATTGGTTGTTCTTGTGTTGGTTGTATCGTGGATTTTCATTGCAACTGATTTGTCGCTCCGCTAGTTAACTGGTGCATGGGCTGGGTACGGTGGCGGCAAAACAAAAGCCACGTCCGACTTAGCGGAGGGAGGCACTACAATACCGTCTGCTCTTAGTTATAAATTAACCTTTATGATTATAAGTTTTAACATCTTAAGAACTTCAACTTGTGCCGTTCATTTTGGATTATACCATTTTATCTGTGATTGGAAAAGGTGTGCCGACACAGGGGAGCTTCATCCCAAATGATCCGAAAAGAACAACTAAATAAAATATAATTAAATCCGTGTATTAATATTAATAAAGAGATTAATTAAACACTCATACGTTGGTCACAATGTGAATGGACAATAAAGTCACGGACATGGTATTGATATATTTTAATCCATGTTGATGGGTCGAAAGATGACATGTACAGCTTTTTTATTCTGTATAAATATGCGTAGACTACTTCACACGAAATATCCAACACATGATACAAGTAGCTATGGCTACTTCTTCGCTCTCGTTTATTCTCTTATCTTTATTCATATCATTCTCAATAACGAATGCCATTGTTCCTTCGAATGAGACCTTCCGATATGTCAATGAAGGTGATTTTGGAGAATTCCAACTTGAGTCTGAATACACCCCAACCTATCGTCCCCTTGATCCATTTACCTCCCCTTTTCAACTTTGTTTCTACAACACCACCCCAAATGCCTATTATCTTGGTCTTCGTATGGGGACAAGACGTGATGGATCTCTCATGCGATGGGTCTGGGAAGCCAACCGTGGCTCCCCAGTACGAGAAAATGCCACGTTTTCATTAGGTTCCGATGGAAACCTAATTTTGGCTGAATCAACAGGCCAGGTCGTATGGCAAACCAACACCGCCAATAAAGGCGTTGTTGGTTTTGCCATAGAGTCAGATGGTAACATCGTGCTGAAAGACTCAAGTGGCAACTTCGTATGGCAAAGTTTTGACTCACCTACCGACACTCTCTTGGTGGGCCAAACTTTACGAATTAACGGAGGCCCGTTCAAGCTTGTGAGTAGGGATTCGATCACTAACAACGTTAACGGAGCATATAGCTTCGTAATAGAGCCTAAAAGACTGGCTTTGTATTATAAGAACAGCATGCGTTATTGGTCATCCACCTTCCCCGAATTAAACCGAGCAAATGTGACTTTAGTTAATGCAACGTTACGCATCGCAGAAACCGACTATGAAGAGAACAATTTTCACGTACTTTGGTGTCGTCTAGAGAACGCTCGAGACTTTGAGCAACCGTATTTGTCGTTGGGAACGATTCGATACAATAGCTCGTTATCGTATCTTCGACTAGGCATCGATGGGAACCTAAGACTCTATACGTATCGAGCTAATGTGCGGGGAGACGCGTGGGCGTTATTGTTCACTTTGTTTGATAGAGGTGTAAGAATCAGTAGCGGGTCAGATGATCCGGTAGACGAATGTCAATTACCAAGTCGATGTGGAAAATTTGGGCTTTGCGAGGAAAGCCAGTGTGTTGGGTGTCCTACCCCCAACGGTGTGTTTGCATGGAGCAAAGATTGCGATGTGAAGTTGCCTAGCTGTAATGCGAGTAGTTTTAAATATTACGAGCTTAAAGGGGTTGATCATTTCACTGTGAAGTATACATCCGGGACTAAATCTAGCTTGGATAGTTGCAAGAACAAATGCACGAAGGATTGCAAGTGTATGGGGTATTTTTATCACACTGATCGGTCGAAGTGTTGGACAGTTAACGAGCTGAAGACGTTGACAAGAACCGGGAATTCGACATCTTTGGCGTACATCAAAACGCCCGTAAGCTAGTTGTGATGTTTTGTGAAGCTGGTATTTAATGGGTCTCATATTTTACTAAATGATGGCCATACTATTTAGTTTTCTTTAATTTGATAGGTTGAGCATTACCAAACATGAGACACAAACTTTAGAAGATCCTAATCCAAAAAATAAAGTTGAAGAACATCACAGCATTACTTGAATAATGTTTGTTTTCATATAAGAAAACACGTTTCTATATAAAGGCTTTGTTTATTACATACGTAGTTATATAGGTTATGAAGCCGTTCATATTTGGTCTTGGTTCCGTTCCTCGAAGTGAAGCTATAGGGTTTGAGTGCAATTGAGAATAATATTATTGTGAGGTATGACATGAGGGTTGAAGGTGCTTGTGACAAGGCTAAATGCACAAGAGAGAATAAATAATTAAGTGATCCCAAAGAGTTGTCAAACACATGAAATGTATTTCTGTTGATGAGGTATTTGTGCAAACTATGATGTTGAGGTTACTAGAACCAATTGCGGTTTCGTGAGCGGGGTTTTGTCAAGTAGTGTGTACTAGTGTGTTGAACTATATGTGTACTTGAGAGTGTTTGGTGAAAGACTATGTGTGTATGAGTGTGTTTTCTCTCCCATTTAATCAATAGCTATCCTTCATAATGTGATGGACATCAAATAAAAAATAAAAAGAAAACAAACGTTGATGGAAGCGATGAGCTTAGTGATGTTCTGACATTGTGGTTTGCATACAATGAACTTCATTCTTGAATTCACGTAGCTCTTCTCGATCATTGCAAATATTCATGATAACGCTTATTGTCTTGCGTCGTTCTTAGTCGAAGGAACTTCTTTTCTTGACGAGTTTTATAACACCCAGCGATGAACCTGTCGTTGTAGTGTAGTATTAGGGTGCCACTGGGTATTGATATCGTTCTACAGGGAATAGGAATCTTGGTGAGAGTTTCTACTGTTAAGGTTGGGGTTGAGGAAGATTATTTTTATCTTTTTATATTTTTAAGAAAGAAATGTACGAATCTCGGGGTTTGAATTTGGGGTTGGTATTTCTACCGATTACTCTAATTATCTAATTATCTAATCTAATGTGTATGTAGTCTATGTCTAATTATTGTGTGCTCGTATGATGGTTTAAAGATGTGTTTACTTAGGTTTATTACTCCTTAATTATCTCCTATTGATGGTTGAATTGTCACGTCCTTATTCTTAATCGCGTTGTGTGTCTAAGGTCGTAGGGTATCGTTTATCCTAACTCTTTGAAACTACCAAAGGGTCTTGTCTACAAAATCTCTAGGATTTATAAACTACAACTCTAAGGAACTCTTTGGATGGTTTAGCCTACACCACTCTAGGTGTTATAGTTTAAGGTTTACAAGATTAATCAAGCATTAACTACACAACGAATGACCTATCGCATTACTAGATCGTTAACAATTAAGATAGAGACAACCAATCAATATTCAATAGTTAAGTTTCATATTCACTAGCAAACACATAAGTAAATTAATGGGACATGGAGAACATACAAGCATACACTGCAGTAATTGAAGACATAATTGAATTAATGAAGTAAAACACTTATCTTGATGTAAGATAGGGTTTGGAACCTAAAATACTATACAAGACGACCTTGGTTCGGTTTAGGTTTTACTCCAAAAGACTACACTTGAAAACTAAAAATTCGGATTCTATATATAAGATTACAATCGCGACGGCCACTTTATGGTGTGCCGCCGGTCGCCGTCGTTAGGGTTTCGTCTTGGCCACGTTAGTCTTGGCGGCGTCACCTATGCTTGTGACGCCGTCCCTTGATCTCGGCCGTCCGGATCAAATCTGGGCCGTCCGAGTTGCGACGACCTACTCTTTTAAAGCGACACCGTCCACTTGAAAATAAGCAATTTGGCTCTCGGTAGTCACAAAGTGCTCAAACGCGTCGCAGATAACACCGACGCCATCCCTTGTATTTTAGCGACTGAAAGTGTCTCGATTCTTGACTTTGGCCATTTCTTCGTATATCAGCGCTTTTCGTCCAAATAAGTGCCATTCCACAATTTGCCTTCAAGAGACCTAAAAGTGAAAAGGAGCGATATTAAGTAATAACGGATACAAAGTGATCAAATAAGGGCTTAAACGACCCTCAAAATGGTACCTTTTAAATCCTTATCAAATATCCCTACACTTGGTATTTGCTTGTCCTCAAGAAAATGTGCTTTTAGCCAATTAATTTATAAGTTAGGGGTCATGAAGCATTGGTTTAAAATAATCCACAACACATATAAGTGATAAGGTTTTAAAGGTACCATTTTGAGGGTCGTTTAAGTCCTTATTTGATCACTTTGTATCCGTTATTGCTTAATATCGTTCCTTTTCACTTTTAGGTCTCGTGAAGGCAAAATTCGGAATGACACTTATTTGGACGAAGCGCGAATATATGAAGAAATGGCCAAAGTCGAAATCGAGACACTCACTGATTCTTTGAATGTAGAAAGCGGCGGTCGGTGTTAATGCGCGCCGTCGGAGAATTATTGTGACGGACGAACTCAAAACTCGTATTTTCAAGAGGCGTCTAGTGGTGAAAGAGAGTCGTCGCTACTCGGGACGGCCTAGATGCAATCCAGACGACGTCGAGGAAAGCGAAGACGGACGTCGCGAGACATAAGGTGGCGCGTCGCAAGGTTGCGTGGCAAGACGAAACCCTAATGGCGGCGACACCACGGCGCCACTAAACATAAGGTGACGCCGTCGCCAATTGTAATCTTATATATAGAATCCGAATTTTTCGGTCTTTGTGGAGAGTCTTTGGAGTAAAACCTAAAACCGAACCTAAGGTGTCTTGTACAAGTATTTTACGGTTTTAACCCTATCTTACACCAAGATAAGTCTTTGCTTCATTAATTCAATTATGTCTTTGATTATTTGTGTGTATGCTTGCATGTTCTCCATGTCCCGCTAATTTATTTGTGTGTTTGCTTAGAAGTATGAAACTTAATTATTGAATATTGATTGGTTGTTTCTTATCTTAGTTGATTTATGATCTAGTAATGCGATAGGTCATCCGTTGTGCACTTAATGCTTGATTCATCTTTGTGAACCTTAGAGTATAATTACCGAGTGATTGTAGGCTAAACCATCCGAGCGCCTTAGAGTAGAGTCTATAATCTCTAGTGGGTTTGTAGACAAGACCCTTTGGTAAGTTCAAAGAGTTAGGAGAAAGCATACCCACAACTTTAGAAACACAACGCAACTAGAATAAGACGTGACACTCAACCATCGATGGAGATAATTAAGAGTAATACAAACTAAGTAAACACATCTTTAAACTATCATCTGAGCACACATTAATTAGACATAGACCCCACAACCTTAGTTTAGATAATTAGATAATAGTAGAGTAATCGGTGAAATACCAACCCCAAATCAATACCCGAGATTCGTACCTTTCCATTTTCATAAAATATAAAAGATAAAAATAATCTTCCTCAACCTTAACCTTAGCGTAGTAACTCCTACTAGCATTCCTATTCCCCAGAGAACGATATCAATACCCCAAGCTTACCCTAATTACTACACTACAACGATTAGGTTCACCGCTGGGTGTTATAAAACTTGCTCGAAGAAAAGGAAGTTCCTTTGACCCGAACGATCGTGTGGCGTTATCAATAAGCCCAAGAAAGTCATAACAAGCACGGAATTATATACTAGCACCTCTCATGGGGTGTTTGGATACTCACATCTCTCGGTGTATATGAAATATAACAAGTTGGAAATGGTAGATAAACACTCATTAACCGGTCCTAGTACACAGATTACCATAGGCTTGAGAATAGATCAAACCTCCATCGCTTTGGCGTAAGCACCTAGGAAATACTATCAAAGAGATCTTTTAATGGGTTGTAATGTTAGGCTTACGGTAGGAAAACAAAGGGTTTAGTGGGATAGGCTATTTAGTGGTGGCAAGTCAAAAATATTTATGTTACAAGCATACGAAGAATGACGTTGCTAAGCCAAGACTCGTCACTCTAAACTATAGATAACTGAAACAAACAAACATAAATTTAAAGGATAGATGTGGATGGTGGCAGTATTTTTTTTTTTTTTTTTTTTTTTTTTTACACTATATATTTTTCTTTTCTCTTTTTGTATTTATTTTTTTCGATTTTTTTTCATACACTTTTACTCTACCATCCTCTACGGTAACATCAAATGATAGGGTTTATAGGCATCCCTACACTTGAGTTTTTATTACTCTAACACTAATTTGACCCGAATTGAAAATATCAAAACACTTGGAGTACATTATTATGCAAATAAAGGGAATTTGAATTTAACGTTCTCTTTCCATCATTTCATAAACCTTTACTTTTCTCATGAGTCCCAATCATCCCAAAACTGTATACAAAGGATATGACTCGACTTAGCAACTTATGCAACAACTAGATAATTGAACTAAGGGTTCGGGGTGATAATAATAATGCACTAAAGTGAGTGCATACAAGGTAGGCTAAGGCGATTTGGGTGTACATTTGGGGTGGGGTGTAAACAATGCTCTTCATTGATATTTGAAAACCGAAACATCACGAGAACCATGAAAAGGATAGGCTCGAGGGGTTAACTAGGGGTATCGTGTACTAAAGATGAGTACAATGCAAAGGTGTGGGGAATTACTCAACAAATGTGGAAGAAGTAATTATATTACGGTATCGAACAAGGGTTATCACGATGCCTCTTATCATTTAGTTATTCCTAACTACACAAGTGTAGTCTTACTAGCGATCTCGGGATGCATCACAAAACAAGTTCTAGAATCTAATATACTACCGGTTCACACTCAAGCATTAAAGATGAATGCTTTAATTCCTACTAATCTAAGGGTGATCCTCGCATTTTGGGTAGAATTTAGGTGGTAAAGGGTTTTTGCTAGTCATATAATTTCCTATCAGTGAGGCGCTTTTGTTAAGACTAATGGCCCACTCCTATATGTCATGAAAAATTTTAAATTTGGTGCCAAAATTACCTAACCGACATTTTCTCATGGTTTATTACACAAATACAATTGAACAAAGCAAATAATCAAGGATAAGCATAGTTTCAAAGTTCGGTTTATTTTCCTCCCCTGCTTAAACCGAACATTGTCCCCAATGTTCCCGAAAGTATCAAAGTTATGATAATAGAAGGTAATTAAAAGCGAAAGAAACTAATACTCCCTTGATTAGCTCGGTAGGATCCGTGTAAAGTGGTGGTTAAATCCTTTCCAAGAAGAATGTATCGTGAAAGGTCCTTCCAATCTTATGTATCTTCTTAGTAAATTAAACCAAAGACACTTGAAGAAAACAAACGAAACCTTTTCGTAAAATCGGTGGTAATAATATATATAAGACTACTACTAGACTAGGATATAATGCTTGTGGAATGGATGTTTCTGAATTTACGGAAAATCAAGACACGGAAAATTCCAAAATTTATAAGTAGCTCGGAAAATGAGAAAAAGTAATCATTGTTTTACTCCTTCTGAAGCCGTCGAGTTGCGATCATGGCGCGTCGGTTATCGACAAAAGCGGTCTCGATTTTCTAGAAAAATTACGGAAAATTTACATCTTTAGAATCGGAAAAACTTCCTGCAAAACATCCATTATGACTCGATACAAGCATTTGACTCGAACAAACACACATATATATCTTTTAATTGATTGAAATTCTCATGTTTACGTTTTTTTTTGAAAACGTGTGCAATCCTCCCTACACTTATCCCTTAAGTAAAATACCTTTATATGCAATTAAGACGAGGTTAAAAACAAAATAAAGCATTTTCACAAATTTAAACATGAGAGTAAACAATCAATAAAAGATATATGACACTAACAATCAAAAATTAAGCATGGGTTGCCTCCCACGAAGCGCTTTTCTTTATTTATGAGTCTTGTAGCTAGACTCGTAGTGGTACTCTACGTGACTTCATTACCGTCACTTTTTCCTCATGACGGTCTCTACAGTGGTTGGTTCCATGTTGTAGAAGTGCCTATGATACACCTCTCAAGAGTTCTTCCTCTCCCACTCATTTCTATATTCCGGTCCTAAGTTCAAGCAATCCTTATAGAAACCGAAAATCTTGGCCATAACATAATCTACTCCTTTCTCTTTATCCTCCTCATTCCTATAATAGGTCGATAGTTTAAGTTCCTTTTCATCATTAGAGTGATGAAAACTTCTCAATCTTAAGCGGCATTTGGTAAGCTATGTCATCGGTCTCATCCTTGAATCGCACTATTCTAACGAGGATCATAGGTCATCCAGGTGCTTTCTATGAAAGGTTTCCTAGAATAATGTGGGACAAGCTAGGATCTATGGCCGTACTAATATCATCTACTATTATGAAATCCATAGGAAACGTGAAACTACCTACTTAACGGGAAATCCCTTAACTCTACCAAGAAAATTGCAACTAACCCTAGGATTATCGGGGTCTTTCCTAGTTGGGATAGGCTTCTTCATTACCCAATTATAGTAGGTGCTAGTCATTATGTTTATTGGTGATTTGCGGTCAATGTAGGCCTTTGCCACGAAAAGGTGTCGTATGCAACATGGTATATTAAGATTCCAAGGATTCCCAAACTTGATCCTAGGGCTTTTCCTAACATACATGTGACGGAGGTCACGCACTAAGTGAAGGTGACGAGATAGTTCTTCTTCCGTAGGAAACTTATTGAAATTGTCACTGTCTACTTCATTTACTTCCTCGGTTGTTTCATTCTTCGGTGTTTCCTTAACCTCAAGTATCATCTCATGGTTCGCTTCGTCATTTGTTCTATTAGGTTTCACAAAGGCGATGGTATTGACGAATTGAACGTGCTTAGCTAACTTACTTGGGTCCTTAATCTCTACACCGGAAGTTTGGGAGTCGAGATAGCATTAACCTTCCAATCACTATTGGTCATGGCTTTCAAAAGGTTATCTATCTTCCTATACATTTTGGCTTGTTGTTGGTTAAAGCGGTCCGAGAGCTTAGCTATTTGGGCTTCTTGGGATGCAACTAGGTTTTGCAACATCCCTTCAATGTTTTGTTGGTTAGGGCCGTGAGATGGGGGCCATGAGAAATCATTCGAAGTGAATTATTTGGTTTTCCACCAATAGAAGTCGGGCTTGCCCTTCCATGCTTCTCGGGCGTCATTAAAAGTCCTAGGTCTGGGTGTTGTAGGGAATCTTCCTCCCGTTCCATTGTCTGCGAGGATGCGTAGTCAGCGGAAGCTTGTTCGGGAATCGGGTGTAGTCGCGTGTTATGAGGATCACTATACGGCTCACACGAGGAAGAAACTTTGTTCACATGGCGTCAAGCTCGAGCATCCTACGGTCGGAAGATTGTGAGTCAATTGGAGGCAAGGAGATTGCCTTAGCGGTTTTGGGCAACTCACGGGGTCATTCCAACTTTCGTTGTCATAGAGCAAGGTCCTCTATTATACCCCACGACTCTTGCGGTGAGATCACTAAGTTTTCCACCGCCGCTTGGTCGATGGATCGCTTAGTGGGAAGTTGACATGATCATAGAAGAGTTGGACTTGGAGCCAAAGATCAATGCCGTGATGAGGGACTTTATGAAGTAAGTCCTTGAATCGAGTCCATGCTTCGTAGAGAGATTCACCTTGACGTTGTTGGAACATCAAGATGTCATTCCTAAGCTTAGTGGTTCTCCCGTTGGGAAAAATTGAGCAAGGAAGCGAGAGGTGAGATCATCGACTCGAGATGGAGCCGGCGGGAAGTCGCTCAAGCCAATTACTAGCTTGGTCCCATAGAGAGGTGGAAGAGACGCAGACGGTGGTCTCCCGAGTAGTAGCATCAAGGTCGATGGAATCGACAATTTTAAGAAATCCTTAAGATCTTGATTAGGATCTTGAACGAAGTCCATGGAATGCACATTCGTTTTGCACCAACCGGATGGTGTCGGATCGCAGGCCGTAGTTTGGGCTTGATCGGGAAGCTCAATGGTGTTCCTATAGCCTAGGTGGCTTGGTCTCGAGTATTCACCAAAGTGCAGACTCTTGGCGGGTCATTTGGTGGTAGGTTGATGAATGGTGGTTGGTTATCACCTTCCATGATGAAAAGTGATGGGGTTACGAACAAAGGTCACGAAGAAGGGGATAGACTACGAGGAAGCTAAAATTGAGAAAAAAATTTACTTGATAGGAATCAAGCAAAGAAACCTAAGCGAGGTGGAGTACTAACTAGCTATTCTATTCCGCGGTGGCGCCAAAAACTTGATAATGCTACACGCGTCGTTGGGGTCAAAGGAACTTCCTTTTCTTGAGCAAGTTTTATAATACCCAGCGGTGAACCTAATCGTTGTAGTGTAGTATTAGGGTAACCAGCGGGTATTGATATCGTTCTCTGGGGAATAGGAATGCTAGTGAGAAGTTACTACGCTAAGGTTGGGGTTGAGGAAGATTATTTTTTATCTTTTATATTTTTTAAGAAAAGGAAAGGTACGAATCTGGGGTTTGGATTTGGGGTTGGTATTTCACCGATTACTCTAATTATCTAATTATCTAATCTAATGTGTATGTAGTCTATGTCTAATTATTGTATGCTCGTATGATGGTTTAAAGATGTGTTTACTTAGGTTTTATTATTCCTTAATTATCTCCTATTGATGGTTGAATTGTCACGTCCTTATTCTTAATCGCGTTGTGTGTCTAAGGTCGTAGGGTATCGTTTATCCCTAACTCTTTGAAACTACCAAAGGGTCTTGTCTACAAAATCTCTAGGATTTATAAACTACAACTCTAAGGTACTCTTTGGATGGTTTAGCCTACAACTACTCTAGGTGTTATAGTTTAAGGTTCACAAAGATTAATCAAGCATTAACTACACAACGAATGACCTATCGCATTACTAGATCATTAACAATTAAGATAAGAGACAACCAATCAATATTCAATAGTTAAGTTTCATATTCCCTAAGCAAACACACAAGTAAATTAATGGGACATAGAGAACATGCAAGCATACACACAAGTAATTGAAGACATAATTGAATTAATGAAGTAAACACTTATCTTGATGTAAGATAGGGTTTGGAACCCTAAAATCTTGCAAAGACTGACCTTGTTTGGTTTAGGTTTTACTCCAAAAGGCTACTGCTGAAAACTAAAAATTCGGATTCTATATATAAGATTACAATCGCGACGGCGTCACTTTATGAATTGTGGCGCGTCGGTCGCCGTCGTTAGGGTTTCGTCTTGGCGCGTTAGTCTTGCGGTGACGTCGCTTATGCTTGTGTGTGCCCCCTTGATCTCGACGCCGTCTCGGATCAAATCTGGGCCGTCGAGTTGCGACGACTCTCTTTTAAAGCGACACCGTCACGAAAATAAGCAATTTAGCTCTTGGTAGTCACAAAAAGTGCTCGAGGCGTCGCAGATAACACTGACGCCGTCCTTGTATTTTAGCGACTTGAGTGTCTCGATTCTTGACTTTGGCCATTTTCTTCGTATATCCGCGCTTTTCGTCCAAATAAGTGCCATTCCAAAGCAATTTGCCTTCAAGAGACCTAAAAGTGAAAAGGAGCGATATTAAGTAATAACGGATACAAAGTGATCAAATAAGGGCTTAAACGACCCACCAAATGGTACCTTTAAATCATTATCAATTCATAAAACAATCATAAGAGGGTGTATGTGATTACCTCATAGGGGTGGAGGAGATGGTGGAGATGAGATATTTGCCATCGTAAAGAGAGGCGTATCACGAAAAAGTGAACAAGGTAATGATCACGAGAATGTGGTGAAAACCATAGAGCTTAAGAAAATTGTAATTTTCGATTCGTTGGTAATCTTTCTGAAACACGCGTGGGATCTTGACACATTTAGTGTTTGAAACAAGTTGATGTGTGTGACTCTTGATGAAATTCAACATAAGATGTTTATGGGTGTGTTGGTTCGGGTGTGTTTGAGTGGGAGAGTGGAAAGACTAAAAGGAAAAAATAAATATTTGATATGTCCGGCACACGGCTCCCATAGCGATTCACAGCTCTCTTAAAAATAAGGGGACCTTGGAGCCGTGTACTGCTGAATGAGTTTTGTTGCTTGATTTTTATAGTAGTAAGAACTACGTATCTCATATGTAGGGACCATGAGTCCTTTGTCACCCGAAGGTTGATGTTAGCTTTTATCTTTTGAATAAGCGTTTTAACATATGTTGTTAAAATGCTTGAATATGAATTTTAGGATATGACCTTTAACGATTGCGATCGCAAGTTAAAATTACTTGAATATTTCAGACGAATATTCAAGTTGTCAAACCTAATTCGAGATATATTAGGTTTGTATCTAATCTACACTTGATAAGAGAGTGGATCACTTGTAAGAAGACGAGATGATGATCAAGGAAATGTGTGTATGAAAACCCCGAGAGATCTAAGACAAGCTTGTGATTTTAGATTTTGACATTGAAGACCGCGCGAATGTTTAAATTTTATTGTATTTTTTTAATCTTTTTTATCGATTTAAATATATGAAAATCTACCAGAAAAAAATTCTAGTGTCATGAGATATATACTTAAATGCCTAAGACACATGGAGTAGCCATTTAATCATATAAGTGTACTTAGGCGTGCGCTAAAATGTCATAGTATGAGTGCACAACTGACTAGTAAGTCATGTAATATGTTGCATGAGGAGAAAAGCATATATCATGCTAAACATGATAACACATGACATTTAATAGCATGTATCATTTAGATAAACATATAGATATTATATCATAATTACTAGATAAAACCTTTCTAATAAACATGAATTTAATAAACAAGCAAATAATCATTGAATAACAAGATAACATCATATCTCACAATAACAAGTTATCATTTTGAATATTCAAAACACATATGTGGGATGCAAGTAATTTAGGTTCGCTAAAGAGGATTCTAATTATTACTAAATATGCAATCAAAGTTCCGTGATGTAAACAATCTTTAGTCAAATATAAGAATATTAAATTTTCAAGTGAGAGGTTGACAAGAAGGCTTCAATGCATGAAGATGACAAGATTACTAATGTTGTTGGATGAGGATTGCAAAATTTTCTAATCTTGCTTTGACAGATTATCAAATAAAAGTATGCTTACAACAAATGAGTGTTAAAAGCATTATGAACAAGGTGTTAATTATGGTTTTAAGAGTATGAAAAGTGTGTTAAATATAGCTAGAAAATTTGTTTTAAATGCGTGAAAAAGATGACTTTTTAATGTGTGCAAATGAGCCACTATTTATAGGCAAAAAACTATTGGACGCTCCTCGATTGATCCCTTATATTTTATGGATCCGTTATATTTAAAGGATCCGTCTGTAGACAAATAAAGGAGCCGTCTCCTGTCAGAACTCAAAATCCATCTCTTGTTTGTCATTTGTGGGGGCTTGTAAATCTAAACAAAAGATTTTGTTTCTAAAATACTAATTCAAATTTTATTTTTATTAAAACAATTTTTATTTATACAAAAATAATTGGTATATTTACATTTGTAAAAATGTTTTGTGCACACTAAAATGTAATGTGTAAAAATGCAAAGTGTAAAATATATTTGATGATAATGCAATACAACAAACATATTTGAACATGTGTTAAAGCATGCTTGAGACGTGAAGAGATGTTGATGTAAGTATTGCTTTAATGATTTGTGGAATTAACTTGCGCATTTTACATCGTGTATTAAAATTTATATGTTTGTCATTTTTAAAACTGAAAAGACTGTTTAGTTTAAATATCATAATATTTGCGTTAATATATTTGATTTTTTCGGTCCGGTTCACTTTTGATTTTCGATTAGGGTCGTATATATAAATCATCTATAAATCAATTGTCTAAAATCATGACATCTGATATAACATCACGATGTACACAGGATAATCCTCCGATGCGTGTCACTGTGGCAAATAGGGTCCCTATAGTCTGCCTCTTTCGATTATTACTCTGATTTCAATGACAGACTGTAAACTGGAAAGTCAATTTAGTCAATTCATCAATGGCGTCTGGTCAAATTACAGTTGCAAAATGCAAATCGATTTAACTTGTAAACATTATCCTGAATGTGGTCCATATCCGGCAGAAAGGAAAATTGATAGGTCTTGAATATGAAATCAAATTAATAATTGTAGTCTTCTAGATCCTTTTTTAATACGAGCATATGCCTTATCCTTCTAAAAATAGTAACGGCAGATTTCGTTTTTCTTAATTTTCGGTAATCTGATTCTCATATATCGTTTTGTATGTTTCATGACAGACAAAGTTTAACATACTTGATTAATACAAGGATTAAAAAGAGAAGTCAACAAGCAGATAAATGCTAAATATCTCTTAAGAGTGTTGTGCTAGCTATGCATGGATGGCTATAGCCACGCACTTGTGTCGACATCAAACCATTCCGTCATAACCATGGCGCCCTAAACCAAATCTAAATGATTTTGAAGATGGCACAGATAGGAGTGAGCAAAGTGGACATCATCCCATAATCATAATAGTTTTCTTCTACATTATAAATTTGTGGCACCGCTCACCACTTCTGATATTAAAATATATAATTGTAGTGCGTTTTTAACATTATTATCAATTATTTTGATTAACTTGTCACACTATGTACGTGTGACTTGCTTTTTAAATAAATTATGAGAATGGACAACTAGTTGAATTCATTTCTCAATCACAGTTTATATTAGCAAAACATTTCTTGATTACGTACAAGAGTGTCTTAAATCTAGCAAATAGTCATTTCATATTAAGAAAGCTCTAAGAAAATATATCTTTATTGTCTTATCCTTTTACCTTTCTTCACAAAAATAAACATGCCACGATTCTAGTCACATGATTTTTTAGAGTTAAATATACGACAAAAGAAAAAATATACCTGAAAAAAATGCTCAAAACTCAGTGACAATGATATTTAACTATTTAAGTATGTTGGGTCCTCCTCAAGAACAAGTGGTTGATCAACTTGTGCATCCTCCATGATACAAGTTTTTTATGGACAACTGGACTTGGTCAACCATTGAATGCCAATGCAATGTTTTAGTTAAATATAAACAGAAAGAAAATAAAATAGCGGGTGTTAAATAGTGAAAATAGCTTGGGTGATGATCGAAAAGTAATTTGGTGTATGAATGTGAAAACTGAAATCTTGAGATAATATTAAAAGCAAGCTCAATGACATCTTTCCTTTAACTTCACCTTTATGATTTTAAGTTTTGACATCTCTAGAAATTTAGAAATTTAGAAATTTTGTGCAATGCATTTTAGATTACATCACTATATCTGTGAGTAAAAACGATGTGCCGAAATAGGAGAGCTTCATCTCAAATGATGTGAAAAGAACAACTAAAATAAAATAATAAGGGGAATTGCATATATATTCTTTTAAAATTTTATAATTGCATATAGGGTAGGGTTCTTTTCAGAACCAAGAAAAGGTCGAAGCTGCGAAGCAAGGCGTCAACCGTCGTATTTTTTGAATATTTATTTTATTATTTAATTGAAAAGAGTATAGTAGTAAAATTGCATTTTTATTTTCTTTTGAATTTTTTTTAATAAAAACGTTTTTATTTCCTAACTTTTAGGGTTTTTTTTTTTTTTTTTTTTTTTTTATGTATGATTTTTTATTAATTTAAATCCGTTTTTAAAACCATTAATTTTGATTTTTTTTTCTTTTTAGCATGCATTTTCTAAATGCTAAGTGCATATGTGTTTTTTTTTAAATAATGTAACTTTACATGTATTTTTATTGTACAATTGTTTAAACTTTTCTAACAACAAACCAAATTTCTCAACATATATGTATCCATTATTCTTTTTGGAGTTTGATACAAAACTTAAATAACATAAACTTTTATAAAAAAACACAAAAATACTTATATGTACATTTCATTTGATTACAAGTAAAAAACATATATGCAATAATCGGATCTATTAAAAGCCACGAATTATCTTCATGAATCTTTGTGTGCATCCACAGAGTCTTGATCTTATCATAAATCATCGTGATCGTCTGACGTACACAAATACAATTAAATGACAAACAAATAAAATACAAATGTTTTAATCATAACAACTAATATAACACATATGCACAATTTTTGTCTATATCAAATACATTTTAT
Source organism: Chrysanthemum lavandulifolium (assembly GCA_022545495.1). Classification (NCBI taxonomy): domain Eukaryota; kingdom Viridiplantae; phylum Streptophyta; class Magnoliopsida; order Asterales; family Asteraceae; genus Chrysanthemum; species Chrysanthemum lavandulifolium. The sequence goes on along the minus strand of CM040243.1, from coordinate 236,308,927 downwards.
AAACGTTATTTTTTTTTTACATAAACAACTAACAAACACATGTACAATCTAAACACAATGCACAATTTAAAACATATATGCATAACTCTTTCCTTAATTTTAAGAACCTTAAAACACATGTGCACACATTTTAATTGATTTTATACTAACCATAAAACACATATGCACCATTTCATTAATTTCTTATATGTTTGAAACACATATGCACAGACTTTTATTCATTTTATATCAATTATAAAACATATATGCATACCTCTTTTCACTATTAAATTTATGAAAAGCACCAAATTACATCTAAAAAGATATGCATAGATCTATCTATGCACAAATGAATCATAACAACTAGTATAACACATGTGCATGATCATTACTTATATTAAATTATGCACACTTTTTATAAATATAACAAATAGCATAACATATGTTTACCTGTAAGATGCAAACATACAAACAAACAAAAAAACTTAAACAATAATATGTGATTCAATTCAAAATCAAAATGTACAACAACATATTTGAAATCATGGAAAAAAAAAGAAAAAGAAAAAACATGCACTTCAACCATCACTAGTATATAGTCCATACCTTTTAATCATATTGAAGATGTGAACTCATCAACCAATATATATCTTTTTTAAAAATGAAGATAAGCTTGCACTTTTAATCCACCAGGCCACTACAAAACTTTTACACAAGAAAGGGTAAATTTTTTTTTTTTACGTAATCCACCATTTGACCTTTACATAATATTTTAAACATTAAAGTTAATTGTTTTTTGATGAAAGAATCATAATATTCAAAGATAAAATTAACACAATAATAAGTAATCTTTTGCTTTCCCATGAAAGTAATGTAAAATAATCATAAGTTGGTTTTCTGATGAAAGAATCATATTTTAAACATTATCCACCATTTTCCAATTGTTTTAATCTACCAGGCCACCATTTATATATTTTAAAGAATCATAATTTCATTTATGGGTATGAGGCCATCATTTTTTTGTGAAAAAAGAAGCAAATCAATAACGATCAACAAATTAAACATACCTATAATTGATGCCTCGAGTTGCATATACCAATTGCAGATCCATCCATTTGAATGATAATTAAAAATACATTATCTTTATGTTATTAGCATCTAGACATCAATTTCAAAAATGGGTTTCCTACCCATATGAACACGATTGCACGGGTGATTTATGAAAATTGGAGAGTATAGTGGAGTTTTTTTTTGTGTACAGGGAGAAAAAAATAATAGATCTGAAAAAGAGGACCGTGATTTATTTTGATATGGTGATGGAGTGATGGTGGTTTCAAAATAAATTCCTTATTTAGTGGAGCAGTTTTTTATTGGGATATCATGAAATCCCTTTAATACCCTTATATGCCTTACAAACTAATACCTAATATTTCATATAATTACATTTGTGCCATCAATCATATTAACCATTGATCAAAAATCAAAAGAGATCGGTTTCATGAGTTACCGGCCTTTTCTTGGTTACGAAAATAGCCTCTGCATTGCATATATATCCAATCAAACTCATAATTGCATATATTTTTCAAAGCTTTAAAATTGTCAAATATATCAAATAACTATTTTAAATATATTTAATAGAAAAAAATGTCAAATAATTATAATTGATATATAAAATGACGATTATACCCTTATTCTTATTATTTTATCTTTTACAATTACAAAATATTCTGTAACCATTTTATAAGAAAAGAAAAACAATAGTATTCGTGACGATCAACCGTGTTCGGTATCGACAAACTTGAATTAGAATATCAACACCATCCATCGATTAAATCTAGCGTAAACTCTATATATATATATATATATATATATATATATATATATATATATATATATATATATATATATATATATATAGATCAAATGACATAATAAAATTCAAGCCAATAAAAGGATAATTTGTAATTGTAAAAAAATAAATTAATAAGAATAAGAGTATAATCGTCATTTTATATATCAATTATAATTATTAGATATATTTTTATTAAATACATTTAGAATAATCATTTGGATATATATATATATATATATATATATATATATATATATATATATATATGTGTGTGTGTGTGTGTGTGTGTGTGTGTGTGTGTCAATTTTAAGTTTTGGAAGAATATACGTGTAATTATGAGTTTGATTGGATATATATGTAAATATGAGATTTTGGAGAAATATATATAATTCCACCAAAATAGTATTAACTATTAAGCCTGTATATTAAAAAATGTAAAATTATAAAAAATAATAAATTAAATAATAATAAAAAAATGGTTTTCCGGTAGGCCAAAACAAATAAAAAATGAACATTGAAAAAAATGATACGGTGAATTTTTTTACCAATGGAGTGAATGGACAGATCAAACTTTTGTAACTTTTTTTTTTCAATTGACGCTATAAACTAGTACTCCCTTTGTCCTATAATTATAGTCTTCTGTAAAATTTTTAAGTTTTTATTTTGCAACTTTGACCTTATATATTTTTATTTGTGTTATATAATATTTGATAATAATTATACCAATGAGAATACATTTAAAACTTAATCCATTCATATATTTTGTATCAAGTAATATATAACACAAATAAAAATATTTAACTCAAAGTTAATACTAAAATTCGAAAAACAACAATAGTATAATTATGAGACAGTTGAAATAATATTCTCTTTAATGAGGTTCTCTTTATACTCTAGGGGATTAAATATAATATTTTGGATGAGCTAAAATAATTTTATTTTGAGATACATTAATACATATTACCTGTAGGTAATTTATATCCTGTGGGTTGGCCATGCTCATCCAAGCCATAATAGCTGCATAAGTTGTCAAATTGTGAATAGACAATAAAATCGGTATTGATATATTTTAATCCATGTTGATGGGTCGACAGATAACAGGTACAGATTTCTAATTTGTGTATAAATATGAGTAGACAACTTCACACAAAATATCCAACACATGATACAAGTAACTATGGCTACTTCTTCGCTCTCAATTATTCTCTTATGTTTATTCATATTATTCTCAATATCGAATGCCATTGTTCCTTCGAATGAGACCTTCCGATATGTTAACCAAGGTGATTTTGGAGAATTCCAACTTGAGTCTGAATACACCCCAACCTATCGTCCCCTTGATCCATTTACCTTCCCTTTTCAGCTTTGTTTCTACAACACCACCCCAAATGCCTATTATCTTGGTCTTCGTATGGGGACAAGACGTGATGGATCTCTCATGCGATGGGTCTGGGAAGCCAACCGTGGCTCCCCAGTACGAGAAAATGCCACCTTTTCTCTAGGTTCTGATGGGAACCTAATTTTGGCCGAATCAACCGGACAAATTGTATGGCAAACCAACACTGCCAATAAAGGTGTCGTTGGTTTTGCCATAGAGTCAGATGGTAACATCGTGCTGAAAGACTCAAGTGGCAACTTCGTATGGCAAAGCTTTGATTCACCTACAGACACTCTCTTAATCGGCCAATCTTTAAAGATCGGTGGTCCGATCAAGCTAGTAAGTAGGGATTCGATCACTAACAATGTTAACGGGGTGTATAGTTTCGTTATAGAACCTAAAAGATTGGCTATGTATTACAAGAACAGCATGCGCTATTGGTCGTCTTCGTTCCCCAAATTAAATAGAGCAAATGTGAATTTGGTTAATGCTACATTACGGGTTGCAGAAAGTGAATACGAAGAAAACAATTTCAATGAACTCCAGTGTTATATCACGAACGTTCAAAGCTTTGAACAACCGTCTTTACGTTTGGGAACACTCCGATACAATAGCTCGTTATCGTATCTTCGATTAGGCATCGATGGGAACCTAAGATTCTACACATACCGTGCAAATGTGCGGGGAAACGCGTGGGCCTTGTTGTTCACTTTGTTTGATAGAGGTGTTAGAAGTAGTAACGGCGCAGATGATCCTATAGACGAATGTCAATTACCAAATCGATGCGGAAAATTTGGGCTTTGTGAGGAAAGCCAGTGCGTTGGGTGTCCGACCCCCAACGGGGTGTTTGCGTGGAGCAAAGATTGCGATTACAAGTTGCCAAGTTGTAATGCAAGCAGTTTTAGATACTATGAGCTTAAAGGGGTTGATCATTTCACGGTTAAATATACATCCGGCACTGGACGTACGAGTATTGACAATTGCAAGAACAAATGCACAAAAGATTGCAAGTGCTTGGGGTACTTTTATCACACAGATACGGCCAGGTGTTGGACCGTTAACGAATTAAAAACTTTGACAAGAGTTGGGAACTCGACAAATTTGGCGTACATCAAAACACCCATCAGCTAAGCGCATTGGTTTCACTGGAACCTGGAATAAAGGTGTCGATTGTCATGACTTCTGAATCTTTAATCTTCTTACATGTAAGAAAAATATGTGTGTAATAAGTTAAATGTTTTTGGAACAACAATTCACACATTTGTTTGTACTTCAATTCTATATATCAAGATTTACAATCTTATGTTTTAATGGGTATTTATAGTGCCAGCCGTATGAAAAGCAAATAAAAAATGTAATAAAAAGATACTCTTGCTACATTTTCTTGGTTTATTTGGTTATAGTACATGTAACTATATATGAAAGCGAATACAGCATGGTCCTCACTAGCAATGTGTCTGCTCAGAATTGTGCTGATTGATCACGTGGGTCTTTTTTGGCGTTCTATCAGTCACCACCACATGCGATCCATATTTTTAGTAAGAGTATCTTTATCAACAATTTAACTATCACTACTCAATCTTGTAATAAAATATTATTTTCTTTCCTCTAAAAATCTAAACCAATACATTCAAGTCATCTATATATTTTAGGAAAATGATTGAGATCTTAATTCGTGTGTTAATTTAAATGCTAATCTATTCATTTTAGTGTGCATGTTATTAACTTATTCTCACTCCTCTTATTTACCATCGATTTTTTTAGTATGTTCCAAGATCGTTGTTAGGCGTCAATTAAAGCGTGAATTAGTCGCCAATCACTACTTCATATTTTTATCGTTTATCAACAACCTAACCCAACATATAATATTATTTTTATATTAAAAACTATAAATTTTGATATATATATTTTTTAATTTTTGATAACAATATAAAATACTAAATACAAAAAAAAAAAAAAATAAAAAAAAAAAAAAAAAAAATCAAATCGTAGGTTGAGGACTTTAGGTTCTTCAAGTTATCTAGATTGTTGATGTTGGTTGTATCTGACATTATTTAAATAATATATTTCTATGTATTTATATAAGGTTGGGTTGTCAACCCACCCAATAAACATAGTCTAAGTGTCGGGTCTTGGCTTTCTTCTTAACTTTGTCTTTATCTGTATTCTTTTGGCTTTTACATAAAACTTGACTCGATCACATACAGGGCCACTAGAGAACTGACAAATTAAGTATTCTAGTCTTGAAGAATTTGTTCCTATTATGCAAAGATAAACTCGAGACTATCGGTATGTTTGATGAAATGACCTGGAGTTAGGTCTAGAGATAGAGCAAAAGCTAAAGTTGGAGCATATATCTTAAGCCGGAAGTTGAAGCTTATATTTATATGGGTTGTTTGCAAAATAATGAGAGTTGAAACGTATTATTGTAAGATCGATATTTCTATCTTTTGCGTGATAATCAACTCGTATATTTTTAAAGGTATTTAAATAATTTGAGTAACTCAAAGGCCTCATAAGCCCGTTTCAATTAACTTGGGCTTATGTCTTTGAAAATCTTCCATAGACAGTGTGACAAACGGAACTTTTATTTTATATGCTAGCTTATCTTAGAAGTTAAAGGCCCTATAAGTTCTGCGCCAAACACATCCTAAATCGTCACGCCAACTAATCAAAGCATAACTATATTGTCCCGGAGTGTATCATTCTATGCTATAGTTATACAGCCGTGTAAAACTCATTATTAATTATAGTAAAAAGTTTGTTTTCAGAACGGTAAGTGTCCATAACCTATAAATTTTTACCTTAGTTAAACAACGTTGTTTCGTAAAACAATAAGCTAAAATCACTGCCACAAAGTACGAGTCGTCTTCACATCGCCGTTTGGGATTACACGAATTCAAGAATCATAAATAAAGATTATAAGCAATATTAAAAGTTGTTTAGCTCGTTTTCTTGAATCAACAACATAATTTCATTTACATATATCTTTAAATTCGATAGAACGGTTTTATATTTGTGACTTTTTAGCTCCTTTCTAGTTCTAATATTATCAAAGAAATTTGACATTTGTTTCTTAGGAGGGCATCATGACTTTATATTGACCTTTGATTAGATCTAGCTAAAACATTCCATTTGAGGATACCTTAAGAACTAATCAAGATTTTATGTCAATCTCTTATTAGACAATGCAATTGTGCAATACACTATTAGAATCTCGGATTTAGTCACGAAAAACTTTTAGCCACAAAAAAAGTCGTGACTAAAAGTTCACTAAGCGACAAAATAAGTGTTTTTCAACCTTTGACCTTGAAAACCACTTTTAATGACGACAACATCGTCCTAGAACTTTTCCAAACTTTGACTTCGACTTTTAACGCAAATATTTGATAAAAATGAACTGAAACTATAGTCGTCGCTAATAGTGTTAAATATTATTTTGTTATTAATTAATTAAACCATTAAATAAATAATATATTTTTAAAAAGTTTGCCTTGGCATTAGTCATGGCTAAAAGTTTATTATTTAAGTCGTGAATAAAATTATTAAATATTATTTTATTATTAATTAATTAAACAAAGAAACTATAAAAAATGAAAAACATCTTTAATGCCAACGAAGTCATCCTTGAAGGTTTAACATAGTGTTTTTGGTATAACTAAATTTACCTCCAAAATCTTGGCTCAAAAATGTTCTCCCGCCTCAACTTTTAACAACCACGTATCATGGCTAAATGTTTAGGGGCATTTACATATATATCCTTGCAAAATTCAAAAATTACATATATATCCTTTTGATGCATTAAAAACATTGTACTTTATGCATAAAAAACTGGTAAAAAAGATATATATATGTAATTTTTAAAATTTATAAGGATATACATGAAATTATGCCAAATATTTTTTTTAATATAAGATAATATATTAAAATTAAGATTTAAAATGAAATATAGTTAAATTACTATGTATACCTTTAATCAATTTTTTATATATAAAACACCATTTTAATATACGCAAAATTAAATTGAACTTATTTTTAAAATTTTATTAATATTTTTCTCGTATTAGATGGTTGACATATTAAAAACAACTTTAATTTGTATTTGTTAAGTTTGTTATATAATAATGTGAGTCGTGTTAACGATAATTAGGATTATAAGTTCAATATACGCTCTACGTTATACGTACTACGCAATTATAAATGTGATCTTCCATAATATCTAATAATGATTGGGTGGTGGCCAATAACCAGGATAATGCATGATGATCACGTAAGTCGGGTTAATGATAATAGGGATTGAATAGACAATTGCTTAATAGGTTTAACTTGAATAGTATCAAAAATAGTTTAACAAGATGATGTTCTCGAATTATACTTCACTTTTTATATATATCATCTATATACTTTAAATGCTCGCTTAAGACATGAAACCCATGAAATGTAATGATTCCTTTATAATATCTTTAAGCGACAATGAATGTAAGATGATCTTTCATAAGACATGATGGTTGTTAATTAACTAGTAACAAGAAACGTGATCACACATGAAGTTCACGCAAGTCGTGTTAATGACTGAATGGTAATGATAATTGATTGTTTGTAATGAAAACCACGCTCTACAATGTGATAATGAGAACAATGATCACACATGATGTTCTCACAAGCCATGATAATGATTGAATGGTAATGATGCTTGATTCTAAATAATAATAAACTACAATCTATATTGTGATAACATGAATAGTCTCGGACATGATAACACTTGCTTCAAATGACTTGAAAAAGAATATACTCACAGATATCCCCTTGTATATGGGTATGAATGAAAGGATCATGTGCAAAAAATCAATGACTTCAATAAATGGTCTTCACGGAAATCCTACACACTCAACTGAAAATGAGAAAAGTGTGACAAAATGAAGATGAAATGAAAATACAGTAAAATTCTTGCAGAGAGATAAAACGGTAATTAACCAATGTGTATGTGTACAGAGAGATAATTGTACTTAAGTATATAAGGCAAAACCCCAAACCCCAAGGATTTTGGGTTTTCTGCCGAATCCAATACGGGATTAGGTTTGACAAGTTGTCAAACTTAATATACTTAAGGTTAATTAAATAGAATCTCAAGCCTTCTAGGAAGCTTCTATGGTTACCTATAAATACCAAGAGACTTCCGATAGGAATCATTATTAATCCTCTAAACCATAAACTCCCTCCCATCTTTTCTTCTTGTTCGATTGTGTTAATACAAATAAACCGTAAAAACGTTTTATTAATATTTCTCGATCTCTATAAGTTTTGTCGATAACAACATAAAATTATATCAAGTACAAATCTAAAAGATTACATGTTACTATATCCATTTTTACTACTTACTTACATTTGTTTAGTCATACATTGTTTTGTAATAATAAAAAATGTATGTAAATGTGTTGGGTAAAATCCAAAACCCATGACCCATGACCCATGGCCCATGCTCATTGAATCATGCATAACATCACATTGGGTAAAATCCATGACCCATGACCCAAAGTCCATAACCCATAACCCAAAGTATGTATTGCATCATGCATGACATCATGTTGGGTACCCATGACCCATAGTCCATAATCCATAACCCAAAACCAGTATTGTAACCCAAAATCCAGACTGCACTAGCCTAGTTGCCGGATCCCTTGGATTACACTCGTCGGATCCCTCTGGTAAGGGATCCGGGGAAACCGGCTAAATAGTGGATAGTTTTTCCTATAAATAGTGAACCATTTCTTCTTGACTCCCTACCCATTCTTGTATATTTCTTCTCTCATTATTATATCTCTAACCTCATATTCAAAAATAATTCTTGTAGCTTTCTTCTTGTGTTTCTAAAGGTTCTTCTTATAAGACGAGATCACATTTCTTTCATACGAGTCATCCATTCTTCAAGAGAAGAGTTTGCTCGGATTTTTCATCACCTCAAGATCACTGAGTTGTTTCTTGTTGTTGATACATCTCCTTGTATTCATAAAGTAATTGTGATAGTTGTGTAGTTGTGTTGGATTGGTTCTTCCATGTAAAGGACCCGACATTTAGCTTAGTACCGAAAAAAGTATAAGCGACGTTGTGAGGTTTCTCCACCGGTTAAAGGAGCTTGTTGACATAGTTCTTAAGAACTCTCGAGTTGGGTGCTTAAGAACTCTCGAGTTGGATACTCGAGGAGTGGAGTAGGGGAATGTATCCTAATAGCCGAACCACTATAAATCATTGTGTCACGCTTCTATCCTTTTTATCTATTTACCATTCTCGTATTTATTACTTTTCATATTAACTTGCATTATGTATATCTGAACAAAAAAAAAGGTTTCACATACTATCAATCTTAAAGTATTTGTAAACCAAATTTAAATCGGTAAAAACTATTCAACCCCCTTCTAGTTTTCTACAATTGGCATCAAAAGCAAATTTCTAAAAAGGTTTTTAAGTAAATTATATTTTAAAACTTTATCGATCAAATGGATCTCAAAAAATACAAAAAAGGGCAATCTATGCAAACACCACCACTCTTTGAAGCTAACAGTTTTATAGATCGGTAAAATAGATTTGAAACATATGTGAAATCAAAAGATATTGATCTTTGAAATATTATTGTTTATGAGGATTATGTGCCGGTATTTGAGAGTGTCTCCACTGACAAAAATGAAGTCGTTTCTTTGAGTCTAAAATAAGAACAAAGAAAATGCTTTCTAAAAATAACGAGGCAAAAATATTTTTATACAACGCTTTACCTAAAAAGGAATAGGAAATAATTTTCATGCATAAAACAGCTAAAGATATTTGGAATTGTTTGGTGATCACTCGTAAAGGAAACAAAAAGTTCAAAACAATAAAATTGATTTATTTGTCCAACAGTATGAACAATACTCAATATCGGATGATGAAAGTATTGATAATGCATTTCCTAAGTTTAATACTATTATTACTTAATTACAAGCACTTGATGAAAATGTTTCCAAGCGTAATCATGTCAGGAGATTCTTAAGAGCACTTTCGACGAAGGTAATGACGATAGAAGAATCAAAGGTGATAACATCAAATAATCATGATTTTTAAGTGTCAATTTTCCCCGTTTATGCTCATATTTTATGTTGTTTATATGGATATATACTCTCATTCCTTTATATTTTGTTTCTAGGTAATATATGAGCATTGGAGCTTAGAGACGCGGATTTGGAGATTTTCTTAACAGTTTTCACCTTAGTATGCTATCATTGAAGAAGCTACGGCGTAACTCCTAATCTCAATTATGCCGTAGCTAGGATTACGTTATGAAGACCAAGTCAACAACAATTACGGCGTAACTCTCAACTTAAGTTACGCCGTAACCATCTAGGTCATGTGGAATTTCGCGCTTCCATCAACTACGCCGTAACCTCGAAACATGAATTACGACGTAACCAGCACTACGAGACTTGAGTTTGAAGGATAATTAAGTTACGGTGTAATCTTCTATTAATTTATGGCGGATCTTACAATTACGGCGTAACTATTCCTTAAGTTATGCCGTAATCACCACTACGAGAGTTGTGTTTGGAGGATAATTAAGTTACGGCGTAACCACATTATTAGGTTATGCCGTAACTATGATCGGGTCTACAAATACAAGCCCTAAAATCTGTATTTGACATCATTCTTTCACTACACAAAAGCAGAGAACGTGAAGAGGGCTCAAAAGGCAGATCATACGCAGCATACAGAGCTATCTCCAAGGGAGAAATCACACCATATCATCGATAAGCTTTAGCGATTACTATTTCTTTATACTTTAATTCATGTATTCTTCAATTATGTTAAAAATTGAATTGATTGTGTCTTTTAATATGATTGGCTAAACACCTTTGGTTCTAGCCTAGTTATGATTCCTTGATTGTGTTGTTTATGTTTTCATTCTTCTATAATTGATTCTAGTGTATGCATGCATAGTTCGTTGGTAGTCACCCTAGCTTTGGTAGTTTTGAGTTGCGGTCATTTTCTTAGGAGAATTGACCAAAGGACCCTAGGGAAGTAGGTAGAGAAGGTTGGTAAGAATTGACCAAAGGACTACCAATTCCTCTTGTGCGAATTGACCAAAGGATCACTGTTCGGAAAGAGAAACTTAAGAAGTTAGGGATGTGTGTCTAAGATGCTAGCGCCTGGGCATAATTGTTTTGAATCTTGCATGTAGGATACTTAATGATTTGGCTTAGGTTGCTTGAGACCCTCGAATCCCCAAAGGGTAGGCCCTTGACGTCGGGTAGGAACCTTTGTTGATAGGCTATAACGAATTGACCAAAGGATGTCTTGCGAATTGAACCCCCACTTGAATCCATAGGAAGTAATTAGAAAACATAGACGTAATATGATAGGTTGAATAATTAGGTTAGCACACTTTCTCTCTATTATTTACAACCTCGTTTATTTTCCGCATTTTATTTCTTGTCTATTAGTATAATTAATATTTCAACAATTAATCTTTTAAAAACAGTGACATTAGACTTAATTAGGATCATCATGTACATAGCTCTTGGGAACGACCTCGACTTTAACACCTTCTATACTACGCACGATCGGGTTCACTGCTCGTTAGTGCAATAGGTAAACCTTAGGTAGACGAGACTTTAGAACTATCAAATCCTGGTCGGAAATCCTGCATCAAAAGGATTTGACAATCCTGTTAGGTCACCATATTAGTAACACAAGCATCAAAAGAAGAGATAGAGAAAAGATCGGATGAACAAACCATACAAATACACACGATATGACTATTAGAAATGTTATGCGTAAGGTAAGTGAATGAATTGAACAACCAACCTTCAATAGAAGGATTACAAGAGTATTTATAGGAGAGGGAGCTAGGGCAACACTCCTAGTCCCTTCATTTCCTTATTGGACTTGGCCCAAGGCTTATAGGCCTTCTACATAAGCCTTAGCTTAAAAACAAACATAAAGGCCTAATTAAGCTAACTATTACATATTAATTACTAACACTTGAATTCTAGATTATGAATGATTCCAACAATCTCCCCCTAAGTGTTAGTGATTGATGATGTGAATGGTGAAGGTGTTGATGTAATAGTAGCTTTGACGTCTTCGACATTCTTATTTCTTGTGAGAAGAATTGTCTTGATTCGAACAATCTCCCAGTGTAGAAATTGTTTCCTTTGACAAGTTACGCTTTGGCGTCATCATTTTCTTTGTTCTTTGATCTTTGTTCTTTGTGATGGTAGTGATAGTATGTTGTTGTTGTTGTCTGTATCAGGTCATCCTCGTTGCTCAAGTGTCTCCATGTCTTTCTTCAACATGCTCACACGCTCTTTGACGTTGGATTTCAGTGCTGATGAAGTTCTCTTAGTCTTTTAAACTTTGTAGATTCTTCGACTAGACGAAGAATCATTACACTTTTGTGTTGCCTTTTGGTGAACTTCCATTAGTGATGTTGTTGGTATGAGCATGTGAAGAATCGCACGATCATCCGCTCGAGCTTCCATAAGAAGAAAACATAAGAAAGGTTAGTAATAAGCGGTTTAAGACTTACAAGTTTGAACTTGAGAGTGTTATCGGCATAGTGTGAAAACACAACTCTAATTCTCACAAAGGCCGTTCTGGTGAGTCCCACAAGTGAGATAACGCGATGTACCGAAGTACACCTATAGTTCGGATGAGTCGTCGAGGTACATCAAGCATCACCTCACGATTGTAGACCGTTTGAGACACACTAAGCGTAATCCACGGGGAGTTACCAAGTGACACGCTATCGTGGTCGTTTGATGTTGACCCTGGCAGGAGTTTCCATTCAATCACTAAGGATCACAATTGTAAACCTCTCATAAATATTCTCGACAGGTTGCTAGGATCTGTGTAGGACTCGATAACGTACCACTGTTGTTCTTATTGTTGAATGACAAGTGATGAAATGTCAAGTGTACCTATGAGATCTTTTGACGAATCTCGTGGCTCTAGAATCAATGGTGCGTTTTGGTTTTCCTAAGCGGAGACTAGGGAGAGGGTCTCCTTCTTCAATACCAGCAATCTCTAAGAGAAATCCAATAGTTTACGTAGGGTTCCATGTGAGAATGAAACAAGCTTCCATTGAGAGAAACTTGAGTGGCTAGGAAGGTTTAGTGCATGCGTCATCGGGTCCATGACGACTTTTAATCTTCAATACCGGCGTCATCAAGTGACAACCAAGAGTATATGAATTGAACCCGTATACGCCTAAGTTGAATAATTTGGAGGGCTATTTCTTTTCACCCTTTTCTTTGTTTTTCTTTTTAATTCTTCAACTCCTTCTTTCTCCGATTCTCATTTTCTCCTTTTATTCATACCTAAGGACTCTACAAGTACTAACTATTTGTGATGTCCTTGGGTAGATCCCTCCGACTCTGGCGGATCATAGGACGGTTATTCCTAACCCTAGTCACCATATAACTCCATGACTAACCTATGTTGCCATAAAACCATTTTCTTGAAAATCTCTCAAAGTGGTTATGATTGAAAAACATTTTGTACCACTTGTAAGAGTTTGATCATTTGCGTAAATACCCCTCCATACTTGCTTAAGTGTTTAGGTAAATTTGCACAGCAAGAAGAACGCGCACTTTTGAATTGATCGACTCAAGATAGATAATCCCCACGAGACACGGTTCGTTGCATAGTTAAAGAGTTACATTGTCGACTTTTAGGTAACAACTAGCTCTAATAACTACCTTGAAGGTGTGGACAAACCTCGAAAGGTTGTCAAACCCGTCAAAGTTCATGTCTATCAAGAGCTTCTCGAATAGGTACAATTTACTTGGATAAGTATTTGGAAGACAAATCTTTTCAATGTATGACTGTTCAGATCCCGTCAATTCATGGGCTGAGTCTTTTCACACGAAGATTCAATAGCAAATCAACATATTTCTTATCACAATAATTTTCTCCCCCTCAAAAATGGTATATATAAATGTTATTTTTGATAACGTTTTGATAATAAATATGACCATTTCATGTTTTTGTGGGAAGATTATCACGAAGAACAATTTTGTGAACAAATACTCCCCCTCAACAAGTAATACTAACTTTTGAGGTTTTGAAAATGTAAGGGGAAGTACTTGTTCTTTTGAGCAAAACCTTTAAAAGTGAAAGGTTTGATAGGTTTTACTCAAAAGTAAGAAGCTTTCGCTCCTTTTATAGGATTGTGCAATGAAGCGTACCACGTGGTCTTTTCATTACAAGAACGGGTTGTACATTGTTATGTGCACAAGCCATCGTCAATATAAAATCACACATCCAAATTAATATGAAATTGAAAAGCAGTTTAAGGGTACCGGGTAGTCCATCAATCTTTTCAGAATGCGAGCAGGCGTTGATAGCTGTGAGAGTAATCTGGGACGACCACCTACAAAGCTCTCCGAGTTCGAAGTGGTCCTTCAGCAAACTTTCATCTATCCGGTGATGATCCTCTTAACATCCCGTCTCGTCCTTAGAATTCCATCGCTTTGGAGACCCAATGCCTTCATGTATCTCCTTTAACCGATAAGCTAAGTCGTCCTAACCTTCTTCATGTGTGATCCCCAAACTTGTGAAGATCTCTGCGACCATCGAGCGATTGCGTTGTAGTTCACTACGGTAAACTACTCGAATGGTTTCTTTGACGAGTGTATTATGGAAGTCGGTTGATGTCGGGAAGTTCTAGCCGAGGTCCGTGAAGTTGACACGGTCCGATACGATTCAACGACAAGTTGTAAATCTTCTACATGTTCACGGATCACTATGCTTCGATGAAGATGAGTAAGGACTTGATGTATTCACGTTGAATTTACGTAGAATTTTCTCATTCTTCCACGCACCTTGGCAAGATCTGATCTTCAATGTCGTTGAGAGATAAGTTACGAAAGTCCGCTTCACGAAATTCATAGTCCCTTTCGTCTTGTCTCTTGACCACGATAGTCTTGAGGAAGGTGTAGTCCCATTTAGGCGAAAGAGTGACATGCTTAATGACAATCATCCCTTTATCCATCGTACACTTCATGTGGAGACTTGCGAACTGGCGACTTTTGTAGTAGATTCGTCGGCGTTCGACCAATGGTGAATCCGTACATTGCATCAATATCATCTTGTTCCATCTTTGTTGGAAAACATGTGGGTAGCCTTTTCTTCGATGGCTATGCGGTTGGAGTATATGGTCAGGGAGCGGAAGTGTAAGTGATGTAGCGTATTTCTTTGAACCATCGCTACCGTAGAAGAAATTCCAAATCTTTGTTGAAGAAGTAGCGAAATGGAATCCTAGGTTGATCCGGTTGGCCAATTGTTAGTAGAGGTTTAGACCAGTCAGTGTAGTATGGAGGGTTGTATCTTTTGGTGAAGTCGATGTTTGCTTCAGGGTTGAGCCAATCAATGTTGTTAGACATGGCTCGTGCTATGTTATCAAGGTGATATTCAACTTCAATAGCACTTTTCGAGCTGTCTTTGAGTAGTTGAATGGCTTCATTCTTGATTCGTTTCAACTCTAATTTCGTCATCTTCTTCACTCGAAACTTTTCTTGCAGAAACTTAGCATGCTCCAACGTACGACCTTCTACCATGTCTTGATCATCAGTGAGAGCGGGAGTAGCATCAACAAGTGTCGAAAACCAGTCATATTCAGTATCATCTTCGTCTAGCCATGATACGTCGCCACCTTGGGCGTCTTCTTCTTCTTTTCTTTGGCCTAAATGAGGATTACGGTTTCTTTGATGAAGCGGGAGAGGTGGGTTGTTGTTGGAGCTCAGGACTTCTCATCGTCACCACCGTATACTCGAAGTGATCACCCGGTTTTCTCAACTGGGTGGTAACTCGAGTCCCGAGGTTTGTCGGTGGAAGGCGTGGAGGAGATCGTCTTGGTGGTGAACTCCTTCGGGTGGTGGTGGCATAGATGATGGTTCTCCGGATCGCTTTGGACGTTTAGGCTCTTCATTTTATCCTTATCCTTATCTTCATCGTCTCTTAGACGTTTAGGCCTTTGAGCTTCTTCTCTCGCATCTTGATTTGAGTTGGTATTCGGCAAGAATGCTTCAAACAATTTACCTTCGTAAGAAGTAAATGTTGTAGATCGTTTGACATTTGAGATACCGACGGAAACCAATTCAAACATATGAGAATATTATGGGATCAATCGGATTGATGTTTACTTGCATAGGTGTTGATCTCATAGTTTGCTTGGCCAAATGCAATAGATTCGGATAGAGTTGTTTGGTGTACATTTCTCTTGTCATACCGTGAACGATGTCAAGAAGGAACTTGTGAGTGTAATCTTTGATCATCTCGTTCATTTCCCTGAAGAACACGTTGCATGAACTTGGATGTACTCTCTTTCATCGACATCTTGTCATTCTCGTCATGAAGATCTTGGACTGGTCGTGAGAAAATTGACTTTTTGTAAAGCACGTCTTTCTTCCCGACATGCTTGGCGAGCTTTAACGATCCTTGTCTTTGCCGAGATATCCATGAGTCCGTTGGCTTTTTCACAGATTGGATGTGGATCGGTTGATCTTTTGGATGGTGGAGGTGAAGAGTGAGAAGATGAATCGATGATGAAGAGTCGTGAGGTGATTCAGGGTCCTTAGGAGGTTCGAAGTTTCCTCCTTAGGCGAGTAGGATCACAAGAAGATAATCATCATAACTCACTTTGTCCTCTTGTCCAGTTAGCCTTTACTTCACTGAATCCGAGCCTCTTCCTCTGCTTTGGCTTGAGCTGACCTCTTCATCGACCTTTTCTTTCCCATTTTTCCTTTTCGGGTTCCTCAAAGTCATAATCAATAGAATCCTCCGGGGCTTTTGTTGTTGTTGCTCAAGAGTGGTGGCACCAGCTCCCTTATTGGGTTGATTAACCGCATCAGGATTTGGTGTAGTTTGGACACCACCACTTGACCTTCCGGGGCCACGCATTTGTTCCTGTTCAAACTCTTTAGCCTTGTGTTGGAGTCTAATGATTTTGAACTTCTTCCTGTAGTCGGTGTCGGTGGCTCTTCATCGAGCTTTCTTCTTCATGCTCAAGTACTTGAGTCTTCCCTTGCCTTGGTCGCCTTTTGGTGGGAGGTTTAGCTTGTTGTTGGAGTGACATCGATTCCAGATTTGAGTAGGTGACCTCCTCATCCGATTCGGTTTCATCGAGCTTTCATCCACTAGCTTTCTTTGCGGTTCGAGACTTGGGAATGGGAATAGGAACAACTTCCTTAGAGGGAACTTTCCTTTTGAGTGGTGGTTTCCTCTTGGGAACTTTTTTGACTCTCGATGCTTGCAACACTTCTGCACCGCCTCCTAGTTTTCCTAGTAGGTGTGCGAAGACTTGTCATCGAGAAAACCAACTTTGCCTTCATCAACTGCTACGGATACCTTTTGTATGAGTAAAGTTGTTTGATTTCATCGAGAGGAGGTGATCCGCAACACAACACCTTGTTGCTTTGTTGTTGATTCCTTAATCGATTGTTAGAGTAGGTTCATACAACATGGAGTGATTGTTTGGGTCGTCAAGTCTCAAGGAATATCGGATTTAACCCAAGAGCTCTGGATCGGCAGGTTTGTGTATCTAATGTATGGGATCTTGGTGCACGGCTTTTGAGGAAAGACATCATGTCATCCCATATCGAGCTTCAACTTTGATATGTTTCATGTTGACCAAGGCCCAAAAATCAGTAGTTCCATGAGCTTGGGATGCTCATAACCACTATCCCGTCCGAAGCAGATTTTGTGATGATGATGAAGAGGGTTCTCGGTGAGGATATTCTTTAGATCAACGTAAGAGTGCTTGGTGATTACCCTCGTAGCTTTGTCATAACCGATGTCGATCATGAATTGCGAACAACCTCTTGAAGGTGTAGCGTTGTACCCGTTGGTTCAATGACAGATTGAGGAGAATGGCCCGCAAGTCTGCTTGGTGTGATGGTGACTTACTTGTGATTGAGAGCCACAGTCACAACATTTTGCCCTTTGATATGCTTCATTGTGTGCGAGTGCGGTATGTAGATCTCCGGGCGTGGCGAGTTGGTGAGCATATTCGATAAGAATGGTTCTTGAATGTCCCCGCTATCGTGCAAGAAGACTACGAGCATGTGAGGGTATCAAAATCAACACAGAGGTTGTTCTTTCCAATCTTCATCGGATAGCCATTAGGGAAGATATCAGCAATGGTGAGAACATTTGGTGCATCCACTTTCTGCATTTGAGCGTCCATGTCGTGATCTAAAAGATATTTAGCCAAAAGAACCAACATATCGAAAGACATTATGTTAGTCAATAGATGGTTTTATTGTCTAATTATTGAATGTGATATGTCGATGATTGTTACGAGTCTAATGTTACTTGTTTGTCCAATAGTCCAATGACGTTGATGAGTCTCTAAATACTCATCATTTTGTACAAAATAAACGCAAAATCATCTCGAAAACACTCGAAACACATCAAAATGATCAAAATATCACAAATCGTGTTTTATGTGTTTTAAATGCAAAATATCAAAATCGGATGAAAAACATATCAAATTTGCAAAATTGCGCTTTAGTCCCCAAGTTTATAAAGTTGTCAAAAAGCAGCCCCCCGAGCGCATAATTTCAAAAGTAAAGTCACCAAAGGTCCTTTTAAAATAAAAAGTTGTCAAAATAAGTCCTTTGGTGAAAAATATGAAAAGTTTGAGAAAATTACAAAAATGGTCCTCCAAGTTTGAAAATTGGCAGAAATGGCCCCTGGAAAATGGCAAAATAACAGATTTGATCCCTGTACTTTTGAAACTTGTCATTAATGGTCCCTTGAGGTAACTTTGATGAAATGGCAGATTAGGTCCTTGCAATTTCAGGTTTGACAACATTAGTCCCTAAGTTATAAGCCCTTTCAAACCATTTTGACCCTTGAACCTATTCTGACCCCCTGCCACTTAAACAATTATGAACCCCCTATTATTAACCTGCCCTGGTCAAATCCCCAAGTCAAACATATCACCCCATGGCGCCAAAAAAAGTCTCACCCTCCCAACTGTCTTCCCTGGTTTTCCTCAGCCTGTCTCACCTCCCCCCTCCTCCTTTTCCACTAAACCCTCACCAACTCCTCTTCAACCCTTGATACATGCCCCCTCCCCATTAATTACTCAACTGCCAAAACCTAACCCACTCAAACTTCCTATATTAAGTTTTCCCGCCAAATTTAAATAGATGGCTCAGATGAAAGATAGCCATCCAATGGCTCACAAGCATGGTGGGAAAGTCTTTGTGGACCTCGGGACCTATAAAAGGAAGAAGTTAGAGAGAAGAGGAGTTAGCTAGTTTTCAATTTTTTCTTTAAATGTCGTATTTTATTTAAATTTCTTAGTTTTAGTTTAAATGTTGTAATTTCAGTTTTTCTGTATCAAATTTAAGTTATAACATCATTGTATGTGTTTTTGAGTTTCAATTCAGGTCTTTGATATCAATTCCAAGTTTTATATTCACTGTTGAACTTTTCATTCTCAAGCTTCTTTGTTAAAGTTTTTAATTGCTCAGTTTTTATCTCAATCAAGCTTCTATAAGCTTATTAAAGTGTTTTTTACAAGCTAATATTCAGTTTCAATCAAGTTTGGATGTTGGTCAATAAAAGTCAACCTTTGTTGAAAATTTGGTTAAGCTGCTTTGGAAATGAAATTTGGGTGTTGCAGAGTTGGATGTGGATTGGAATAGCTTAGGTAGTAGTTTTGGGTTTTGTTCTTAGCCTGCAAACAGCTGGAAACTTGTGAGTGTCTGTTTCACTTTTTCATTTTCAAGCTAATTTGCATTTTATGGTTGTTTGTGTATCAGAGTCTTAAAGCGCTAAAACTGTTTATATAGTTTTACTTAGGTCCTATAAACTCAGTTTTATCAGTAATACATGTTGGTTTGGTGTTTAGCTCATTTTAATTTCAAAACAGTTAAGATACAAGGGTGTTTGGATTAGCTTATTGCTCTGCATTAGAGGTGGTTTCAGTGGTTAGTTCTTGTTGTTTCATGTTTGCTTAGTTCCTTTATAGTCATATCTGTCTTTAACTTGTACTTGCTAAGCTCAAAAGTCAAAAATCCATCTTATTGGTTCTTATCAGCTCACTGTTGGATTTTCAACAAAGCAAAAGCTAATTTCATGTTTAAAATACATAGGTCTAGCTTACATCGTGTTATTTCATCAATATATATCATTTTCAATCCTTAAAATCTAGATCAAACTTCAAATAAGTCAACATCTCGGTTTGTGATAAAGTCAAATTGGTAAAAGCATTTTTTCACCAACTACTAGGAATTTTCTTAAGCTCATTTTTGGACTTATCATGTGAAATTTGGCATTTTAGAAAGTTCAATTAGTACTCTTACTTATCTGCATTTTGTGGATTTTGTCATTTTCTATAAGCTTCAAACAAGCTCTTGAACTTGGACCCATTTCCCCATCCTTTATCTCATTTCACCGAGAATTTTTCTCGATTCTTGCAAACAAGTGCATAGAGCTCATTAGAGCTTCCCATAGCCTGATTTTTGGCACACTTGATCTCAACCGGTCTAGTGTAGATCCCAAGTTCGGTTTTAAGTTTTGGCTTATTGGTTAGCTTATTCATAAGCTCAAACTTGCCACCCTTTCTTGCTTTTTAAGAAAAATCTCATATACTCAAATCTGTCTTAGCTTGCAATTAGAGGTTATAGCTTGTTGATTATTGTTGCTTCTGGTCATTTTAGCTTATTATAGCTTCCATATCAGTTGGGTAGCTTTTGGTGTCCTTTAGCTTATCCAGTGCTTATTCCATAAGCACTTTGCACTTGATTGCATATTCCTCCAAGTAACCCTATGTTTTCTATTTTCCTAGCTTCCTAACTTTATTTTAAGCTTTTCCTGAATTTTTCAGATTTTCCTAGCTTGTTTGGTATTTTCTTGATTTTAATTAGTTTTTAAGCATTTGTAAATAGCATTTAATACAAATAATTAAGAAAAGGTTCTAAAAAATAATTTTTCATTTTTATTAGGTTAAGATAAATGTAAAAGTAATAAAAAGTATTTTTCCATAATTTTCTTAGTTTAAAAAGTATTTTTTTTTAACATTTTAATTAGTTTTAAATAGTTTTAAATTAGTAATAAATACATAAAAAGTCTTAAAAATATATTTTCAGTTTTAAAATTAGTTTTATCATATTTTAGATTTTTCTAAATCTTAATTTTATTTTTCTAGTCTTATTTCATATTTTCTTTTATTTTTGAGTATTATTAAATAGTTTAAAATAGTTTTTAATTAATAATAATTAATTTAATAGTGTTAAAAATAATTTTCTTTTTCTATAAATTTTCTTTTATCATTAGGATTGTAAAAATGTATTTTTCATATTTTTAGGACTTTTATTTCTTAGATTTCACGTTTTTATTTGAACGTTTACGTATTTTAATTTAAACGTAAGTTTTTCGTTTTAGGTTTTTAAACGTTCATCACTTTAAAAATAGTGATAGCGTTTATTTAATAGATTTTATCTTTTTAATTTTCTTAATTTGCATTTAAGTCGCTTTTATTTATTTCTTTTTTCAGTAGTGTAATATTAAATCCTAATCCTTTCTGATCGCTATCATTAGTGGTCATTCTATCGTCTGATCTAGTGTTTGACACACCATTGAGTCTCCGTGGGACTTAACGACCCGGGAATCCATTGTATTCTCGATCTTGATTGTATTTGTGCTTAGTCGCTTTTGAGTCTGTTTGACTTGACTTTTACGAGATCAAAATTTTAGGCGTCACGGGGAGGCTTTAGCGTGTGTTTAGCCATTTTCGAGACCCATTCATGCACATACCCATCTTTTGTAAAAGTTTTTGTAAAGTTTTCAAAAATCCAAAAGTTCATTAACACTTTTCCGAAGTGTTATCAAACGTAAAAATATTTTCATTCTTTGTTTTTATAGCATGTTTTCAAAATCCAAAATATCCATCTTTTATCCTCCAATCTGTTTAATTCTACATTTCTTTATCCTCAAACCTGTTTAATTCTCCATTTTCTTACCCTCTAATCCGTTTAATTCTTCATCTCTTATCCCTCTTATCTATTTAATTCTCTATGTCATGGTATTTGACATGTTCCTGGTGTGGAGGTCCATTTAACGGTGGAAATTGTCGGCGATGTACCAATGTGGGTTTCGGAGACAAGTTTGTCGGTAATCCCGATCCCATTTCAAATGAAACACCCGATTTTTCCCACCTACCTCCACAGCCCCAATATGAATCCTACTCATGCGAGTTTTGTGGGAATGATTCTCATTACGGTTTTGATTGTACACCACGGGTTCCGCTTGTCTATGAGCCGGAACCGTGTTACAATCAGAACTTTGGTGAAAGTTATTTTCCCAATTATCTCTGTTGTGAGAATTGTGGGGTCCTCATGTGACTTTTGAATGTCGTAGGTGAATCAAAATTTTCAAAATTCCAATTCTCCGGTTTTGACAATTTCCAACCCCACGTATTCCATCACCATCGACTTCGAGCCTTCACATCATTTCAATGATTACGAGGAGTGTAGTCTTCCTCAAAGTTCTGAAGAAATACGCATTCTAAAGAAACTACAAATGAAAAGAATGGTGTGTAAGCTTCAGCAGATGAATATCAGAATCAGATATGATGACGATGATGATGAGGATAGTATTCAAATGAGGGAATACTATGATTGTGACGAGGAGAGTGTTACTCAATTGAACGATATCATTTCTCAACTCCCTCAGTCTATTGCTATCACACCTATCTTACCTATTATTGCTTCCAAAGACTCTCTCATAATGGGGGACGAGCCTCTTAGCACTATTCCAGAAATGGAATCGTCTAGTGTTGAGGACCTTATCCCGATCCCAAGTGAGTCTGAGGGAATTCTTGACAAAGAGTGTGATGTGTTTTCTCCTCTTACAAATGATCTTGTTGAGACTTTCTCAGATTTTGACAGTGATTATAGTGATGCCGATTCTTTGTATTCTAAAGACATAGAATTTATTGATGCATCACTTCCACTTTCCGAGATCGTCAACTTAGAAGAGGATGTTGACCATGTTGTTTCCACAACAATTCATCGACTATCACTAATCCCTTATTCGAATTCGATTCGAATTTACTCTAAATTCGATTAATCCAATCTTTGATAGTGATGAGTCGACACGGAGACTATAATGGACGAGGTGCATATTTATAGCCCACGAAGTACCGCACATGTCCCACCTCCGTATTCTCTTCATAAAGAGTTCTCCGGTGAACTCTCTCATGACATATCTCCTCCGGAACATGATCATTTCTATTTTGATCTTGAGGATGATATTAGCTCGGAGGAAGGTGTACTCTATCGTATGAGTTTGCTTATTGATGATACTACCTTCACCCTTCCTCCCGATATGTCGCATTTGAGGATGAGGAATGGATCTTGATTGTTATCAAGACCTTTCTTCCTTTCCTCAAATATCTTGTGATTTCCTTCATCTTCACTCCTTAGGAATGAAGACACTATCTTTGACCCCGCATTTTCATGTACCATCCGTGAGCCGGTGCATCTTTCTCCAGTATATCTCATCGGTGTGGAACTTTCACGTGCTTCAAATGTTTGTCCAAACATCTTGAATGAAAGTCCGATGGAGATTGTTTCTTCCACTTTGCTTCCCATGAACCAATTAATCGGGGTCGAGTCAAGCTAGCGACTCGGTAATCAAAAACAAGAGCTAAACATGGGTTTTCACCCATGTGTCCACCTAGTGTGGGGAGTGCCCACATATTATATATATATAAGTATCTTTAAAAAAAAAAAAAAAAAAAAAAAAAAAAATTTCTAAATAATGGCCGTAGTATTTCCCTTTACGTTCTTTGTTTCGCATAACCGCGGTACTTTGAATATTGAGGGCAATATTCATTTCTAAGTGTGGGGAATTCTCACGAATTTTATGATATAATTATACCCAATTCCCCATTTTGGCCAATTTTTTTTTTTGGAGTAAGTATTTTACACTTTCTCAATTGGTTATCATCCGCCTCGTCTAATAAACAAAAGGATTGGCTAATCCAGAGCAAACGGCTCTTGGTAAAGATATATCAAATCCGTTTATATGGCTTGCAATTTGCCCAAAATTGTATGGTATTCATTCACCATATCCTAAAAAGTGAAGAGTTGGCTAGCCCGCAAGTTTATGGCTTGTGGTAAAGGCGATGGAAAATCCATAATTGGTAATCAACTCACCAAAGATAATATTGATAATTTATCTAAGAGTTGGCTAGTCCGTAGGGTACGGCTCGGTAAAGACAAAATCAAATCCGTTGAAAGTCGGTGGTTTGCTCAAAATCACATGGTTATCGGTGTACCATGGTTCTTACTTGAACTAAAACATTTGGCTACTCCGAAGTAATGGCTTTTGGTAAAGAGTTTAAAATCCATTATGTTTTCTCAAATCATTGCTAGGGACTAGCAATATCTCGATGTGGGGATTGATGAGTCTCTAAATACTCATCATTTTGTACAAAATAAACTGGAAAATCATCTCGAAAACACTCGAAACACATCAAAATGATCAAAATATCACAAATCGTTGTTTTATGTGTTTTAAATGCAAAAATATCAAAATCGGATGAAAAACATATCAAATTTGCAAAATTGCGCTTTAGTCCCCAAGTTTATAAAGTTGTCAAAACAGGTCCACGAGCACATAATTTCAAAGTAAAGTCACCAAAGGTCCTTTTAAAATCAAAAGTTGTCAAAATAAGTCCTTTGGTGAAAAATATGAAAAGTTTGAGAAAATTACAAAATGGTCCTCCAAGTTTGAAAATTGGCGAAATGGCCCTGGAAAATGGCAAAATGATGATTTGATCCACATACTTTTGAAACTTGTCATTAATGGTCCCTTGAGGTAACTTTGATGAAATGGCGATTAGGTCCTTGCAATTTCGTGTTTGACAACATTAGTCCCTAAGTTATAAGCCCTTTCAAACCATTTGACCCTGAACCTATTCGACCCCCGCCACTTAAACAATTATGAACCCCTATTATTAACTCCCGCCGGTCAAATCCCCAAGTCAAACATATCACCCCATGGCGCCAAAAAGTCTCACCTCCCAACTGTCTTCCCTGGTTTTCCTCAGCCTGTCTCACCTCCCCCCTCCTCCTTTTCCACTAAACCCTCACCAACTCCTCTTCAACCCTTGATACATGCCCCCTCCCCATTAATTACTCAACTGCCAAAACCTAACCCACTCAAACTTCCTATATTAAGTTTTCCCGCCAAATTTAAATAGATGGCTCAGATGAAAGATAGCCATCCAATGGCTCACAAGCATGGTGGGAAAGTCTTTGTGGACCTCCAGGACCTATAAAAAGGAAGAAGTTAGAGAGAAGAGGAGTTAGCTAGTTTTCAATTTTTTCTTTAAATGTCGTATTTTATTTAAATTTCTTAGTTTTAGTTTAAATGTTGTAATTTCAGTTTTTCTGTATCAAATTTAAGTTATAACAACATTGTATGTGTTTTTGAGTTTCAATTCAGGTCTTTGATATCAATTCCAAGTTTTATATTCACTGTTGAACTTTTCATTCTCAAGCTTCTTTGTTAAAGTTTTTAATTGCTCGCTTTTTATCTCAATCAAGCTTCTATGTTTATTAAAGTGTTTTTACAAGCTAATATTCGTTTCAATCAAGTTTGGATGTTGGTCAATAAAAGTCAACCTTTGTTGAAAATTTGGTTAAGCTGCTTTGGAAATGAAATTTGGGTGTTGCAGAGTTGGATGTGGATTGGAATAGCTTAGGTAGTAGTTTTGGGTTTTGTTCTTAGCCTGCAAACAGCTGGAAACTTGTGAGTGTCTGTTTCACTTTTTCATTTTCAAGCTAATTTGCATTTTATGGTTGTTTGTGTATCTGTGGTCTTAAACTGCTAAAACCTGTTTATATAGTTTTACTTAGGTCCTATAAACTCAGTTTTATCAGTAATACATGTTGGTTTGGTGTTTAGCTCATTTTAATTTCAAAACAGTTAAGATACAAGGGTGTTTGGATTAGCTTATTGCTCTGCATTAGAGGTGGTTTCAGTGGTTAGTTCTTGTTGTTTCATGTTTGCTTAGTTCCTTTATAGTCATATCTGTCTTTAACTTGTACTTGCTAAGCTCAAAAGTCAAAAATCCATCTTATTGGTTCTTATCAGCTCACTGTTGGATTTTCAACAAAGCAAAAGCTAATTTCATGTTTAAAATACATAGGTCTAGCTTACATCAGTGTTATTTCATCAATATATATCATTTTCAATCCTTAAAATCTAGATCAAACTTCAAATAAGTCAACATCTCAGTTTTGTGATAAAGTCAAAATTGGTAAAAGCTGTTTTTCAGCCAACTACTAGGAATTTTCTTAAGCTCATTTTTTGGACTTATCATGTGAAATTTGGCATTTTAGAAAGTTCAATTAGTACTCTTACTTATCTGCATTTTTGTGGATTTTTGTCATTTTTCTATAAGCTTCAAACAAGCTCTTGAACTTGGACCCATTTCCCATCCCATCTGTCTCACACCACCGAGAATTTTTCTCGATTCTTGCAAGACAAGTGCATAGAGCTCATTAGAGCTTCCCATAGCCTGATTTTTGGCACACTTGATCTCAACCGGTCTAGTGTAGATCCCAAGTTCGGTTTTAAGTTTTGGCTTATTGGTTAGCTTATTCATAAGCTCAAACTTGCCACCCCTTTACTGTTTTTAAGAAAAATCTCATATACTCAAATCTGTCTTAGCTTGCAATTAGAGGTTATAGCTTGTTGATTATTGTTGCTTCTGGTCATTTTTAGCTTATTATAGCTTCCATATCAGTTGGGTAGCTTTTGGTGTCCTTTAGCTTATCCAAGTGCTTATTCCATAAGCACTTTGCACTTCAGTTGCATATTCCTCCAAGTAACCCTATGTTTTTCTATTTTTCCTAGCTTCCTAACTTTATTTTAAGCTTTTCCTGAATTTTTCAGATTTTTCCTAGCTTGTTTGGTATTTTTCTTGATTTTAATTAGTTTTTAAGCATTTGTAAATAGCATTTAATACAAATAATTAAGAAAAGGTTCTAAAAATAATTTTCATTTTATTAGGTTAAGATAAATGTAAAAGTAATAAAAGTATTTTTCCATAATTTTCTTAGTTTAAAAGTATTTTTTTAACATTTTAATTAGTTTTAAATAGTTTTAAATTAGTAATAAATACATAAAAAGTCTTAAAATATATTTTCAGTTTTAAAATTAGTTTTATCATATTTTAGATTTTCTAAATCTTAATTTTATTTTTCTAGTCTTATTTCATATTTTCTTTTATTTTTGAGTATTATTAAATAGTTTAAAATAGTTTTTAATTAATAATAATTAATTTAATAGTGTTAAAATAATTTTCTTTTCTATAAATTTTCTTTATCATTAGGATTGTAAAATGTATTTTCTTATTTTAGGACTTTTATTTCTTAGATTTCACGTTTTTATTTGAACGTTTACGTATTTTAATTTAAACGTAAGTTTTTCGTTTAGGTTTTAAACGTTCATCACTTTAAAAATAGTGATAGCGTTTATTTAATAGATTTTATCTTTTTAATTTTCTTAATTTGCATTTAAGTCGCTTTTATTTATTTCTTTTTTCAGTAGTGTAATATTAAATCCTAATCCTTTCTGATCGCTATCATTAGTGGTCATTCTATCGTCTGATCTAGTGTTTGACACACCATTGAGTCTCCGTGGGACTTAACGACCCGGGAATCCATTGTATTCTCTGATCTTGATTGTATTTGTGCTTAGGCTGTTTTGAGTCTGTTTGACTTGACAGTTTCGCACAGATCAGACGTCGTGATAAATTTCGTGAGTTGATTAACTTTAAGTTTTAAAGTCCATGTTTTCACTCATTATTCACAACTTGTTTAAACATTTAAGCTTATAGTGACATTATTGGTTTCGTGGCGTTATGATTTAAATATTTACAAGTTTGCACGCGTAACAATTCATAATTAAGGTTAAACTAGGCTTAGGCGTAGAAATGGCAAGCTTATGCGTAAATGATGAGTGTCTAAATACTCATCATTTTGTATAATCTAAACCGCAAAATCATCTCGAAAACACTCGAAACACATCAAAATGATCAAAATATCACAAATCGAGTGTTTTATGTGTTTTAAATGCAAAATATCAAAATCGATGAAAATGTATCAAATTTGCAAAATGGCGCTTTAGTCCCCAAGTTTTAAAAGTTGTCAAATCTAGTCCCCGAAATTCAAAATGTGGAATTTTATCATTCAAGGTCCCTCAAGTATTCTAAGTTGTTTAAAATGATCCTTGAATGATTCTTTGGTCAATTGGCAAGAAAGGTCCTTAAACTTTGAAATTTTGCAAAATTAGTCCTTGGACTTTAAATGGAATTTAATGCAAAAGGGTCCTTGCACTATCAATGTTTGTCATGATTGGTCCTTGTGAGAAGTTTGGAAAGTTCACTTTCGGTCCTTGAAGTTTGGTTGAATTACACTTTGGTCCTTGATATTAGCATTAAACCAAACGGATCCTTTAATATCAAAAGCCTAAAACCAAATCCACTATCCAATCCATCCAAGGCCCTAAACCCGGTGGCCCAAACCACATGACCCGACCCTTTGTTATTACCCACCCACGGTCAATGTAAGTCAAACCATGATAAAACCGCCTAACACCGTAGCCTTCCTCTCAACCCTCAGAACACCAAAACCAAGAATGGTTTCTCCACCTTTTCAAAACCCTTCCATACTTTGTCCCCCTCCACCTCCTCTAAACAACAAATCCATTAATTGACTAAACCCACCTCATTAAAGCTCAAACACCGCCAAGACCTTTTGGCGCCAAAATGACATATGGCACTTTGACCAATCCAATGGCTCATAAGTGGTGGGATCAACTCGAAACAAGTGGGAAGAATTTTCATCTATAAAAGAGAAGAAAGAAGCGCTTCGGAGGAGTAGTTAGTTTTTTATTTTTCTTCAATGTCGCTTTTATAATAAATGTTTTAGTTTAGTTGAAAATCATATCTTTGTTTTATTGTATCAAATTCAAGTCATATTATCAGTTTAATCTAATTTTAAGCTTCAATTCCAAGTTGTGTTCACTTTTCATATTTCTTATCTCATTGTTGCAAATTTGGTTTTCAAAATCCTATGCTCAACTCTTTAGAAGTTTATTTTTAAGCTCCAACAAGCTTATATAAGCTTATTAAATCTTTTTATAAGTTCACAATTAAGTTTCAGTTAACTTTGTGAAATGGTCAATAAAAGTCAAGCTGGGTCAAGAATGGTTTTGGTGATGATGTGGGGTGATGCAGTAGGTGATATTGGGTGAGATTAAGCTAGAATAGGTTAGTTTTGGTCCTGGTTTAGCCTTAGAAATCAGTTGGTCATTTGACGGTAAGTATCTCATTTTCATTTCAAGTGAAATTTTGCATTTTATGTTATCTATGTATCTGTGGTCATCTTTAGTTTAAACTTGCTTATATAGTTGTAATTAGGTCATGTGAACTCAGTTTAGTCATTGGTATTAGCTAAATCAGTAGTTTACCTCTTTAAACTTTCATATCAGTTAATAAAGGGGTGTTTGGATTGCTTGTTTAAAACTGTTTTAGAGGTAAAAAGGTTGCAGTAGATCAGTGGTTCTATGTTTGTTATAGGTAATTGATATCATATCTGTCTTTGTTTTACTGCCAATTGAGCTCAAAGTCAAAACTTGCTTGTAACTATTCTTGTGCATTTTCAGTTGAGATCAGTGGTTATGTAATCAATTCACATAGGTGTAGAAGTGGATAAGCCAGCTTGTTATAGTTTTATTTCATCATTTCTAAGCTTAATCAGTCCATCATTGGATCTTAAAACTCATTTTGGTCAAACTTTTATCTGTTTCAAAAAGTCAAACCAGGTTAAAAGTCGTTTTTATGCAGATATGGCAGTCATTGCACATAGTCCATTAAAGCTTTTCATGGTCTAATTTTTGGTTTAGGAGTAGTCTGCTAGGTGGTCTTTAAGACCACCTATCTGGTTTTAGCTTTAGCTCCTTGTATGAGCTTATAGATAAGCTCAAACTTGGTACCTGTTATCTGTTTGCTGCACATCAGCAATCTATCCCATAATGGTCAGTTAGGTTTTGGCCTGTAACTTCTTCATTAAAGGTCCTTATTAGCTGTAATTTTGGATATTGTATCTCTGGTTGGTGGTCTTGAGGACTGCATAGTTGGTTCTCAGTTTGGCTTATTGGATAAGCATTTGCAGTAGCTTAAAGTAGGGTCCAAAAATCTGTTTTTGCACTTTAGTCTTATCATCAAATCTGAGTAAAATGCATTCCAGAGGTTAGGGCTTGTTGAATCTTGTTGCATTTTAGTTCCTTTAGCTTATAGTAGCTTCTGTTTTGGTTTGGTGCCTTTTGGACTCAATTTGCTTATTTAAGTGCTTATTTCAATAAGCACTTGCACTTCAGTTTCAAAATCCTCCACACAACCCCATGTTTTTCCATTTTTCTTAGCTTCCTTATAATATTTTAGAGTTTTCCTGAAATTTTCAGATTTTTCCTAGCTTGTTTGCTATTTTTCTTTATTTAAATTAGTTTTTAAGCACTTTTTAATTAGCATTTAATACAAAAAATTAAGAAAAGCTTCAAAAAAATAATTTTTCATTTTTCTTAAGTTTAGATAAATGTAAAAAGCCTAAAAAGTATTTTTCTATAATTTTCTTAGTTTAAAAAGTATTTTCTAGCATTTTAATTAGTTTTAAATAGTTTTAAATTAGTAATAAATATATAAAAAGTCTAAAAAATATATTTTCAGTTTTAAAATTAGTTTTATAATATTTTAGATTTTCCTAAGTCTTAATTTTATTTTTCTAACCTTATTTTGTATTTTCTTTAATTTTAGAGTATTTATTAAATAGTTAAATTAGTTTTTAATTAATAATAATTAGATAAATAGTTTTAAAAATAATTTTCTTTTTCTAATAATTTTCTTTTATTATTAGGATTGTAAAAGTATCATTTTCATATTTGTAGGTCTTTTATTTCTTTAAAACTCACGTTTTATTTTGTACGTTACGTAGTTTTTTATTTAAACGTACGTTTTAGGTTTTAAACGTTCATCACTTTAAATATAGTGATAGCGTTTATTTAATATCTTTTATCTTTTTAATTTTCTTAATTTGTATTTAAGTCGCTTTATTTTATAAACTTTTTCGGAGTGTAATTATCTATCCAAATCCTTTCGATCCTATCATTAGTGATCATTCTATCGTCGATCAAGTGTTTAACACACCATTGAGTCTCCGTGGGACTTAACGACCCGGAATTCATTGTATTCTCGATCTTCATTGTATTTGTGTCTTAAGCGGCTTTAAGCTTTACGATTCGCCATTCACAAGTGGCGGGTTTGTGTGAGGTAGCTTGACTGTTTCAAAGATGATCAAATTTTAGCGCTTGTTCCGGGAGGCTTTAGCGTGTGTTTAGCCTTTTCAGATCCATTCTTGCACATACCCCATCTTTTGTAAAAGTTTTTGTAAAGTTATAAGAAAATCCAAAAGTTCATTAACACTTTTCCTAAAGTGTTAAAAGCATAAAATATTTTCATTCTTTGTTTTTATCATAATGTTTTCAAAAATACCAAAAATATTCCTCTTTACCCTCTTATCTTTTGATTCTTCTTTTCTTACCCTATGTTAACCTTTGATTCTTTCTATGTCTTATCCTCACCCTCTTGGTTGTCAATGGTGTGGTGGTCCTTATAATGATGGCAATTGCAGTTGTAGCGTGGTGGAATCGTGAAAGCAGGTGCATCTATAACCGGGATCCTATTCCTACCATAACACGATCGATTTATTCCATCGGCTACCACACTGTGAGACTCGGCATTTTTTGTTGTGAGTATTGTGGAGGTCCTCACTCTAGCTCGGATTGTCAAACAAGGAATCCATTTCCTGTAATGTGATTCTGACGCTCAGATCAAGACCAACCTCCACAAGACCAAATGATTCAAGCGACTCCTCATGAAACTACGGCGGACCTTCATCAAGACTGGAGTTATTAAAAGAACTTAGGAGGAGTCGGCTATGTCCTCCCAAGATAATCCAAATGAGAAATCCATGGAAGTGTTGTTAGCAAGATGGTCGCTAAATTAGATTCCCAGATTGCCTTTGAAAAATCATTGGGAATCAATAGCAAAAGAAAAAGCACCAGATCTAGCTCTCGATCCGTTTCATTCCCGATGACGATGATGATGAAGATATCCTTGATATCCTACAATTTTATAACAGTTCATCAAGTTCATCGGTTGAAACTCCTTCCATGAAAAATCGGGAGAAAAGACTATGATGGAATTACTAGCGAGAAGAACAAATGGAAAGTATTAAACATATGTATGCTAGTCCTTCTAAACTCCCTCGATCTGTTGTTATCACACCCGATATTCCCACTCACTCTCTAAACATGGGGATGAGCATCTTGACACTGTTCACGAAAAGGAATCGGACGAATTTATAAAGTCTAGTGTTGAGGACCTTTTCCCAATCCCGGAGAGTCACAGGGAACTATTGACCATATGTGTGATATCCTTCCTCTCTTGAGTGTTCTAATGATCATTTGAGACTTTCTCCGATTTTAGCGATGATTGTAAATCTTATGGAGACATCGAGTATGTTGAGGCATCACTCCCGCGGTCGATCCTCTTCTTGAGGAGTTCACCGATGAACTCACTCACATCATCCACTTTCATCGAAAGTGACGATGATCTCTTTGATTTGAAGCCGATCTTGGAGAAACTAGAAATCTCCCGTATAATGATCATCCACTCGTTTCTTGTCCCATTTCCGACTCTTCCATCCCTTCTCTCACTCCGGATGAGGAAGATGACAAAATTGGAAGGAGGTCGATGATTTTCTTAGTGATGAGTCGATTCCAACAGAATTGACAATACTTACTTTGATTCGGAGGAGACATCCTTTTCTTGAAAATCTGTTGATTGAAGAACCGTTTCCAGCACTCTCCTCCGGAAATTTTGTTACCAATCACCATAAAAGCTTCAAATTTAAGCTTAAAATGTCAAAATGGTGATTTGCTTCTTTCTAATAAGGAATGGACATGCATTGTGATGCACATATTTATTCCATTCTTCACAAATGGTGTGGTTGCTCTTTCCTTTTCTCCTTGGGAATGAGGACACTATTTTGATCCGGCATTTTCAATTATCATTTTGAGCGGTTCTCTCTATATCTCATCGGTGTGGAACTTTCACGTGCTTGAATGTTTATCCAAACATCTTGAATGAAAGTCCGATGGAGATTGTTTCTTCCACTTTGCTTCCCATGAACCAATGAATACGGGTCGAGTCAAGCTAGCGACTCGGAAATCAAAAAAAGAGAGCACACACTATATGGGTTTTCACCCATATTTACATCTTCTTACCCCTTTCTATCACCTAAGTGTGGGGTAATGCCCCACATGTTATATATATATATATATCTCAAAAAAAAAAAAAAAAAATCTTCTAAATAATGGCGTAATATTTCCCTTTTACGTTCTTTGTTTCGGCATAACATGCGGTACTTTGAATATTGAGGGCAATATTCATTTCTAAGTGTGGGGAATTCTCACGAATTTCATATATTATCTACCCAATTCCCGTTTTGGCCAAAATTTTTTTGGAGTAAGTGTCTTTCACTTACTCATTTGGTTATCGATCCGCCATGTACGTAAGACAAAAGGATTAGCTAATCCAGAGCAAACGGCTCTTGGTAAAGATATATCAAACCGTTTATATGGCTTGCAATTTGCCCAAAATTGTATGGTTCTCAACTCACCATATCCTAAAAAGTGAAGAGTTGGCTAGCCCGCAAGGTTATGGCTTGTGGTAAAGGCGATGGAAAATCCATAATTGGTAATCACTCACCAAAGATAATCCCGATAATTTATCTAAGAGTTGGCTAGTCCGGAAAGTGCGGCTACGGTAAAGACACATCAAATCCGTTATATGGTTTATGATTTGCCAATAAATCATTTGGTTATCATTGTACCAAGGTTCTTACTTGAATCAAAACAATTGGCTACTCCGAAGTGATGGCTTTTGGTAAAGAGTTTTCAAATCCATCAAGTTTTCTCAAATCATTGCTAGGGACTAGCAATATCTCGATGTGGGGATTGATGAGTGTCTAAATACTCATCATTTTTGTATAATCTAAGCCGCAAAATCATCGAAAACACTCGAAACACATCAAAATGATCAAAATATCACAAATCAAGTATTTTATGTGTTTTAAATGCAAAATATCAAAATCGGATGAAAAATGTATCAAATTTGCAAAATGGCGCTTTAGTCCCCCAAGTTTTAAAAGTTGTCAAATCTAGTCCCTGAAATTCAAAAATGTGGAATTTTATCATTCAAGGTCCCTGAAGTATTCTAAGTTGTTTAAAATGATCCTTGAATGATTCTTTGGTCAATTGGCAAGAAAGGTCCTTAAACTTTGAAATTTTGCAAAATTAGTCCTTGGACTTTTAAAATGGAATTTAATGCAAAAAGGGTCCTTGCACTATCAATGTTTGTCATGATTGGTCCTTGTGAGAAGTTTGGAAAAGTTCACTTTCAGTCCTTGAAGTTTGGTTGAATTACACTTTTGGTCCTTGATATTAGCATTAAACCAAACGGATCCTTTAATATCAAAAGCCTAAAACCAAATCCACTATCCAATCCATCCAAGGCCCTAAACCCAGCTGGCCCAAACCACATGACCCGACCCTTTTGTTATTACCCACCCACGGTCAACAGAAGTCAAACCAGGATAAAACCGCCTAACATTGTAGCCTTCCCTCTCCACCCCTGTAACACCAAAACCAGTAATGGTTTCTCCACCTTTTTCAAAACCCTTCCATACTTTGTCCCCCCTCCACCTCCTCTAAACAACAAATCCATTAATTGACTAAACCCACCCTCATTAAAGCTCAAACCTGCTCAAGACCTTTTGGCGCCAAAAATGACATATGGCACTTTTGACCAATCCAATGGCTCATAAGTGGTGGGATCAACTCGAAACAAGTGGGAAGAATTTTCATCTATAAAAGAGAAGAAAAGCGGTTCAGAGGAGTAGTTAGTTTTATTTTTCTTCAATGTCGTTTTTATAATAAATGTTTTAGTTTAGTTGAAAATCATTATCTTTTGTTTTATTGTATCAAATTCAAGTCATATTATCAGTTTAATCTAATTTTAAGCTTCAATTCCAAGTTGTGTT
Organism: Chrysanthemum lavandulifolium; assembly: GCA_022545495.1. NCBI lineage: Eukaryota > Viridiplantae > Streptophyta > Magnoliopsida > Asterales > Asteraceae > Chrysanthemum > Chrysanthemum lavandulifolium. The sequence continues at coordinate 236,273,499 of CM040243.1, read as the reverse complement.
CACTTTTCATATTTCTTATCTCTTGTTGCAAATTTGGTTTTCAAAATCCTATGCTCAACTCTTTAGAAGTTTATTTTAAGCTCCAAAAGCTTATATAAGCTTATTAAATCTTTTATAAGTTCACAATTAAGTTTCGATTAACTTTGTGAAATGGTCAATAAAAGTCAAGTGGGTCAAGAATGGTTTTGGTGATGATGTGGGGTGATGCGATGGGTGATATTGGGTGAGATTAAGCTAGAATAGGTTAGTTTTGGTCTGGTTTAGCCTTAGAAATCAGTTGGTCATTTGACGGTAAGTATCTCATTTTCATTTCAAGTGAAATTTTGCATTTTATGTTATCTATGTATCGTGGTCATCTTTAGTTTAAACTTGCTTATATAGTTGTAATTAGGTCATGTGAACTCAGTTTAGTCATTGGTATTAGCTAAATCAGTAGTTTACCTCTTTAAACTTTCATATCAGTTAATAAAGGGGTGTTTGGATTGCTTGTTTAAAACTGTTTTAGAGGTAAAAAGGTTGCAGTAGATCAGTGGTTCTATGTTTGTTATAGGTAATTGATATCATATCATCTTTGTTTTCTCGCCAATTGAGCTCAAAGTCAAAACTTGCTTGTAACTATTCTTGTGCATTTTCGAGTTGAGATCGGTGGTTATGTAATCAATTCACATAGGTGTAGAAGTGGATAAGCCGACTTGTTATAGTTTTATTTCATCATTTCTAAGCTTAATCGGTCCATCATTGGATCTTAAAACTCATTTTGGTCAAACTTTTATCTCATTTCAAAAGTCAAACCGGGTTAAAAGTCGTTTTACGCAGAGATATGGCGGTCATTGCACATAGTCCATTAAAGCTTTTCATGGTCTAATTTTTGGTTTAGGAGTAGTCGCTAGGTGGTCTTTAAGACCACCTATCTGTTTTAACTTTAGCTCCTTGTATGAGCTTATAGATAAGCTCAAACTTGGTACCATTATCACATTTCTTTGCACATCGACAATCTATCCCATAATGGTCGATTAGGTTTTGGCTCAGAACTTCTTCATTAAAGGTCCTTATTAATGTAATTTTGGATATTGTATCTACGGTTGGTGGTCTTGAGGATCGCATAGTTGGTTCTCGTTTGGCTTATTGGATAAGCATTTGCGGTAGCTTAAAGTAGGGTCCAAAAATGTTTTGCACTTTAGTCTTATCATCAAATCGAGTAAAATGCATTCCAGAGGTTAGGGCTTGTTGAATCTTGTTGCATTTTAGTTCCTTTAGCTTATAGTAGCTTCTGTTTTGGTTTGGTGCCTTTTGGACTCAATTTGCTTATTTAAGTGCTTATTTCAATAAGCACTTGCACTCAGTTCAAAATCCTCCACACAACCCCATGTTTTTCCATTTTCTTAGCTTCCTTATAATATTTTAGAGTTTTCCTGAAATTTTCAGATTTTCCTAGCTTGTTTGCTATTTTTCTTTATTTAAATTAGTTTTAAGCACTTTTTAATTAGCATTTAATACAAAAATTAAGAAAAGCTTCAAAAAATAATTTTCATTTTCTTAAGTTTAGATAAATGTAAAAGCCTAAAAGTATTTTCTATAATTTTCTTAGTTTAAAAAGTATTTTCTAGCATTTTAATTAGTTTTAAATAGTTTTAAATTAGTAATAAATATATAAAAGTCTAAAAATATATTTTCAGTTTTAAAATTAGTTTTATAATATTTTAGATTTTCCTAAGTCTTAATTTTATTTTCTAACCTTATTTTGTATTTTCTTTAATTTTAGAGTATTTATTAAATAGTTAAATTAGTTTTAATTAATAATAATTAGATAAATAGTTTTAAAATAATTTTCTTTTTCCAATAATTTTATTTTATTATTAGGATTGTAAAAGTATCATTTTCATATTTGTAGGTCTTTTATTTCTTTAAAACTCACGTTTTATTTTATGCGTTCGTAGTTTTTATTTAAGCGTCGTTTTAGGTTTTAAACGTTCATCACTTTAAATATAGTGATAGCGTTTATTTAATATCTTTATCTTTTAATTTTCTTAATTTGTATTTAAGTCGCTTTATTTTATAAACTTTTCAAGTGGTGTAATTATCTATCCAAATCCTTTCTCGATCACTATCATTAGTGATCATTCTATCGTCGATCAAGTGTTTAACACACCATTGAGTCTCCGTGGGACTTAACGACCCGGAATTCATTGTATTCTCGATCTTCATTGTATTTGTGTCTTAGCGGTTTTAAGCTTCTTACGGTCCGCCATTCACAAGTGGCGGTTTGTGTGAGTAGCTTGATTTGTTTTCAAGGATCAAATTTAAGCGCCATGCTTGGGAGGCTTTAGCGTGTGTTTAGCCTTTTCGGATCCATTCTTGCACATACCCCATCTTTTGTAAAAGTTTTTGTAAAGTTATAAGAAAATCCAAAAGTTCATTAACACTTTTCCTAAAGTGTTAAAAGCATAAAAATATTTTCATTCTTTGTTTTTATCATAATGTTTTCAAAAATACCAAAATATTCCTCTTTACCCTCTTATCTTTTTGATTCTTCTTTTCTTACCCTCTGTTAACCTTTGATTCTTTCTATGTCTTATCCTCACCCTCTTGGTTGTCAATGGTGTGGTGGTCCTTATAATGATGGCAATTGCCCGGTTGTAGCGTGGTGGAATCGGGAAGCAGGTGCATCTATAACCGGGATCCCTATTCCTACCATAACACGATCGATTTATTCCATCGACTACCACCTTTGTGAGACTCGGCGATTTCTTGTTGTGAGTATTGTGGAGGTCCTCACTCTAGCTCGGATTGTCAAACAAGGAATCCATATCCTTATGTGATTCGACGCTTCGTATCAAGACCAACCTCCACGGTGCCAAATGATTCAGCGACTCCTCATGAAACTACGGACGGACCTTCTCGAAGACTCGGGTTATTAAAAGAACTTAAGGAGGAGTCGGCTATGTCCTCCCAAGATAATTCAAATGAGAAATCCATGGAAGTGTTGTTAGCGAAGAGCGGGTGCTAAATTAGATTCCCAGTTGCCTTTGAAAAATCATTAGGAATCAATTGCAAAAGAAAAGCGACCAGATCTAGCTCTCGATTCCGTTTCATTCACGATGGCGATGATGATGAAGATATCCTTGATATCCTACAATTTTATAACAGTTCATCAAGTTCATCGGTTGAAACTCCTTCCATGAAAAATCGGGGAGAAAAGACTATGATGGAATTACTAGCGAGAAGAACAAATGGAAAGTATTAAACATATGTATGCTAGTCCTTCTAAACTCCCTCGATCTGTTGTTATCACACCCGATATTCCCACTCACTCTCTAAACATGGGGATGAGCATCTTGACTTTGTTCACGAAAAGGAATCGGACGAATTTATAAAGTCTAGTGTTGAGGACCTTTTCCCGATCCCGGAGAGTCACGGGAACTATTGACCATATGTGTGATATCCCTTCCCTCTCTGAGTGTTCTAATGATCATTTTGAGACTTTCTCCGATTTTAGCGATGATTGTAAATCTTATGGAGACATCAGTATGTTGAGGCATCACTCCCACGGTCGATCCTCTTGAGGAGTTCACCGATGAACTCACTCACATCAGTCCACTTTCATCGAAAGTGACGATGATCTCTTTGATTCGAAGCCGATCTTGGAGAAACTAGAAATCTCTGTATAATGATCATCCACTCGTTTCTTGTCCCATTTCCGACTCTTCCATCCCTTCTCTCACTCCGGATGAGGAAGATGACAAAATTTGGAAGGAGGTCGATGATTTTCTTAGTGATGAGTCGATTCCAACAGAATTGACAATACTTACTGATTCGGAGGAGACATCCTTTTCTTGAAAATCATTGATTGAAGAACCGTTTCACTCTCCCTCCGGAAATTTTGTTACCAATCACCATAAAAGCTTCAAATTTAAGCTTAAAATGTCAAAATGGTGATTTGCTTCTTTCTAATGAGGAATGGACATGCATTGTGATGCACATATTTATTCCATTCTTCACAAATGGTGTGGTTGCTCTTTCCTTTTCTCCTTGGGAATGAGGACACTATTTTTGATCCGGCATTTTCAATTATCATTTTGAGCGGTTCTCTCTATATCTCATCGGTGTGGAACTTTCACGTGCTTGAATGTTTATCAAACATCTTGAATGAAAGTCAGATGGAGATTGTTTCTTCCACTTTGCTTCCCATGAACCAATGAATACGGGTCGAGTCAAGCTAGCGACTCGAAATCAAAAATAATGCAGACACTATATGGGTTTTCACCCATATTTACATCTTCTTACCCCCTTTCTATCACCTAAGTGTGGGGTAATGCCCACATGTTATATATATATATATATCTCAAAAAAAAAAAAAAAAATCTTCTAAATAATGGCGTAATATTTCCTTTTACGTTCTTTGTTCGGCATAACCGCCGGTACTTTGAATATTGAGGGCAATATTCATTTCTAAGTGTGGGGAATTCTCACGAATTTCATATATTATCTACCCAATTCCCGTTTTGGCCAAATTTTTTTTGGAGTAAGTGTCTTTCACTTACTCATTTGGTTATCGATCCGCCATATACGTAAGACAAAAGGATTAGCTAATCCGAGCAAAGCGGCTCTTGGTAAAGATATATCAAATCCGTTTATATGGCTTGCAATTTGCCCAAAATTGTATGGTTCTCAACTCACCATATCCTAAAAAGTGAAGAGTTGGCTAGCCCGCAAGGTTATGGCTTGTGGTAAAGGCGATGGAAAATCCATAATTGGTAATCGGCTCACCAAAGATAATCACGATAATTTATCTAAGAGTTGGCTAGTCCGGAAAGTGCGGCACGGTAAAGACACATCAAATCCGTTATATGGTTTATGATTTGCCAATAAATCATTTGGTTATCATTGTACCAAGGTTCTTACTTGAATCAAAACAATTGGCTACTCCGAAGTGATGGCTTTTGGTAAAGAGTTTTCAAATCCATCAAGTTTTCTCAAATCATTGCTAGGGACTAGCAATATCTCGATGTGGGGATTGATGAGTGTCTAAATACTCATCATTTTGTATAATCTAAAGCGCAAAATCATCGAAAACACTGAAACACATCAAAATGATCAAAATATCACAAATCAGTATTTTATGTGTTTTAAATGCAAAAATATCAAAATCGGATGAAAAATGTATCAAATTTGCAAAAATGGCGCTTTAGTCCCCAAGTTTTAAAAGTTGTCAAATCTAGTCACTGAAATTCAAAAATGTGGAATTTTATCATTCAAGGTCCCTGAAGTATTCTAAGTTGTTTAAAATGATCCTTGAATGATTCTTTGGTCAATTGGTGAAAGGTCCTTAAACTTTGAAATTTTGCAAAATTAGTCCTTGGACTTCTAAATGGAATTTAATGCAAAAGGGTCCTTGCACTATCAATGTTTGTCATGATTGGTCCTTGTGAGAAGTTTGGAAAAGTTCACTTTCGGTCCTTGAAGTTTGGTTGAATTACACTTTTGGTCCTTGATATTAGCATTAAACCAAGCGGATCCTTTAATATCAAAGCCTAAAACCAAATCCACTATCCAATCCATCCAAGGCCCTAAACCCGGTGGCCCAAACCACATGACCGACCCTTTGTTATTACCACCCACGGTCAGCGAAGTCAAACCAGGATAAAACCGCCTAACATTGTAGCCTTCCTCTCCACCCTGTAACACCAAAACGGTAATGGTTTCTCCACCTTTTTCAAAACCCTTCCATACTTTGTCCCCCCTCCACCTCCACTAAACAACAAATCCATTAATTGACTAAACCCACCCTCATTAAAGCTCGAACACCTTTCAAGACCTTTTGGCGCCAAAAATGACATATGGCACTTTGACCAATCCAATGGCTCATAAGTGGTGGGATCAACTCGAAACAAGTGGGGAAGAATTTTCATCTATAAAAGAGAAGAAAAGCGGTTTGGAGAGTAGTTAGTTTTATTTTTTCTTCAATGTCGTTTTATAATAAATGTTTTAGTTTAGTTGAAAATGTTATCTTTTGTTTTATTGTATCAAATTCAAGTCATATTATCAGTTTAATCTAATTTTAAGCTTCAATTCAAGTTGTGTTCACTTTTCATATTTCTTATCTCTGTTGCAAATTTGGTTTTCAAAATCCTATGCTCAACTCTTTAGAAGTTTATTTTAAGCTCAACAAGCTTATATAAGCTTATTAAATCTTTTATAAGTTCACAATTAAGTTTCGATTAACTTTGTGAAATGGTCAATAAAAGTCAATTTGGGTCAAGAATGGTTTTGGTGATGATGTGGGGTGATGCAGTGGGTGATATTGGGTGAGATTAGCTAGAATAGGTTAGTTTTGGTCTGGTTTAGCCTTAGAAATCGAGTTGGTCATTTGACGGTAAGTATCTCATTTCATTTCAAGTGAAATTTTGCATTTATGTTATCTATGTATCGTGGTCATCTTTAGTTTAAACTTGCTTATATAGTTGTAATTAGGTCATGTGAACTCGGTTTAGTCATTGGTATTAGCTAATCGGTAGTTTACCTCTTTAAACTTTCATGTCGAGTTAATAAAGGGGTGTTTGGATTGCTTGTTTAAAAGCTGTTTTAGAGGTAAAAAGGTTGCGATGATCGGTGGTTCTATGTTTGTTATAGGTAATTGATATCATATCTCGTCTTTGTTTCTCGCCAATTGAGCTCAAAGTCAAAACTTGCTTGTAACTATTCTTGTGCATTTTCGATTGAGATCGGTGGTTATGTAATCAATTCACATAGGTGTAGAAGTGGATAAGCCCGACTTGTTATAGTTTTATTTCATCATTTCTAAGCAATCGGTCCATCATTGGATCTTAAAACTCATTTGGTCAAACTTTTATCTGCTTTCAAAAAGTCGAACCGGGTTAAAAGTCATTTTATGCAGATATGGCGGTCATTGCACATAGTCCATTAAAGCTTTTCATGGTCCAATTTTTGGTTTAGGAGTAGTCGCTAGGTGGTCTTTAAGACCACCTATCTCGGTTTTAACTTTAGCTCCTTGTATGAGCTTATAGATAAGCTCAAACTTGGTACACATTGTCTGTTTGTCGCACACAATCTATCCCATAATGGTCGATTAGGTTTTGGCTGTAACTTCTTCATTAAAGGTCCTTATTAGTGTAATTTTGGATATTGTATCTACGGTTGGTGGTCTTGAGGACGCATAGTTGGTTCTCGGTTTGGCTTATTGGATAAGCATTTGCGGTAGCTTAAAGTAGGGTCCAAAAATCTGTTTTTGCACTTTAGTCTTATCATCAAATCTGAGTAAAATGCATTCCAGAGGTTAGGGCTTGTTGAATCTTGTTGCATTTTAGTTCCTTTAGCTTATAGTAGCTTCTGTTTTGGTTTGGTGCCTTTTGGACTCAATTTGCTTATTTAAGTGCTTATTTCAATAAGCACTTGCACTCGATTCAAAATCCTCCACACAATCCCATGTTTTTCCATTTTTCTTAGCTTCCTTATAATATTTTAGAGTTTTCCTGAAATTTTCAGATTTTTCCTAGCTTGTTTGCTATTTTTCTTTATTTAAATTAGTTTTTAAGCACTTTTTAATTAGCATTTAATACAAAAAATTAAGAAAAGCTTCAAAAAAATAATTTTTCATTTTTCTTAAGTTTAGATAAATGTAAAAAGCCTAAAAGTATTTTTCTATAATTTTCTTAGTTTAAAAAGTATTTTCTAGCATTTTAATTAGTTTTAAATAGTTTTAAATTAGTAATAAATATATAAAAAGTCTAAAAAATATATTTTCAGTTTTAAAATTAGTTTTATAATATTTTAGATTTTCCTAAGTCTTAATTTTATTTTTCTAACCTTATTTTGTATTTTCTTTAATTTTAGAGTATTTATTAAATAGTTAAATTAGTTTTTAATTAATAATAATTAGATAAATAGTTTTAAAAATAATTTTCTTTTTCTAATAATTTTCTTTTATTATTAGGATCGTAAAAGTATCATTTTCATATTTGTAGGTCTTTTATTTCTTTAAAACTCACGTTTTATTTTGTACGTAACGTAGTTTTTTATTTAAACGACGTTTTGGGTTTTAAACGTTCATCACTTTAAATATAGTGATAGCGTTTATTTAATATCTTTATCTTTTAATTTTCTTAATTTGTATTTAAGTCGCTTTATTTTATAAACTTTTTCAAGAGTGTAATTATCTATCCAAATCCTTTTCGATCCTATCATTAGTGATCATTCTATCGTCTGATCAAGTGTTTAACACACCATTGAGTCTCGGGGACTTAACGACCGGGAATTCATTGTATTCTCTCGATCTTCATTGTATTTGTGTCTTAAGCGGTTTTAAGCTTTACGATTACGCCATTCAAGTGGCGGGGTTTGTGTGAGTAGCTTGTTGTTTCGGCCGCGATGATCGATGAACATGAATGATATGCGCGTAAGCATAAGCTTATCGTGGGTTCATGACTTACGCGTAAGAAATATTGCAGCGTGGGAAAGAGGCCTTAGGCGTAAAGCTGCAGCGTGGCGTATATGGAACCTCACGCGTAAGGCTTACTCGTAAGATTCAACCTTATGCGTAGATGTCACTATTTACGCATATCCTTCACAGGATACGCGTAGTCCCTTTTGTAGAACCTTACGCGTAAATGTTACGCGTAAGATTTCTCTTACGCATAACATGCTATGCGTAAGGTGATCCTTATGCGTAGATGACAAACAACCTTGATTCTGAATTTTCACGCATAGTAAACCTGAAATAATTTCATCATAGAAACAGTGTTAACTTATACATTCAATCTCTAACAGTTTTAATCACGAGCACTCAATCAAACAGTTATGCGTAGAACACATGTTTTACGCGTAAGACTTAAACCTAAAGTTCAAATTCTACGAGTATGTGTTCAAGCCATAGGAATTGCACCAAAGTTTTTCTGGGATGTATAGGAAGCATATAGAGTAGTTCTATCCAAGTTTTAACATCAGAATCTAGGTGAATCAAAAATACCCAAATGTATATGAACTTAAACCCTAATTTCAATTAAAGATCAATTAGTGTTTCTGGGTTGGTTCTGAGCCTAGATATCATCCATTCAACATGAATACAACACTTTACAAGCAATCATTAAACCAGAAACGTTCTCAAGTTAAGATACCCAATTTCACGCATAAACCATAATTCAAAATATCACTCAATTCGTGTATCTGGGTGTGTTTTTATGATCAAAATAGTTTCAATGATGTTATATAAACATTTTGACACTATCTTGTTCACCACAAACACCCACACTTAATTAGGTGTTCATACGCTTATGCGTAGAACACCAAATCGTTCATAAGTGAAAATCTAACCGTTAGTTTTTATTATAAATCAAAACCTTTGTTTACAAACACGTTTAGATTATGAAACCACTTACAAAATAAAGATCAAGCAAGCGGATTGAGAGATTGATTTTAACGCGTAGGATTGGTTTGGTGTAGTAATAAATGAGATAATAAATGAGGTAGGTGGTTGTTTTGTTAAAATATCTTTGAGTATTTGACACAATTAGTCCCTCCACCTTTACCATTTACAACCATTGCCCAAAACTTCCATTTTGGATACCAAACGAGAGATTTTAGGAAAGAAACTTGATGACACTCCCCCTCGACTTAAGAAATAATGAAATTTTATAAATTTTAGTCAGGAGTGTCGGTTAACCGAATATGTGACCACCATCATTAAAGAAACAACAGGGATAGGATAACATGCAAGTCTGAGGGTTTTATAGGCGAAAATATTTGTTTTCTCCCCTCGACACTTGATCGAAAAAATCTTTGAATTTTGAAAGATTAGAGTGTTGACGGAAGATTTTACTTGCCATGTTACAAGAAATATAGATAGAGGAATATTTTTGTAGTTTTATCGATTTTATAATTTTGTATTTTGTTTTGAAAAATATTTACAAAAGAGATTTTGGTGTTTGTTGGTTTTAAGAATGTTTTAAGAGTTCATCGAGTTCTCTTGAGTCAAACACCGCATACCAATCCGTGGACCAACTCATTAAACCTAGCGGAGCTAAGGCTTTGGTGAGGAGATCGCCAATTGGTATTCGGTACCACAAAATATAATTCAAGCGTACTGCTCCACGTGGTCTTTGATGAAATGATATCGAAGATCGGCGTGCTTTCATTCGAATGTTGTACTAGTTGCGAGATCGCAATAGCACTCCGATTGTCGCAATACATCGGGATTTTGTCAAACACGTAACCATAGTCTTTGAGTTGTGTTCTCATCCAAATGACTTGAGCACAACATGCCGACATGGCTACATATTACATTTTGTTGAGGAGGCGATGTACAATCCGCTTCTTCGATTGCCATGACACCGGTTTATCACCAAGAAATTGTAGTGCTCTCAAGTACTTTTCGTGAATCTAAGCATCCTGCGTGATCGACATCTGAAAAAGCTATTAGTTCAAAACCGAAATTCTTGGATACGGATCCCAAATTAATGGTTCCCTTGATGTATCGGAGGATTCTTTTAGCCTCGAGAGGTGGGTTTCGATTGGTCTCGATGATAGCAGAGCAAAGATATCTGACAAAAACAATATCGGGCTTGCTAGTGTTAGATACATGAGAGACCCAATAATACTACGGTATTTGGTAGGGTCCACCAATTTCCCATGTAAATCGGCGTCTAGCTTCTTGGTATGAGCCATTGGTGTGGCATAGGTATCACAGTTTTGCATTCCAAATTTGTTTAACAATTCAAGGGCATATTTGGACTGATTCAAGAAAATACCACGGGGTGATTGATGAACTTGCATTCCAAGAAAGAATGTGAGTTCACCCATCATTGACATTTCAAAATGTTTTGTCATTAATTTTGCAAAAGCATTTGAGTATTTTAAATGTGTTGACCCAAAATGATGTCATCCATATAGATTTGAGCGATTAAGATCGGCGCCATGATATTGTATGAAAAGTGTGGGATCGACCAAACCTTTGGTGAATTTATTGGCAATGAGGAAGGATGATAACTTATCGTACCATGCAGGAGCTTGTTTGAGACCATACAAAGCTTTGTTGAGTTTGTAGACATGGTTCGAACTCGGGATCAACGAATCCTTCTCGGTGGTGACATAAACCGTTTCTTCGGTTGTCCATTGAAGCGGTTTTGGCGTCCATCGAAAGACCGTTATGTTCATATGAGCCGCGAACGCGAGAAAAATCGAACGACCTCAAGGCGAGCAACCGGAGCAAATGATTCTTCAAAGTCAATACCTCTTCCTATCTATAACCCTTAGCCACAAGGCGTGACTTGTTTCCGATTACGTTCCTTTCAAAGATCAATTTGTTCTTCCAAATCCATTTGAGACCAATAGCGAGACCCTTGTTGGTCTTTCAACGATTCCCATACTTCAAGGCGTTTGAATTGGTTGAGTTCTTCTTGCATGGATTCAATCCGGTTGTCTTTTGTCATTCGTCTTTAATGTTTTAGGCTCGGTTTGGCGGAGCGGTGAGTGCATAAATGCAATGTTCACCATCTGTTTGAAGACGTTGTCTTGTAACGACTAGGCGATTTGGGTTGCCAATAATGTTCTCAAGAGGATGGTCTTTTGTCCAACGATGTGTAGAGGGTTGATGTTGGTATACATTGTGCATATTTGGAGGATTCAAATGGTTTGTTGATGATTCCGTGACATCAGTGCAGCGGTTTCATTGGCAAGCGGGTTAAAGAACGCATTTGGATCAAAATCTGCGGTGGGGTACTTCATTAAGAACATCAGTTGGTTGACGTCATTGGAAGCAGTTTGTTCAGCTGTTGTTGTAGAGTCAATGGTGGTGCTTCTTCAATAGTAGTTGTTGTTGCGGTGTATCGGTATAAGAGTATGATCGGGTTGAGCGGTGAAATAGCGGATGCACCGAGCACGTTCATCAATGTCATCACTAAACAACGGAGCAAATAGCGTTTCCATTTGTTGACGAGTAAGTTGGGGCTTAGTTCGGTGATGATGGGGTTTGAGGAAGTTTAAGCGGTTGTGACCGTGTTCCAAGTTGTTTTGCTCGAAGCCATTTCGTAAGTTCATCAAAATTAGCATGAATCTTTTCCATAACTCGCTTTGTCAGCCGAATCTAGATCAGGAAACCCTTAGAATTTTCACAATATCCTATAAATACTCAATGTCGACTTTGGATTTGAGCTTACCAAAGTCATCACGATCATTATTCGGATAGCAAAGGGATCCAAATACATGAAAGTGTTTGAGATTCGGTTTATGGTTATGGATAAGCTCAAAAGGTATTTTGTTGTGGCGTTTAGTAATCATTGAGCGATTTTGAGTATAGCATGCGGTTGATACGACACGCCAACAAGTGTCTGGAAGTTTAGCATTGATTAACATTGTTCTTGCAGCTTCCACTAACGTTCGGTTTCGTCTTTCAACAACTCCGTTTTGTTACGGTGTACGTGCAATAGATGTCGATGCTCAATTCCACTTTCTCATAAAATTCTCGAAGAGTTTGGTTCACAAATTCGGTTCCTTTATGCATTACGATTTGGCGGACGGTGTTAGGAGTCGAACTTGAATTTTCGTGAGAAAGGTGATGATCATCTGTGGAGCTTGATCTTTACTTAAGAAAGTAGACCCAAGTCCATCGTGAGTAGTCATCGACAATTACCAAGATGTAGCGTTTGCCATTAATCGTTTGCACGCGCATCGGGCCACACAAATCAATGTGAAGAAGATGAAGCACATGTTAAGAGCTGTGTTCCACCTTTGAAGGAAAATGAGCACGAGTGCTTTTACCTTGTTCACAAGCTGAGCATAGGTGATCTTTGGAATATCAGAATCTCGGGAGACCTTCAACAAGTTTGTGTCTAGCAAGGTTGGTGATGGTTTGAAAGTTTAAATGTGAGAGACGACGGTGCCATAGCCAGGATTTTGTTGATGTTGCCTTTGAAAGTAGAGAGATGGGAGATGAAGCAACCATGCCTTGCATTGAGATTGTGTATAGACTAGAATTGTGAGAGCCAGTCATTAGATCGTTTCCTTGTAGATCACGAATGAAACAAGTTTTATCCCGAAAAGTAACTTCCAAATCTCCTTCACAGAATTGACCAACTAAAAAGAGATTGTGACCCAGGCCTTCCACATAATAAACCATGCTAATTTCAATATTGCCGATGATATAATATCCGTAGCCCATGATAGGCTGCAAGTGATCATTCCCTAACTGTGATTGCCAATGAACTTTGCAATAAAGTTTGATAACGATTTAAGATTGCTGTCATGTGTCGGGAACATCCGCTATCAACAATCAAGGATGATCTGTATCACTGCATTACACACGCAGCGACACAGATGGAATAAGTAGATGTGGAACCCGAAGTGTTAGAGGGTTCAAGCGATTATAGTAAATACACACATCAATGATTTTAGGCATCCATTTAAATCCTAGTGTATTATGTATCCATTTTCGCCATCTCCAACTAGTCTTAGCTTTAATCTTAGTGAATGGACTAGGTGGTACTACATTCTTTGGAGGTGATCTGGAACTACAGGGACATCAATGCGTTTCTTAGAATCTAAGGAGGCGGTTTACCAAGCACGAGACTTAGAAGCATTAGTGGGCCTAGAGGTATTTCGATTATTAGGATTCCTTAAGCGAGACAAGATAGCTCTAGCAACACATTTGTCATGACAATCAAAAAGCATACTTTTCGACAAATAACACAAGAAGCATCGATGAATATCAAAAGTACTTAAGGTTTAGCATTCGTTACAACACTTTTTCCATTACATTTGTCGACGCAATATCTAAAGTGGGTGCAACATGAGTGTTATTCAAAGTCCTAGGTGTTCTTCTACTTGACATTCTTTATTGATCTTTTCTTAGGTCGCAACTTCCTATTATTCCTTGTATTGCTCCTAGGTTTGTGAAGTGCGGATGTTTGGAAAAGAGGCAACTATTCTGTTCGAGAGAGGGAAGCACATTAGTATTTTGTGTTTTGTCGAGAGGCAATCTGGGTTCACGTTTGCTAAGTGTTACAGTGCAATTTTCTTAATGATGCTTAGGTGAACTTGTTCATACTTTCCTAACATTTCCTTAACTTAATGATAGTGTGCACCAAATCTTGATTTTCGAGCGAAGATTTCTAGAAAATTCATGACTTCTTTAGTGTGTGCAAGATAATGATCAAGTTCGTTTGATGCTTCATTTCGAGTCTGTTTGAGTAAATCAAATATGACACCATATTCATGTTTAACTTTTGCAAGTTCTTGTTCATATTTTGTGATTTGACATTTCAAAGACACGTTTAGATCATCCAGTTGCTCAATTTTGGGATTAAACATTTTTTATTTCAACTGGTGGATTTTGTTTTGCAAAGCAAGTTCACGATTTTGACAATCTTTTTGACACCATTGAAGACGACGTTTTGAAATTGAAAGTTCATTTATCAATCGTTTATTTTCAACTTTTAAAGATTCGATCGATGCACATTATCGATATCCTCAACAATATCAATGAATCAATGAGAATCGCAGAGATATGATCGGATGCATATGCAATGATTGTAATAAAACAAGATTATTGATATCGGACGAGATAACATCTTCCAAGAGTCGATCAACATCTTTTCTCAACAATTTCTTTTCGTTTAGTATTTGAAATCGATGTTTTTGTTTTCTCAAAAACTGTTTTCGTGAGACCAAGTTCCTTGTGAAAATCCCTTTCCCAATATAGTGTACAAGTTTTTAAATTTTTGACATGGGGTAAAAGTCGTTTTTGAAGAATATCTCTTTGTTCGCGTGCCATTGGCGATTGAAAATGTTCAACTTTTATTTCAGAATGAAATTCAATCTCACGTTCTAAAACTTTGAGGTCAGATAAGAAAGTGTCAAAGTATTTAATAACGCGACAACTTTCGGCTTTTGTTTTAACTTCACTAATTGAAGGTAAAGGACCATTAATTTGTGCACCATTGTGTTTGGGACTAACTTGACTGGTGTGATAACAAAAGGTTTGTTAGAAGTATCTTGTTGTTTGACAAAAGTAACGACTTTTGAATAGTTAAATGGTTTGTTATAAATGACATTTTCCATTTTTGACCGACTCTCGTCATCGCATCTAATTCCTCCATGCGATTATATTCAACAACAGTCATAATTGAATCATCAATTCTATGTTACGCACTATAAACTTCAGGATTTGGTTTGAATGTTCTGTTTGAAAATGTAGGTTTGTAATCAGCAAGTATTGGTCCATATCCATTTGGATTAGGTTTAAAGGTAAACTTTTGAATGGTTGTGATTGACTCACCATGTTTATAAACAACATTTTGAAACTCTTTGATTTTGGTTTGTAAGTCGACAATTTCTTCAAGATAGTTATCTATTCGTTTAAGTGGAATGTTGTTTGTACTGAGAGAACTATTTTGACAAGTTAACAACTCGGCCTTGGCTTTTGAGTTTCAAAGTAAGAGCGTTAAGTTGTTTTTATGTTCATGTTTCAGTTGTTCAATTTGAGATAACAAAGCATTCTTGGAAGCGGCTAGATCACGTGTCTGTCGTTCAAATGATTTTCCGTTTTGGTGAGATTTAGTAAAAGCGACTTCAAAACCTTTTTCACGTTTTTCTTGAGTTTAAAAAAAATTAATTTGTCGAATTAAGCATTCATTATCCCTAATTAACAGTGCATTTTTCTCTTTTAATTTTGTGCAAATTTCCAACCGAGAGTGTTGGTCTTTAATTAAGGTCAGGAGCTCAATTTCTCTATTAGACCGAAGCTCATTTTGTTCAACGTGAGTCTCAACATGATCATTATTTAGATCCTCAAATATAATCACGGAGTCAACTTGATTATCAATATTAACCATAAGGTCATCTTGATCGTCAAATATAACTACGGGATCTATTTGATAATCATCGGAATGAGATGTGGATTGCTCATGTTGAACACTGTGATCCTTGTCGGATGGAGAAATTGGCGGAGATATCAGATCAATGATAAGTATATTTTGTTCCGGTACCTGAGACAAGCCATCAGTGTCATACACTGGGCCTGTATCACTCATGTGTAGAGCTTGCATTTGTGCCATCAACATCACTCTTTGCATTAGCACCGCAAGTCCTCCATATCATCATCGAATCGCATACGCCATAAAGCTCGTTCCTTGTTTGTAAGAGTTCCACCAACTTCATCCTTAAGAGCCAAACAACGCCTCTTTGTGATAAGCACGCCTCTTGTCCTTGGCTTAGGACATGCATTAGCAGATGACCCTTCTCATTGCGGTTATAACAACGAAGACCATTAAACCCATTCGAGCATTCCCCGATCAACCACTTGACCCCTTTGTTGTTGCGGAGCACCCATGTTATTCCTTCCAATAACATTAAACCCTTGACCACCTCCCATCGGCGACCATAACCACGGTTACGAACTTCAACGCGTCCATTGTTCACAACAACTTGATTCCTTGTGTTGGATGAGGAACGAATGCAATTGTTAGATTTGTTTGTATACCGACCGAAGGCTTTAGCAATCATAACAAATCCTTGTTGCAATTCATCGAAAGCGGCGAGTCCTCATCGCCTTCACTTTGTAAAGTGCTTGAGCATTGTTGTTGTAGTATGGAACCAATTGAGTTTGTTGAGGTTGTTCTTGTGATCGATCATATGGTGTAATGGTTGCGTTGGTTGAGAAGTGGGTTCTTTGAAATGTTTGAGGAGGAAGATTAGTTTGAGCCCACAAAGCAAGTTGTTGATTATCGAGGAATTGGTGTGAAGCCTGGAGTCCACGGATAGTCCTTTCTTTGTCAACTTCTTATTGGTGAGGCTTCAAATAGTCGCACAACAATCCATATGTAGCATGATGAAGGTTCTTAGCTTGACGGAGAAAAATGACATACTTCTCCCATTCGGACCAAGACTACTTAGGAACTTAGTGTTGTGACAATACGAGGCATGATGATGTTGTGTTTGTCCAAATCATTAATGATGTCGAAAAGCGATGATGATATGACTCTAACGTCTCTCCCGGTTCAATCATGAAGTGTTCATAAGCCAAGTAGATTTTGGATTCCATGTCTTTCGATTGAGTGTTGTGCCTTCCATTAGAAGATGAATATGTTCCCACATTGCTTTAGGCGTGTTTTGAGCATCAACACTTGAAGGATCGGATTGGGTAGTCCCAAAGAATGTATTGCATTGCTAGTTCATCGACTTCAAAGTGTAGAAGTTCATCACCGGTGAGGTCGGAGATAGTTGCAATGTTGGTGACAGATCTTGGTGGATTGACATCCGGATGCGGGTGTGATAACGATGAGGGCATCCGAAATGGACCTTCCATAATGACCTTCTTTAAAACATTCCATGTGGCTTCTTTAGATCAAAACCTAAAGAACCTTATCACCCATTGATCATAATTTCGGGAGTGAGCATTGGAGGTCTATCAAGTGAGCCAACTTCATGAATTGATTGTTGGTCGCTGGCAAGGCTTCACATCTTGCCAAACCATGTCGGTTCCTTCATAGTATTCTGGATGGATGTTGATTGTAGAAATTTGTGTAAGGTTGTACTTGAAGACTAGGTGGTGGTTGAACCATTTGTAGTGGTGGAATTGCTACAAGTTGTGGAGTATGTTGTTGATAAATTTGTTGTTGATGATTAAATTGTTGATGTTGTGGACTTAGTTGTTGTTGTTGTTGTTGATGATAAGTGTAAGGAAAATAGTTAGAGTATGGTGGTTGTGACATTTTGAAAACTTGTGTTGTTAAATGGATCTTTGTAGTCGAATGAACCGTTGTTGATGAAGTATCCTTAGGCGTAGAAATCCGAGAAAAGCAAAGTACCACTTATGCGTAAAAACACCAAAGATACGCGTAACAACAATAGTTACGCGTGGGATTAGCTTCTGCGTAAGAAATGAGAAAACACTAAAGTTATGCATAAACAGAAAGTTAAGCGTAGAAAACTTAGGCGTAGGATTACCTTATGCGTAAGACAGAGCTTAGGCGTAAGAAGAATCTTATGCGTAATGAGATCTACGCGTAAGCTTAAGCTTATGCGTAATGTTAGGGTTTTACCCAAAAGATCTTTTACACTATCACAGTGCAAAAGATATCCAAATTCGAAGTGTTTTCAGGCTTATTCAAGAAAGAAAAACACTAAGTAATCCACGAAAATGAAGATCAAACCAAGGAACAGTTACGCGTAAGATTAGGGTTTTACTTACGCGTAGAAATTAGCCAAGAATGATTTTTGCCAACTGATGTTTCCAAACCAGATTTTTGTGATGAAATAGCTTCAATATCACCAAAATAACACAAAAGTGTGAAACTTGATGATCCAAAGCTTTAAGACATGTTATGCGTAGAACTACTACCACGTACAAAACCAAGCTTAAAATCAATGATCTACGCGTAAAGTTTGAAACTTTTTGCCAAAAACATTTATTTTAACACCTTAAAACATTAAAAGTACAAGAATCTTGGATTGAAAAGTGTAAAAAATGAGTTTTTAAGCGTGACAAGGTATGAAACGGTCTTACGCGTAAGACCAAAACTTCAAAAACAAAATATGTTCACCCAGCTATTTGGCGAATGATATCACTGTTAGGTCACCATATTAGTAACACAAGCATCAAGAGAAGAGATAGAGAAAAGATCGGATGAACAAACCACACAAATACAAACGATATGACTATTAGAAATGTTATGCGTAAGGTAAGTGAATGAATTGAACAACCAACCTTCAATAGAAGGATTACAAGAGTATTTATAGGAGAAGGAGCTAGGGCAACACTCCTAGTCCCTTCCTTTCCTTATTGGACTTGGGCCAAGGCTTATGGGCCTTCTACATAAGCCTTAGCTTAAAAACAAACATAAAGGCCTAATTAAGCTAACTATTACATATTAATTACTAACACTTGAATTCTAGATTAGGAGTGATTCCAAAAAATCCTTTCTCTCGACGGGCTCAATGGAAACCTCAAGGTCTATGAAGTTGTGTTGGCAAAATACTCCGAGGCCAAAAAAAGAGTCAAGTGATGAAGACACCTCATGCTCAGATAGCGACGATGAAGAGTATGCCATGGCGGTAAGTGACTTCAAGAAATTCTTTAGAAGAAGAGGAAGGTTTGTGAAACAACCTTATGATGACAAGAAAGGCTTCCGAAAGTTCAAGGAAGACAAACAGGGAAAGGATGACCGGAAGTGTTTCAAGTGCGGTGATCCAAATCACTTCATTAGTGATTGACCCAAACACCCAAGTAATGAGCAAAAAGCGTTTGTTAGCGGTTCATGGTGTCGTGAAGAGGAAAAAGATGAGATTTGTCTCATGGCTAAAGACAACGAGGTACGTTTCGACTCCCTTTACTATAATAGCTCATCTTTAGACGATGAATCATTAAACTTAGAATATAACAAACTTTGCAAAATTAGCCTTAAAGAGTTAAAGTCATTAACAAAAACAAACATCTAAAAAGTAAAAATGGACTTTTATAAAACGAAGTTTTTGAATTAAAGAAAAAGATAAAGAGGCTTGAAAAAGGCAAAGAAGAAAATTTAGAATGCAAACTTTGTGTAGATCTCCAAACGGTAATAGATCATCTAGATTCTAAAATAGCTAGATTTAGTACAAATTACTTAGATGAAATAATAAATACTCAGAAACTAAAGAATAACAAAATTGCTTTAGGATTTACAGTATGCTTTCGACTAGCGAAGAAAAACCAAATAAATTTGTTCAAATTGCTACCCAAAATATTTCTGATGTGGCGGATCCGGTGGATCCTTTTAAAAGGGATCCGACCAGGAAAAAGCAAGGGATTCGGCCACTTGGTACAACAAAACAAAAATTTGACTCGACCAAATCTTCTAGAAATGAGTTTGTAGTCATAACTAAAAAGAAGTTACCTAATGCTACTGTTAGAAATGTTAAACCATGTCATCGTCAAGGAATTCTAAAAAATAGACCTAATCTACGACCAATTTCCACAACACCATTTAGGAGACCAAACGCTCCTTACCCAAAAAGTAATTTTGATCAAATGGGATGGAAAAATGGCTTTCACAGTGCTTATCAATTCCAAGTACCTAACTTTGGACCTATGAACCAATTTCCCTTTTTAAACCAAGTAAATGGTTTGTATAACGCAAATGGACCCATGAAATATTGGGGACCAAAAGCTTGAGTTGCTTTGTGTTTATAGATATTTTTAAAAGTTGATCTAGAACCAAATGAATGAATTAAAGACTGTGGTTGCACAAGACACATGACTGAAAATAAAAGCCTATTTTCATCCTACAAGGGGCTTATGACGGAGGTAACGTAACGTTCGGTAATGGCAAAATCAAGATCATTGGCAAAGGTACAATCTCGCATAACTCTCTAACCATTAACAATGTTTGTCACGTAGCTAATCTAGGTTTTAACTTATTAAGTATTAGTCAAATAGTAGATAAAAAGTATGAAGTTTTATTTAGTGAAACCGCAAGTGAAATACTTAAAGACGGGATTACCATAGGAAAAAGAGGTTAGGAGAAATTGTATTCTTATAATGAAAATTGGTAACTTGCCTAAAGATAATCTTTTTCTAACTTCGATAGATGATACTTCGAACCTATGGTATCGAAGATTGGGTCATGCCAATATGCGACTTATTCAATCGATATCATCTAAAGAGCTTGTTGAAAACTTACCAAAACTAAATATGAACAACATTTTTGTAATGCTTGTAATATAGGAAAAAAAGTCCATACAAGTCATAAAGCTAAAAACATGGTTTCAACTACTAAGTGTCTATAACTTTTACACATGGATTTATTTGGTCCATCGGCTATTCAAAGTTACGGAGGAAACTTCTATACTTTGGTAATAGTTGATGACTACTCAAGTATACATGGACTCAATTTTTGAAAAAAAAAACCTGAATAATTTGATCATTTTGAAATCTTAAGTATGAAAATTAAAAAACAACAAGGTTCTCCAATTGTGTCGATCCGTACGGATCATGGTCGAGAGTTTCATAACCAAGTACAATTCGGAGCTCTTTGACGCTAATGGTGTTACTCACAATTTTTCAGCTCCACGAACTCCACAATCAAACGGGGTAGTAGAACATAAGAATCATACTCTACAAGAAATGAGTCAAACCATGCTAAATGAAAAATCAATTCCTCAAAATGTTTGGTGTAATACCGTTAACACATCTTAAATAGAATCTTGATTAGACCTTTCCTAGGTATGACTTCGTATAAGCTATTTAAAAGTAAAAAGTCGTCGTTTTACTTTAAAGTCTTTGGAATCAAATGCCTCATTTTAAACACCAAATATTACCTTACCAAATTCGATCCTAAGTCCACCGAAGGCGTTTTCTTAGGATACTCACCAAATAGTAAAGCTTACGCAATTTTAAACAAAGAAACCATAAAAATATGAGAGGCACTAAATGTCAAGTTCGACGAAAGTCCTCCTCCTAAATTCCAACCTCTCATAGGTGATGATATAATCGAAAGTCAAATTCTTGATAACCAAATTAAGAAAAAAAAAGACAAGGAAGATGAATTATTAAATAACAAAGTTGTCGGCATTAAGGAATCTAAAAATAATCCTTTAGAAATAGTCATAGGAAAACTAAATGAAAGAACTTTATGTTCTCAAGGTCAAAACCAACGTAACCTTTTTTGTTTTGTATATTCTATAGAACCCAAAAATGTTAATGAGGCTATTAAAGACTAAAG
Source organism: Chrysanthemum lavandulifolium (assembly GCA_022545495.1). Taxonomy (NCBI): domain Eukaryota; kingdom Viridiplantae; phylum Streptophyta; class Magnoliopsida; order Asterales; family Asteraceae; genus Chrysanthemum; species Chrysanthemum lavandulifolium. The sequence continues at coordinate 236,251,795 of CM040243.1, read as the reverse complement.
TTGGATAATGGCAATGCAAAAAGAATTAAATCAATTTGTCTCTAATAATAACCTTGTTCCACCTCCTAAAATCAAACCATAATTGGTACTAAATGGGTTTCAAAACAAACTAGATGAAAATGGGATAGTATCTCGTAACAAAGCTAGACTTGTTGCACAAGGGTATAACCAACAAGAAGGAATAGATTTTGATGAGACATATGCTCCCCGTAGCTAGATTAGAATCTATAAGAATCCTTCTAGCCTGTGCTTGTGCTAAAGATATCAAGATTTATCAAATGGATGTTATAAGTGCTTTTCTAACCGAGTTCATAAATGAAGAAGTGTACCTGTCACAACCTCCCGAATTAATAGATTTTGAAAAACTGGAGTGTGTACACAAACTTAAGAAAGCTCTCTATGGTCTTTAACAAGTGCCTAAAGCTTGGTATGATATACTTAAAACATTTCTTGTTGATAATAAATATACAATGGGATTAGTAGATAACACTTTATTCACCAAGAAAAGTGAATCACATACTATAATCGTTCAAAATATACTTGGACGATATTATATTCGGATCTACTTGTCAAAAATTGTGTGATGATTTTTCTAAAATCATACACGACGAGTTTGAAATGAGTATGATGGGAGAATTAAACTTCTTTCTCGGTCTACAAATCAAACCGTTAGAAGATGGTATCTTCTTTAACCAATATAAGTGTATTAAAGAAATGTTAAAGAAATTCGGACTAGAAGATTCTAAACCAATTAAAACACCAATTTCATCCGACATTAAACTTATCAAAGACGAAGATGGTGAATCCGTGATAACACCAAATACTGTGGTATCATTGGTAGTTTACTTTATCTTACGGATAGTCAGCCAGATATCATGTTTAGTGTGTGTTTATATGCTCGTTTTCAAGAAGATCCTAAATCTTCTCATCTTGAAGCCGTAAAAAGAATATTTAGGTACATAAAAGGTATAACTCAATTGGGGTTATGGTATCCTAAAGGGACGGGGGCAGAAACTATTATATATGCAAATTCTGACCATGCGGGTGATTACATTGATCGAAAAATTACAAGTTGTGTTTGTAAATTTATGGGATGTTGCTTAATATCTTAGTTTCTTAAGAAGCAAACTGCACTAGCTATCTCAACTACCGAAGCAGAATATGTATTCATGGGAAAAGCATGCCAACAAGCACTATGGATGAAACAAGCTCTTATTGACTACGACATCTGTCTAAGTGACATTGTCATCCTATGCAACAACAAAGGAGTCATTGATCTTAGAAAGAATCCATTTTTAAATTCTCACACCAAACATATAGAAATACGCCACCACTTATTGAGAGATAATGTTCAAAAATAGAACATTTCAATCGAGAAAGTCTCATCCAAATACAACATTGCTGACATTCTCACAAAGCCATTGCAGTGAGCCATTCAACTTCCTATGATTAGGACTAGGTCTTATGGAACAATTGTCGTAAACTATCTTCTAACTCTTCTTTCTACAAGGTACATATTTCTAATTCTTCTTCTGAGTCTAGGATCTCTATTTCGTACAAATAACAAACGCTAAAATCTATTGGGATTTATGTTCGAACTTACACAAATGTATTTTCTTTTAGTTAGAAATTGCATTTAATCTCTAACAAATGGATTTTTCCAAATCTACACCCCATACATTCAAATTAAAATTCTCACATTTAGGACACTCATATCTTTCCTACATAGTTAATACAAATTAATTTTTTTTTCATGCATCATCTTATATGTCTCTTGAATGCTAAAGAGAATACATAACCAATATGTATTTTCGGGTACATTCAAATGTAGCTACATCAAATTAAGGAGTGTTTGGGTTATCTTACGTGTATATGTACGTATTACACTTCTATCTTTGGTTTTCTTCTGGAGTCAAGATAACTGCAACTCCACATAGTTTACATATAGGCACATACCAGGTCCTATTGTTTTTCTATGAAAAATATGTCATCGCACGGATACCGGATCCTTGTGTTAAGGCAGGTCGAATCCCTTCTGGGACGGATCCGGGAGATCCGACTGCACAGAAGAGATTTTTACTCTTTTTTTTGAATTTTTTATCTTGAAATTTCTTATTTTTACTACCTTTTCTTTAATACTTACTGAGTTTAAGACTTAGCGCTAACCTATTAGGATTACATAAATTTAATTCATATCTAATAATAAGATTATGGCATATTTTGTGGTTTTAGCATTCATTGCAACGTATGAAATTTCTCTATAAATAAGGTCCTAAAATGCTTGCATCTTCATCACCTTCACCATATCCAAATCTCAGTTTCTTAACAATCATGGCACCCCAAACGAGTTAAAACCACTCAAGAATCCTCTCAAACCCATGAAAATCTTGTTCGTGACATCAACACTCTCCAAAACATCACCAATATCATTGAAAATGACATTTAGGACTCAACTTATGCTCAAAGCTCCAATTTCGTATTACCACCCTCCATCATTCCACCACCTAAAGCAAGAAAAACTGCCCAGATTAGCATTAGATCTTGTTTCTTTGTCAATCCACTATCCTATTCAAACAACCCATCACCACCTAGCACCTTTTCACCACCAAGTAACAACAACATAGCACCTCCACCATCTCCTCAAAACTCACCACCTAGTTATCCCATAACAACTCAAGTCAATTCTCCCATTGCTCCAACAAAAACCACCTTAGAGGAACTTCTTAAGACTCCAAAAACTACTCCACTACCTTTATCTACTCCACCACCAGCTGCAACTCAAACATCTAAATCAATAGCACCACTCCTATCCAACATGAATCCAAAAGATTAAGCTTTCTTCACACCTTCAACTTCTCCAAATCCTTTTCATTAATGATCTTGAAGATATTCCACCTATGACTGTTAATCCACCACTCTCACTCCCGACATCATGGATGTTGATACCTCTCTATGAACCATTCCATCATCACTTTCGCAATCATATATGAACCATCTTAGATCAATGATCTTTTACCTCCACTTTCACACTATCTATTTTGCCACCATTGTCAATGTTCTAGGCAAGTCGCTCTTGAAATTAGGGATGAGATGCGTTTCATCCTTAACCATATCTTAGACTGCATTAGCCTCATCACCCACCGAAACTACAACCTCTAATCGATATGCAAGCATCCAAGACAAATATTATATATTTTTTTTTATTTTTTATTTTCTTTGTTTCTTTGTATTTTTATCTTTTATTCTTTATAAGAACAAGTCCTTGTTCTTAGTTTTACAAGTGTATGTGGCATAACTACCACTACATTTTTGTCGTTTTATTACAATGATTAGTCTTACGTACCTTGGCTTTCTATCGTCCTACTTCTCGTCTTTAGATTCATTATCATTATTTACTGTGTATCACTAATCCCTTCTTATGTAGGTTTTTCGACTCTATTTATTTACTTGACATCCTCTTCTAGGGGGAGTTCACGTCAAGGGGGAGTTTGCATTTGGAATCTTTCGTCTGCCATAATTTTTCTTCGACACTTTTTTTCAACAAAAAAGGGGACAAGAGAGTAAAAATTAATTCTTTTTCTAAACCTTGAAACATCTAATCCATAATTTTCACTCACTCTAATTTTATGTTTTGTCATCAACAAAAAGGAGGCGATTGTTAATACAAATGAACCGTAAAAATATTTATTAATATTTCTCGATTTCTCTAAGTTTTGTTGATAACAACATAAAATTATATCAAGTACAAATCTAAAAGATTAAATGTTACTATATCCATTTTAACTAATTACTTACATTTGCTTAGTTATATATTGTTTTGTAATAATAAGAAATGTATGTAAATGTGTTGGGTAAAATCCAAAACCCATAACCCATGACCCATGGCCCATGCTTATTGCATCATGCATGACATCACATTGGGTAAAATCCATGACCCATGACCCAAAGTTCATAACCCATAACCAAAAGTATGTATTGCATCATGCATGACATCATGTTTGGTACCCATGACCCATAGTCCATAACCCATAACCTAAAACCCGGTATTGTAACCCAAAATCCGGTTGTATTGACCTAGTCTTGGGATCCTTGGATTACAATGGTTGGATCCTACGTAAAGGATCCAGCGGAACCGGCGACGAATAGTGGAAAACTTTTCCTATAAATAGTGTACCATTTCTTCTTGACTCCCTACTCATTCTTGTATAATTCTTCTCTGATTATTATATCTCTCAAAGTTCAGATCAAAGTATCATTCTTGTAGCTAACTTCTTGTGTTTCTCAAGGTTCTTCTTACAAGACAAGATCACATTTCTTGCATACAAGTGATGTGCTATTTCATCATGCCTTTAAATTTATAAAACTAAGATATCCAAGGATCAACACATACTAACGGGCAGAGAACCCGGTCAGATGTAGTAAAGCGTAGGTAAATCCAAGTGTCGTCCCAAGATAGCTTTTGTCTGAAAGAACTAAAGTACTACGAGATATATAAGATAACATGGATAGTTATATGATAAAATAGATAAAAATGTCCTAATTAAACAGGAGTAGAACTTAGGAAAAAGAAGTAAGAAGATAAAGCTTAGCCAAGATTTTAGATATGTTTTATTCTCATTTCTTAAGTTCAATATAGTGGGTAAATATGTTAGGAATTAGAAATTCCATAGTGAAGTATCGGTCACCCCAAATATTATCTAGCATAAGTTAGCTCGTAGACATATCGTTAGTTACGTTATTTGTTAATTTATTAGTTAGTTATTAGTGTAGTTTTGTTTAGAGCAACACCGTGGAGGAAGGACGGGTCTTTACCCACCTGTATGCACGACCAACGACTGTCGGGAGGCGTGTAGTCTAAAGTATAAATACCCTTCCATCCTTGGAAGGGTGGTGCTCTCAATCTAACCTTTCACTTTTGTTAAGCAACTCTCTAACAAGAACACCCATCTCTTATCTTTCTCTCTCTAAATGGCTAACATGTATTTCCATCATCCAAGACCACCTGAATCATCAAACAATATAATATTTACGATCCTACAAATGGTACCAGAGCCAAGGTTATTGTGTTTTGATGATTTATTGTGGTTTTGTACCGTGTTTAAGCTGTTTTTGTACTAGTTTTATTGGCTGGAAATTTGTTTTCCTATCTTTGTGGCAAAACAGTTTCTATCTATTCTTTGTATCCTTGTTTTGGTCAAGAAAGTCTTATGGGTTTATTTTATCTTGTCATATCTGTGTTGTGTCATACTGTTGTCCAAACAGATTCATGTTAACAATATTATCATTTACAGATTTTTTTGTACCAAACCGTGAGTTATATGTGGTCAAACGTGGTCAAAACTAGGCAAAAAGGAATATTTTTATGTCACTTTTTCTGGGTTACAATGAATCTGGTCTTTTTCTTGGTCAAACATGGGTCAAAATGAAGCATATTTTAAGCTATTTTCTGGGTTTGTTTGATACTGGACGGAAAACATGGTCGGAAAAATCGCCGGAGCATAAAGTAAAAAAACCAAGCGACTTGTCCTTATAATTTTTCCTAGCGACTTGTCTTGACAAGTTGTACAGATTCATTGTATTCAAAGCGAGTTGACTATTGAGTCAACTGCTCTAGCGACTTGCCGTCTAGCGACTTGCCGTCTAGCGACTTGCCGTCTAGCGACTTGCCATCTAGCGACTTGCCATCTAGCGACTTGTCTGATAAAATTAAAAGAATGAGATGAAGAAGAAGAAAGCACTTATGCATAAACTTAAAGTTGACCACGACCACAGGACCATAACAAATACCAAATATTCATCAAGACCTCCGTGTAAACCATCATCGGTCCAAGACTCAAAGCAAACTCGAAAAGAAAAATGAATGTGGAGGTCGAATGTAAAACATCATAGCCGAACCAATAACAACATCAAATCCAATTATATCCTAATCCCATTTCAACCAGCTACTTCAACACTATCCTATCCCATCTCCTCATGTTACAATCACTGACATAAATTCAAACAAATGAGAAACAATAAATAATCTCAGAATGAGTCCCACTTTTCTTGTAATCTTTCACAGATTTTTTTTGGAAATTGTATCATCATTGACCAATCACTTCATGATTATATTCGAATTATAAAGATTGACCAAAACCATTAGGTTTCAATCAAATCTTTGTTTCGATTGACATCAAAATAAAAACGTACATCAATTAAAACCTACCCGAGACCTTTAACCAAAGATCTTGAAGCCAATTGAAGATCTTCTTGGAGCATAATGGAAGACATATATTGTGGGTTTGATTAATTTAACGTTTTCAATGATAAGATGATGACTGAGATGTGTTTGTGAAAGAGTTGGGAAAGGCGTACATTTTGATAAGCTGATTTGGATTTGTATTTTTTCTCAGATCTTTGGGATGAGAGTTTGTGGGAGGCGATATTTTTCAGGAGTGAGATTAGGTTAGACAAATGACCTAATATTTAGGTTACACAGCTCTTTGACTCGTATACTTATAACCAGGTAGGATTAGTGGATCGGATTGGATTTTGTTGGATTGGGCCTTGTGATTCGCTAATAGTCTTACACATGAACTTGGGCTTTGAGGCTTAAACTCGTTTTTGGGCTATCCGGTTTATGGGCTGAGTTGGATATTTAAAATGGTTGTATCCGATTTTTTTTTCTTCTCAAAATTTGAGGATACACACTTTATTATGGTTAAAGAATGATATTTTGGTCGGATAAATTTCACGGAGGATACAAAATTCATGGCTTGAGCAATAATCAAAAATGACTACGGAGTTTTTGTACGGTATTATTGATGAAAAATTGAAGTGACGTTATCTCCATATGTGGTCATTACTATTAGCCGGTGAATCAAAGGAGGCTCATTTACAACAATTCTTTTGGGATATTCGACGCCACATAATGTCAATGATACTTCACAGTCTAAGCAAAATAGTTTAAGAATCTTGATGTCACTCATGCTTTTCAAGATGTTTGCTTATGGCAAGAACTTCTCGTCGAGATGGTTAGTACGTTATGATGCTTCCGAAAGTTCGAAACCATCATGGGGAGAAAGCGTGTCTTTGTGATGTTTTCTGGTCGACCTTAGGGAAGTAGTGTATACTACTCGACCTAGTATGGTTTGTGAAGTTGTCTACATATGGGTAAATAATTGTTGATGATGGAGAAGAATTACTGATGAACCGCTGCATGTTCCCCTAAAACAAATATTCACCGAAATCAAAGTTGTCATAACACATTCAAGCTGGCATTGTTTATGGTTTAGTCTTGATTTTGTAAAATCCCGCGAAAGAAACTATTTCTTGGTTTAAATCATAGACTTGTAAAATCCGTGACAATGGAAACATCTGGTAAAAGTAAAGTGCATTTCCAGATCTATCTTACGGTTTATTCTTGGTCTTGTAAAATCCCGCGAATGAAACTATTTCTCGGTTTAAACCATAAAATTGTAAAATCCCGTGATGATGGAACCATCTTGGAGAAGGGAAAGTGTATTTCGAGGTCTTATCTGATGCTGGTGCTACAGTTTCTACTTCGAAGAAGGGATAAAAGGGTGCACTTCATGAATTGGATGTGTGTTTGGATATTCATCATGGCAGTTTGGTTATTACATGGTTTTACAGGGTTATGTGCTTTTAACCATGGTCGAGATGAAAACCATTATCATAGTTCACTTAAAACGTCAAAGGAGGCTAGATTTGAGCTTTTAACGGAAGATGTATTTGTTGGATCGTACTCTAGCAAACTAACAAATAGCTTGTTAAGGTTTAATAATCTCGGATAAATCGAGGTTATTAAACCTAACAAGATATTAAGTTAGTTTGATTAAGTACATCGATCAACAAGTAATATCGAGCTTGTGTGAAACTCGACTAAGAAGAAACCCTAAAACCTAAAGATGTCGATTACATCCACCACCTTCCATCACCTCAATGAGATTCACTCATCAAGAAGGGTGAATAGGATCTATGGAGCATGAAGATGAGGCGGTACATTGCAATTCGGACCAACCAACATGGAATATAATTGTCAATGGTAATGAAGAAGTTCGAAACTATTGATGTTCCTGGACAACCCAAAGCACCTAAAGCGGTCTTACCGGCATCAACATTAAAGAATCAAGAAAGGCGCTCAACATTCTCTTATGCGCCATTCGGATGGTCATCTTCTCAAGTTCCATGTTGCTAAAGATGCTAAGCAACTCTCGGGTCGCTCTCAAAACAAGGTTTGGAGGTAATGATGCTTCAAAAGATGCCAGAAATGCATTGAGCGGCAGTTTGAAACATTCAACGTTGGAGAAAAAGAAAACCTTGATGTCTATGCTTATGATTTGAACCTTCTCGGCATGTTGGAGCTATACAAAGCAAAAGTTTGATTGAAGATGCTAATCTCAAGTTCTTAAGTGCGCCATCAACATGGCATGTGATAGCTACAATGATCAGAGGACTGACCAGTTTGGATGTTATGGACTTTGATGATCTCTACAATCATCCGAAGGTGTATGAGCATGAGATGAATGGTCAAACCAGGTTCCAAATCTCACGGTGATTGCTTTTCTATCATGCGAAAGAGGCGATGCTTCCACCAAAAGTACCGCTTCTCCCACTCAAATCTTGTTGCTCAAATCTTGTACTATTCTACCCCCTTTGTTCGACAAGCCCCACCAACCATACTCGGATGAAGTTGTATGCTCTTTCTTTGCACTGACAAGCTTCTCTACACATCACTTATGAAGAAGATCTCTCACAGTTGAAGAGGATGCTCTTGAAGAAATTGATGTCGGTGGCAAGTTGCTATGATCCTTTGCAAGGATAAAGAAGTTCATGAAGAAGGCAGGAAGAGGCATTAACTTCAAGCCAAAGCAGGAATAAATTTTGACAAATCCAAGATTGAGTGCTTCAATTGTCAAAAGGCGGACATTTTGCAGGGAATGCGGGTTTGCTAAATATCAAGCAAACATGATAAGAGAAACCAAAGCTAGAATTGAAAGAAATTCCTATTACGAAACAAAGGCTTTGGTTGCTCGAGAAAATTATCGAGGTTATTTGAGTCTTTGAGTTTGATGATGAACCGGTAACCTCTTGTATGGTAGCTATGGAGGATTTTGTGGAAGAGTTAGATTGGAGCACAACTTTTGATGAGGAATCTGGACATGCTGCTATGAAGTCTAAAGATGGTTTTGGAAGCTTTGACTGGAGCATGGAGAGTGAAGATGATCCTGTTCAACTTGCTATGATGGCCACTTAAACAAGCTCAACTCCTATCTCTGAGGTATGCTCAAAGTGTCATGACTTTTATCAAAAAGTTCTTAAAAGTTATGTGATTGAAAGAGATAATTGTATTAACGCTAGGTCTGAGGTAGCAGGTTATCAAATAACCCTAGAGTCAATGGAAGCCAAAATTATAACACATGAAAATAATGAAATGGCTTCGCGGAAAAATATGAACAAAATGATTATCGGTTAAAATTAAGTGAATGGAAATTAAAGCGTAAGATTTAAAATTGAAAAATTGACTAAGAGAGAGATGATTTGTTAGCTAAGTTTGATGCATGGAAAGAATCGGTCTTTCTCATGTTTCCTATGTTCAAAAACAAAGAAGAGCTTACAATAGGATTTGGTCTAGGTTTTGGTATGGATTTGGTGGTAGATGAAAACCCACCTAGTGATAAGGATGACCTTGATTTTGAGGATATAACCACTAGTGATGATGAGCTTATTAATTATGTTGACACATCTAGTAATGAGGAATCATTTAGTGAACCACCTCACGAATATAAGAAAGTTAGATATTAGTTTTCACATACATCAAACCATAACACAAAGTGGCGTTTGAATGAGGTTCTAGAGAGAAAGTTAGAGGTTTAGGGAACTTAGTGAGAGAAAGTGAAAGATATTATTATGAGCTCCAACTCTACCTTGGGAGGTAGAGTATTTATAGTCTTACATAAATCGCCACACATCGGGTGTGGATCGGGCATCTGATGGGTAAAGACCCGTCCGTCCTCCACGGTGTTACTTAACTAAATACTACTTAACATAAAAGAACTACGACTACGAGCTTTCTAATGATTACATATACTTGAGGTGACCGACTCTTTAATACACGGAATTTCTAATTCCTAACAATCTCCCCAAGGAGGTCACCTCAATCATGTACCAAAATTACATTGAATACAAATAGATATTACATTAAAAATTGTTCTTGCATTCTTGATGTAGTCCTTTGCTTCTAAGCTCGTAGTCATTGATTCTTCACATTGCATGTTTGGTTACTCCAAGTGGAGGTCTTTTCTTGATCCACATGATAATAAATTTGAGCCATCTTTTGAGATCATCACTATCAAAAATCTCGACACATCCTTTGTGGTGTTGGTATTATGTGATGTTGTGACTTTAGGACCGACATGCTCACATTACGGATCATGATATCTTCTCATCGAGTTGCGGAAGCATTTGTTGAATCATGATATTGGCGGCGTAGCGAAGCATGGAGTGAAAATATCGAGTCATTGATGCACTAATCATGATTTCTTTTGAGATGAATGTGTTAAGTGAGCATGCGGCTATGGATTGACCGCTTCATTACGATCATTTACAAGCGTCGGGTGTACACGCATGTGATTATTAGCAATAAATCGCACGAAAGTGTCTTTGATCACTTCGTTGAATTGAGGTACACGGCCCACGGTTCCCGTTGATCGATACATGTCTTGCTGTGATCGGTATAATTCGAAGAATTTCCTTGACGGGGTTTTGCAATTGCTCTAGTTGTTCTCAAACGGAACATCTCAAAGAAGATAACACGGAGTGAGTGAACCGGTGAATTTTAAGTCCAGCGATTGATGAAAAGAGATTTGAAAAACAATCGTGTATTGCTCAATAGAAATTGTTTTGCAATACAACGAAGGTTTTATTGAAAATCAATTATCAATCATAAAAACACCTTTTGGTTTGAAAAATGAGTACGGTCGATGTGCTAAAGAAAAGAGTTGTTAAGCACAAAGACCGGTTTTCAAAGGTATCCGTCAATCCATATCACGAACCGGGATTGATTCAAGAGATTGAATCGCCCCATTGTTTCTGTTCGGTTGTCACATGGTTGATCCATATAATAGATCTCACATGCCACCTACCGGGAGCTTGTTTGATGTTGGCTCGAGGCTTTCCATCTTCATTGTGAATATGTAAACACATTACTCGGATGTTACGGCAATACCACAAGGATAATCGTGGGACTCAAGATATAATCTCTCTTTCCACATTGTGTGAAGCAGAGAGTCTTCATTGAAAGTGTCCTAATGAGATTTATAGATGATCTCGTGGCTCTAGACTCAATTTGTGCATATTTGGATCTGTGTGGAGACTAGGGAGAGGTCTCCTTCTTCAATATCAACAATCTCTAAGAGAAAGTCGATAGATAATGTCGGTTCCCGTGAGAATGAAACAAGTCCTTTTAAGAGGAACTTGAGTGGTTTGGAAAGTTGAAGTGCGGTCGTCCTTTGGGTCCATGACGTCTTGTCTTCAATACCGATGTTACCATCGGTAGCATATGAAGTGAACCCGGTTTACGCCCCTAAGGTTGAATAAATGGAGGGCTATTTGTTTTCACCCTTTTCTCATTCAATTCTTTTAATTCTTCAACCCCTTGATTGCTTACGAGACTTCATAGCAAGAACCTTGTTGGGTTTGTTCGATTACTTGCTCTATTTCGATCCGCACTCTTCCCATATCTCACTTTTCTCCTTTTATCATCATACCTAAGGACTTCTACACTAACTAGTGGATTGTCCTGGTAGATCCCTCCGGTTACGGCGGATCATGGGAACACATACCTAACCTTATCATCCTTATATCACCGTACATAAAGTAAAGTTGGTCGGTCAATTTGGTATTGTTCATACGCCATTGGAACCAATTGAAAACCATTTGAAAATCAATCCGGATACTTGTGATATATTATCAAAACATTTTGTGCTGAATTGTTTTGATAGTTTTAGAAACAGTGCTCCCCTCAACATGTGCATCAAATGTTTGAAATCGTTTTGCACACGGAGGCAAGAGGAAGAATTTACTTCTTTGATTACCATTTTCTAAAGATATCAACATCACTTCCCTGATCAAATCAAGAAGATAAAGCATTTTGGGAAGGATGAGGTTTTCATAAGTTTGCTCCCCTCAATATGTGCCTCGAGATTAGAAAAGAGTTTTGCACATACTAGAGGAACTGCACATTGAGATAAATGATCACGTTTCAAATCATAGGTTTAAGATAGATGCTCCCCTCAACATGTGCATTGAAAATTTGAAATCGTTTGTCACATGTGGGAAGGATAGCATGTACATCCTTATAAAACCATTTACGAATTATCGGTTTAAATCCAATTTAAATCACACATTCTCCCCGATCACAATTATCAAATCATTTGAGATTTGTGATCTCTTATAGATTTAAATTGATTTTGAAGGCTTTTAAGGAGAATTGTGACTTGATTATGAAAGCGTTTGAGCGATAAGGATCGACTCCATTGATAAAACATGCATGTACATCTTTTGAAAACAATTTAATGCCAAATAACTTTTTAATTTAATTGAAATCATTCTCCCCTCAATCAATGACATAGGTTGTTGATTGAGAGATAGAGATTTTGACAAATAAGTCGATGATTATCAAAAATAGAGATCGAGTTATTTTTCAAAGCATTTAGTTTTCAATGAGATAAATGTTTATAGAATCGAGCATGGAATTTTGAAAACATGATAAAACATGGCTCTGTTCTTTCTTTTAAAACCGGGTTATTGCACGAAGATGACAATAAACCATTTTCTCTTTCTCCCAAAAATAATTTTTGATTTTTTTTTTTTTTTTTTTTAAGAATTGAACAACATCTAAAGTCCGTGTCATTCTTTGAATGACAGCACAAAAAACCGTAGATATTGTCGAATCGAGAAAACATGACAAAATGACAATATTTTTGAAGATTTTTGAATTTTCAAATTTTTATGGATTTTGAAGGATTTTATATTTTCTATTTGATTTTTGAGGATTTTATAATTTTGTATTTTGTTTTTCGAATAAATATTTACAAGAGATAGATGAAGATAGACCTTTACTCCTCGTCTTCCTCACGAAGGCGTTTGAGTGTTACGGTTGAAGGCTTTTCAAGCCAAGTCGTGGAAGAATAAACTCAAAGCGTTCTCTAGGAAGAGCTTTGGTGAAGATGTACGCTAGCGATATTCGAGACCTCACAAAATAGAGTTCCACCACACCTTTTTCCACTTGTTCACGATGAAATGATGTCGAATGTCGATATGCTTTGCTCTTGAGTGTTGAGCGTTGTTGCATGAGAGAGCAATAGCACTTTATTATCACGATCTGGAGGAATTTTGTTGAATTCAAAGCCATAGTCGGATAATTGAGATCTCATCCATAAGATTTGAGCACAACGAGGATGACATGGCTATGTATTCAACCTCTGTAGAGAAATAGAAGTACTCATTTGCTTCTTTGAAGACCGACTCACAAGCTTATCACCCAAAAGCGAGCACCTCGGACGTGCTTGACGAGTATCTTGACACCTGCATGATGCGCATACGCATATCTTTGTTAGTGACATACGGTGTCTTTCGGTACCAAAGACCCATATTGATGGTTCCTTGGAGATACCGAAGACCCGTTTAAGCGCTTCAAGGTGCTTTTAGTAGGCTTAGCACGGTATCTAGCACACATGCAAACAACGAACAAGATGTCGGTCTACTAGGTGTGAGGTACATCGGGGATCCAATCATACTACGATATTTTGTTTGGTCAATCATGATCCACGAGAGGTCCTCATCTAGTTTGGTTCGATCAATCATGGGAGTGTCAGCAGGTCACTTGAATCAAATCCAAATTTCTTTAAGATCTCGGTGGCATATTTAGATTGATTTATAAAAATGCCTCGGGACTTTGTGAAATTTGTAATCCCAAGAAAAATGACATTTGTCCCATCATTGACATTTGAAATTTTGAACTCATTTCATTTGAAAAGCGATCACATTCCATTGGGTGCATCGAGGCAAAAATAATATCATCAACATAAATTTGAACATGAATTAAATGTTTGCACGACTTCACGGTGAACAATGTAGGATCAAGCTGCTCCTTTGATGAATCCGGTTGATAGAAGAAACTTTGTGATGTATCATACCATGCCCTTGGAGCTTGCTTTAAACCGTAAAGAGCCTTCTTCAAGCGATAAGCGTGAGTAGGATGCTCTTGATTCACAAATCCTTGAGTTGGTGGCGTGAGCGACTTCTTTAAGATCTCCGTTCGAAATGCCGTCTTCACATCCATCGATAGACTACCATGTTCTTACTAGCGGCATTAGCGGAAAGATTACGATTGCCTCGATTCGAGCAACAGAGCAAAAGATTCTTCAAAGTCAATACCCTCCTCTTGGCGGTATCCTTTAGCAACTAATCGAGCCTTGTTCTTCAACACATCACCATGCTCATCAAGTTTCACTTTGAAGATCCATTTAAGAGCAATAATCATAGCACGATCTGGGCGGTACTAACTCCCATACATCAAGTCGATCAAACTCATGAATTTCATCTTGCATGGCATTGAACCGACTATCTTCATTCATGGCGGTTTAACATCCTTTGGTTCGATCTTAGATAGTACGGAGTTGAAGAAGCACCATAAGGCATCGGTTGCAAGTTGTTTCGGGTTGATACTGGGACGAGAGGATTTCCAATGATGTTGTCTAATGGATGATCGTGAGTCCATTTTACGAGGTGTTCATGTGGCGGTTGTTGAGGCCGAGGTAGGCGAGTCGATGTCTCACGAAGAAGATGGTTCGATGATGATTCGGGAGTAGCAAATATGTTTTCAAATGGAGCATCTTCGGGAGTAGCAAAGGGATTAACTTCATCATTGATGCGAAACATTTCCATGATGAACATTTGAAGAATGATGATTTGTTGATGAGGCGAAGGATCGTGACAAGTGCCTCTTGACTTAAAGATATTGAGGCGAGGGGTTGACTTCATTCACAGGAATATGAGCATTCTGTTGTAGGGATCAACACCTCATTAGTAATTGAATCATACAGTTCATCAAACATAGGATCAAACAATTTCTTTAAATCATCTTGGATGGAGGTACATATGGAGTTTCTTGAGAAGAGTTTGGAACAAGGGATGAACCAATGGGACTATTTTGAAGTGCGGGTCTGAGTTTGGAGTGTCCAGGAGCCATTTGACCGTCGACTCATCAAGCGTAGCGTGAATTGTTTCCATGATATTTCGGGTTCTTTTGTTGTAGATTCGGTATCCCTTTTGTTTGAAGCATATCCTACAAATACTCCAATGTCGACTTTAGCCCTAAGTTTGCCTAAGTCTTGACCTTCATTAGTTGGATAACACAATGCACCAAACACACGAAGGAAAGAGATTAGGTTTTTGTTGTGGACAAGTTCATATGGAGTTTTCCATGAGCAGTGTGAATCGAGAACGATTTTGTGTGTAGCATGCGGTGCAATAGCTTGACCCGGAGAAACATTGGAACCTTTGAGTAAATCGGCATTGTTCTAGCGGCTTCAACAAGAGTTCGATTTAGTCTTTCAACTACACCGTTCTGTTGAGGAGTTCGTGGTACACTTCTTTGATGGTGATTCAACGCTTTCATAGAATTCACTAAGTTGTTTGTTGACAAACTCGGTTCCATTATCTATTACGATAATTCGGCGGTTTTGTTAAGGCGAACTGCATTTGTTTGATGAGTTTGATGATGATATCGGGAGTTTCATCCTTTGTCCTTAAGAACTTGACCGGTGAATCTAGAGTAATCATCGACCACAACTAACACATATTTCTTCCCAAAGATACTGCACCCTCATTGGTCCACATAAATCCATATGAATCATATGAAGAACTTACGTGTGAGTTAGTAGGTTTGGGTTTGTGGGCAAACTTTTGCTTTTACCCAATTGGCATCTTGAACAAAGATGATCCTTTTCATACTTTAGTCTAGGTAAACCTACAACTAAGTCCTTTACGGAAAGATCGTTGATGGTGCGAAGTTCAAGTGATTGAGGACGACGATGCCATAACCATGACTTTGTTTTTGAAGCCTTTGATAACAAGCGATTGGAGAAGCCCTCATCATGTCATCGATAGAGATGGTGTAAAGATTTGAGCCACGAGTTCCTTTTAGCAGTTCCTTACCATTAAGATCTCTAACAAAGCGGTATGTTTTCGAAGGCTACTTCTAGATCGAATCACGAATTGACCAACAGAGAGCAAATTATGACCCAAACCTTCCACATAGTAAACTCTAGAGATGACACTATCACCAACAACATAATCTCCATAACCCATAATAGCACCGAAATGATCATTACCAAATCTAACGGTCCGATGAATTTGCTCACGAAGTTCATGAGCCGTGACCGGTCTCTAGTCATATGCTTGGAGCGACTGAGTCCGGTACCACGAGCGATTTGAGCGATCTGCGGTTGAACACGAGACAAGAATGGATAAGCGGATAATTGGGATCCCCATGCAAGAATGGGTTCCATTTGGTTAGTAACAATGTTTGGAACACCCACATCGAAATAGAAGCATTCATATCGAGAAAGTGAGGCAATGGAATCATTGTGAATAGATGCGATACTAGTGTACGTATTAGCCACATTCACGGTGTGATCACTTCTTAAGGAATAGTTCTACCGGTGAGGCATCCATTTTCTAGTGGGCATTATCGATTAGTCTTATGACCAGCGGTATCCAATAAAAGCCTATTTTCTTTGAATGTTCTTCCTGTGGGTTTCCCTTTGTTTTCTAACTTTCTTTCGTTTTGCCTTTTAGCCTTCTTAGCATGAATTTTGCATTAACAATATTAGCTGGACAATTAACATCATTAGGCGAACATTAACACCACATTCATGATTAGAAAGCGAAATTGAGCGGACATCGGTACAAGGTTTGCAAATAGTATCGAATTGAATTAATTACGATGCGCCTAAGGCTAATACTAGAATCAACACGATTCGTTTTATTCAATTCGGGCTTAACGTTCCTAGATTGTTCTTCTACTCTCTTCGGTGCACATTCTTAGCTTGAGAGGTCCTATCATTCCTTGTATTGTCTTGAGACTTTGACTGCTCCGTTTAATGTCACCGATTACTCTGTAGAGGAATGGGAACATTAGTTGGTTTAACTACTCTTTGCATCACTGTTTAGATGTCTTTGGGATCCGAACTACATGCGGTGCACTACGGTTCACATTCTTAAAACTAGAGTCTTGAGATTTGTACTCCTAGAAGGCACACTTGAGTTCTCTTTCTTAGCATTGCGGATCTAGAATCGAACTACTTAAAGGCACACTACGGTTCACATTCAAAACATTGGGAATCGAGTGCATATCATACTTGGCATTAGGCATCGAGCATGGAATCAAAGGATTAACTCTCTCACCTAATGACTTTGGGCATATTGTGATCAAGCATTCTAAGATTTCTTGAGATCGTTTGGCATATAAGCATGCATGTCCAATTGCATTATCATGAGGTTTCTCTAACTTATCCTCTTCAACAATCTCACGAGACATTCTAGGCAATCCTTAAGGGATGAGAAGTATGTTTGAATAGCAAGTTTGTTGTTCCTTAGATGAGGAGGGACATAAGTCACGAGACAAAGCATATTTATCACAAGAGTGAACCTTTGATCCACCATTCTCCCCATTGGTCATTGGCATTTCCCTTTTACGACTCTTGATTCTCAATTTCCTTTTGCAATGAAGCTATTTGTTCGTTGTTTTGTTACGATTGACCTTAATTGATTCAAATAACTCATTGAAATGACGTTTAACCTTTTCGTTTTCTTCGAAAACTTTCGTTTTCCTTTTGTAAAGCATTTACTAGGTTTTGAAGATGAAACGTTTGAGAATTCGAGAATCTAAAGGAGGAGGCATTTGGGAGCTGTCATATTGTTCGTTTGACCCTTTAATTGAGAGATTTGGGCTTTCAACTTTACGATCGTGTTGCGAGCTTGAATCATTCATCACGTTTGTTAATTTGAAAAGCGCATCAAACTCGGAGCATCGAAGATGTCTTGATATTTGAAGTTTTGACATTTTCTTTAAGATGTTGATATTTTAGTTGTAAATTAAAATGCTCAACTTCTAGTTTAGAGAAATGTTTAACCAAATTGTTGTGATCATCGGTTCAATTTTCTCGTTTAGTTTAGAATTAGTTTTTCAAGCTCAATGACACGATTATGGGAGACTTTCGAGGCAACGAGATAGTTCATGAAATTTGGAAGCATTAATAGAGCAATTTGAAGCAGTGAAAAAATATCTTGAGCAACACATTCAGTAATAAGAGTCTCATTTAATGTATGCAAGTTCTTCCTCTCAATCTCATTATATTTTAGTGCACTCTCATAATCACTAACTTCAACTATCATTGCATCAAATTCCTTTTCCATTCCCTTGATATCAGTTTCTATCCCCTTCTTAAGACTCTCAAAGTGACCTTTCAAAAGTTTAAAGAAAGGCATGACCTCAGTTAAATAACATTCTTTCATTTGCTCAAAACCCCTTTCTCCTTCAGTTATGCCAGTGGGTGTGATCCTTTTCTTGCAAGTTTTCTCAAAATCAACAAATAGTTGAAATATAACGTATTGGCTAATTAAGGTCTTGCTTTTAGTGGCAATTGTTCTAGGAACAAGATGCATTGGTGTATTAGGAGGATACACAGTCGCTCTAGGCATTTTTCAAAGGGAGGGTTTGTTTCAACAATGTTTTCGACTTTACGCTTATCTAAATCCATTTTCGAAGACTTGTTCGGAGTCAACAATGTCGAGGCTTAAACTTGTTCAAGGAAATCCAGTTTTCCTTCTTGTAGTCATGAGGGTGATAACTATTTTTTTCTTTGCATTTAGGATCATTTAGTTTCTTATTCATCCTTTCCTAGTGATTTCATCTAGTTTCTTATCATCCTCTGTGCACTCAACGCAACTAGGTTTTGTCTAGGTTTAAGAATCTCATTGCCATCATAGATCACACTTTGAGTGCTTTTGCTATCTTTCCGTACTCGGGGTTGGGTTTATCTATAATGGGAACACTATGCTTATCGCTTAGAACTCTATGTTTAGTGATCATGTGAGCGATCTGAATGGTGTTTCCTTATCACGTACAACTTGTTTTCAAGTTTGTTTTCAAAGTTTTGATTAGAAAAGTCTCTCAAGAGTTTTGATTCCTTTGCATTAAATTCTTGCTTAAGCATTTTCACATTATCTTGAAGTTCTTGTTTTGCTTATTTGTTTTAGAAAGTTTTTCTTGCAAGGAATTTAATTCTTGTTTCAATACTTCTTCTCTAAAATTACTTTTCCTAATGATTATGCGTGCTTGGTCATCCATTTCACGCTCACAGTGGTCAACTCAAATTTTGCACGTTGTTCATAAATAGCAACACGTTCTTTATAGGCATTAAGTTCAGAGATTATAGAATCATCAGGGGCACATGCAGTGTATTCATCAAAAACATAGTCATTGTTGACTGCAGAAGATGCATCACTTGGTACAACTTCACTTTCACTTTGTTTCACATATTGATCATATGGGACAACGTCGGTATTACCCATATTTTCAATATTTGATTCAATAGTTTCAGTTGATAGTACTTTGTCATGCATCTTTTGCACATCAGCATCATTGTATAGTTTTAGTACCTCTGAGATGAGTTTGTCTTTGGATGGGCCAGCTTGTGGTGAAGAAGAGACCTTGGGAGAAACCATTGGAGAGAGGCTAGCCATGAAGATTGTGTGTGCCGTAGGTCCATCATCCACATCAGAGTCGTATGCATCACAATCAGCTACTTGAAAGGCATTTTGATGATTGTGACCTATCTCCTGAATAGGCTGCTCATCCACATCGCATCATAGGTCTTGGCATTGCCCTCGGCTAGAAACAACAATTCCTCTTCATCCAATGCGGCACCATTGTCTGAGCTTGTACAAGCGACATCTTATCTCTGAAATAATCGGCGTGCGTGGGCGCTTTGGAGAAGTGCGGTTTCTTGCAATGTGTCCTCACCACCACAGTTATAACACTTGATCGGCTTAGCTTGACCTTGGTTACCATTCCTTCCTCGATTCGGTTGCCAACATAACCTCTACCACCTCCACCTCTTCCCCGATCATCTTGTCTTTCTGAGCTGGTTGCACCACGATCCTTCCATCTTTAACGGTGGCTTGATTGTGTGGGTTAGATCTTTGTTCGAGGTTGTTGTTGGTTTGTGGAAGAGAATTCATGTTTTGACTAATCGGAAGAGCTAGTTGATTAATGAAGTTACCACGTGTGCATCGGCATCGACTTGTTTGAACATAGGATCGGGAATGAGTTTGTGATTACCATTCCTAAGGGTATGACTTGTGATGCTTTGGTTGTGATTCGATGTTTGAGTAGAAAGCGGTTGAGTCATTAGATGAGCTTGTCTCTCCTGGTTGGTTTTGAGCGATTGAGAATCAATTTTTCAAACATAGCATGTCTCTCATTACGAAGGAGGAAGGCATAGAGTTGCTCATAGTTTGTATTCTTCAATCCTTTAGTGAGCTTCACGGTGACAAACTTGTGCCATTCGGGATTCATGTTGTTCACAAATTTTGAGTTCAATTTGAATGTTAGGCATAGTCATTCGATGTTCCTCATGTCATTCACTAATTTATGAAATCTCACATAGTACTCATAGACATTCTCATCGGTTTCATCTTGAAGTGTTCAAATTCGTCATAGAGTTGGGATTCTCTGTCTTCCATAGTTAATTACGAACACGAGAGAAGCATCTTAACATTATCCCAAAGCGCCTTTGCATCGGTGTTATGATTGATCGACTTGTAGATGTCTTTAGGAAGACCTTGAAGAACAATGTTTGAAGCCACGATATCTGCATCGAACCTCTTTTCTCCTTATCATCAAGCTCATCATACATCTTAGGTCCATCCATTCCGTAAGCAGGAGTACCATCTTCATTAGTATCAAGTATGTCCCTAGTCGTCTCAACTCGATATGGTCCTTCATCAATGGATTTGAGAATGTTGACACCATTTTCCTTTCAAAGCGGTACAATCGATTCGTTGAGCCCAAGAATCGTAGTCGATTCTGTCAAGCATGGGTGGGCAGTATCGACCCGGTGCTTGAACATCCTCGACAACGATGGAGATGATAGTAGGAGCGTTGGTAGACATGTTAACGAGATAATACAAGATTTTATAACTCTATGATTAAACCGAGAAATAGATTCTTTCACGGGTTTTACTAAATCAAGAGAAAACCGTAAACAATCACCCAAGTCGCTAGAAGATAATGCACCAAGTCGCTAACACTTAATTAGCTACACCACTAAGTCGCTAGAGTCCCAGTCGCTAGACAAATGCAAGTCGCTAAGTAGTAACTCGCTAAGCCTCAAGTCGCTAGCAAAATTTTGGCGACAATTTCGCTACTCAAGTCGCTAAAGATACAAGTCGCTAAAGAGCAACTCGCTCTGAGACAAGTCGCTACCACCAAGTCGCTACCGTAGTGGAGAGTCCACTTCTTGTCTTGTAAATCGCTAGATCTAAGTCGCTGGGTCTAAAGCGTAACTCGCTACAAATTTGTAAAGCAAGTCGCTACGAAGAAAGTAATCAAGTGAGTTAAGTCGCTAGCAAGAAAAACCACATAAACATCACTTTTCAATCCAAAAACAACCCAACCAAGATGATTTAAGCTTACCAAATGAAAACCTACACACTTGTGATGATTCTAAACATAAAAGTACTAACAAAATCCAAACTTTAACACAAGAAATCAACCAAATGATGCAAAAACCACTAAACTTTTTCAAACTCAAAAACCACCTAAAAACCACTAGAAATTCAAAGATGTGTAAGATATGATCTAGCCATGGCTCTTGATACCAATTGTTAGATATTAGTTTTCACATACACATCAAACCATAACACAAAGTGGCGTTTGAATGAGGTTCTAGAGAGAGAAAGTTAGAGGTTTAGGGAACTTAGTGAGAGAAAGTGAAAGATATTATTATGAGCTCCAACTCTCTACCTTGGGAGGTAGAGAGTATTTATAGTCTTACATAAATCGCCACACATCGGGCTGTGGATCAGGCATACAGTGGGTAAAGACCCGTCCGTCTTCCACGGTGTTACTTAACTAAATACTACTTAACATAAAACAACTACGACTACGAGCTTTCTAATGATTACATATACTTGAGGTGACCGACTCTTTAATACCTGGAATTTCTAATTCCTAACAAAAACTAAATGGTTAGAAGGAAAATGCGATGATGAACAAGCGATTACTTTCTACAAGTATTGGTGAAACAGATGATTTTGTGGTAAAAGAAAAGGAGATTTTTGTTGAAAAAGAAAGTTTTGCTAAATGTTGCAGAAAAGAAATAAGATTGTTGTTTGATGCTGAAAAAGAATTATATAGATAAAGACTACTTTGATGATGATATAAGCAGAGAATCTACAAAGATAAAATTTGAAGATAAAGTCACAATTCCTCTTTGAAGACAAAGATGTTAAAGCTAAATCTATAAAGGAACTTGAAATCAAACAAGTAGAATTCAAGTTAGGGGAGGATTGTTAGGATACAGAATGTTAAAGTACTGAAGAGTTAAAGTGTTGAAGATTAACAAAGTACAACAAGAAGTCAAAGTACTGCTAAGTTAAAGTCAAAGTACTGCTTATTCATCGAAGTACTGCAAAGATTAAAGTCGGTTGTAATTGATTAAAGATAGAAAGTAATGTTTATCTAGAACTTTCTAAGTATTGTTTACTTGACGTACAAGGATAAGAATTGTAAACCGTTTAGGGTTATCCTTGAGCCTATAAAAGGATCCCTAGATTGGTATTAGAGATGTGTGTTTTTAGAGTTTTAAAGTACGATCAATATTAGAGTTTTAGAGAGTTCGATATTTAGTGTTTTAGAGTTATTAATAAAGTTATATTCTTCTTAGCTTTGTTATGTAAATTCCGCGTACTTGATAAAGATTAATCAGTGTTTCATTGTTAATAATTAGGATTTATCCGAGGTTATTAAACCTTAACAAGCTATTTAAGTTAGTTTGGTTAGAGTACATCGATCCAACAAGTAAAATTGTGAAGATCGTTGTAAGCTCTTAGACTATGTCTAATATTATATCTAGGAACACATAATAATGAAGGCGGAATATTCAAACATAGAATCAACATTATTATGAACAAGGTTTTTCATTATCATAAACTAACTAACTAACTATAATAAAGATAAAAAACTTGATCTAACTCTAACTAACTAAACCCTAGGCGTTTTCCCTACGCCTAGGTTCCCACACACACACACACCTTTTAGGTTTACATCTTTTACGTACATTTAAACTAATGACCCTATGTCTCTTTATATACTAGAGACATCTAGGGTTTACAAGAGGAATCATAATATAATTAGGAAACTAAATATTCTTTTAAGCATATCTTCTAGAATCTTCTAAATCCTCCATATTTTTGTAGTTTCCCTTCTTGTCACTTTTAGTCCTTCATGTTTCATTCTTCTTGTTTTGTATCATCAAATCTATAATAGACCCAACAATCTTCCCCTATTTGATGATGACAAAACAAACACGATTCTTGTACGAACTTCCCTAGACGAAATAGCAGAAGTTGAGATATGACACAATCTTGTCTTCCATACTTCCCCTTGACTTGAACATGCTCTTCCCCTTTTTGTTATCAACAAATAGAGAATGAAACAAGTATGTCTCCCTTTGTCTTCCCCTTAATCCATGCCATGCCACTCAAACATCTCTTCCCCTTTTTGTTATTATCCAAATAGGGAACGTATGCAAATAATGATCTTGACCACCACGAACCAATATCATACTTCTAAGCCGTCCAATGCTTCAAATCGCCCACCATTACGCATCATAAGAAAAATGGATTCAAAACAGTAGAAAACTCCAACTAGCAATAGTAATAATGATCAACAATAGTAAAAATCAAACACTTCCCTTGAGTGATGCATGTAGATGGTTAAACACTTAACAATAAGCTTCCACTGAAACCCATATGTTAACCATCTTCTTGATTCTTCAAATCAGAGGCTCCATGTAATGATCACTAATGAAGAAAGCGAAGTATAACAATTTGATGAAGAGTAGAATTTCCCAAACTTGTGTCTTAAATCTTGTACTATCCACGTAACTCCATACTTATCTGAATCACCAAATATAAGTAGATCGCAATCCTTGACAAAATCCTCAACTAATATGAGACACCGAGCACTACAATGTAACTCCTTTAAGTGATAGCCAATGTGTGCATAGAGCATCATAAGAAAAATCACACATTGCTAGATTCATCAAGCTATATGATAAGAACATAAACCTGTGAAACTCAACTACAACATTAAATAAATGATATTCAACCTTCTTCGTAATCAATTAATCCATAAGAATCAAATACGAGCCTTTTTGAATCCTTTTAAGAACAAAACACCAAACTCCTTGTGTGTGTGTGAACAATAACCTGTGTGTGTGTCGTCCAAAAATCCATAACAATCGTCATGCTCGACTTCCCCTTAACTCAAAATCTCCTCGTAATAAACCATTATGCTGCCAATCCAAATAAATTTCTCCATGCAAAAACCTTGAGCAGAACTTTGAAAACAAGCAGTACTTTGAACATAAGCAGTACTTTGAACAAAACATTGCAAAGAAGACTTTCATGTCAGCAAGACTTTCATCGAAGCAAGCTTTCAATAACATGATGCTTTGAAAACTCGCCTGATCACTGACCCACTGACCAATCAAATTACTATCAACAGAAACACCATACTCGAGGAGGGACCAAAAAAAAATATTAAATTCGAGCCTCAATAAAAATTCTGGTCACTAACCTCCACGTGAACGTCGTGCGCAGTATAAACAAACCTCCAAACTATATGAGCAGCACTAGGTTTCTTTGTTACCAATCTTCGCTCATGTTTCCACAAAAAAATCTTCACCAAGCCTTTCACCTTTGTTTGTTCTCACTCGTAATCATTAACGAGCAGTTGTAACTTGAATAAACAGTACGAGAACTGATAAGCAGCACTTAGGATCCAACATAACCAATAAACTTGATCCTTGATCACTCCAATAGAATCCCATGATAATCGCTACATCCAAATCATTCCACACAACATCCCTTTGAACAACTTGGCAGTACTAATTGAAACTGCTTAACACGAGCACTACTAATAATGAACTGTCAGATGCGAGTTGTTAACCATGTACTTTTATAAACTCAACTAGAAGAATAAGTCTTGTATCCAAGGTACTTTAACCATGTCCAACCTACTCGTAACTTCAGTATCTCAATGCGTAATAACCAGTAACCATATGAGTGTTCTAAAGTAACCCTACTGGTGTATTAAAATCGAATATAGATAACATAATCATCGACCCACAATTGAGATAATATATCATATGCGAAGGTTAAAACCCTTGTGAATATACCAATTTAATAGTGCACCGTCCCATGATGTTTTGTAACCAATCAGAAACTTGGAACCTTCGAATGACAACAGTACCATAATAACAATGATAAACTCATAACCAAGCTGCTTTATCTTCTCACTGACCCACTCATGTGCATAAACCAATCACAAACAAGTAATGAACAAATTACTCTAACAACCCATGTGCATAAATACTGACTAATGAATTCAGTAGCAAACAGAACAATTATTGATTGAGAGCACATGCACAAATTTTCCTTAAACCTTGGCAGCCTTCGAAACCCTAAAATTCAAATTTCTCAAAAACCCTTCAGCAACCAACTTCGACGCGTTATATCTTTTTACTGAAAGCTCCGATCCAAGATCCCTCCGGTGGAAAGTTAGATTGATATATAGAGAACGTCCACCCAAAATTTCGTTACGATCCAACGGTTAACGAAAAAGTTATGATCGTTACAAAAGCAAGGTCAGTATAAAATACGAAAATTTTGAGATCCGAATTTTTGTCTTTTCATCATTCTTGACACATAAAACCTTGCGAATCCTAGATATCACGAGCCCCAGGCTCTGATACCAATTGTGAAGATCGTTGTAAGCTCTTAGACTAGGTCAAATATTATATCTAGGAACACATAATAATGAAGACGGAATATTCAAACATAGAATCAACATTATTATGAACAAGGTTTTTCATTATCATAAACTAACTAACTAACTATAATAAAGATCAAAAACTTGATCTAACTCTAACTAACTAAACCCTAGGCATTTTCCCTACGCCTAGGTTCCCACACACACACCCCTTTTAGGTTTACATCTTGTACGTACAATTAAACTAATGACCCTATGTCTCTTTATATACTAGAGACATCTAGGGTTTACAAGAGGAATCATAATAAATTAGGAAACTAAATATTCTTTTAAGCATATCTTCTAGAATCTTCCAAATCCTCCATCTTTTTGTAGTTTCCCTTCTTGTCACTTTTAGTCCTTCATGTTTCATTCTTCTTGTTTTGTATCATCAAATCTATAATAGACCCAACAGTGACAACGGGGTTAATTCACTATTATTTATTTGAGGCTGAAGTGAAATATCACGAGCGAGTGTACTTAATATCTGAAGGTATCGGGGATGGTTGGATGAAGATTCTTCAAGATCCTTGTTCGAGCTTATTATCAAAAATGAAGACTTGGAAATCTAGCTATTGTTGGGTGACTTTTTCCTTTTCTTTGACCACTTGGGGGAATTGGGCTCTTACCACGACAAAATAACTATCACTTTAAGGAGTTACGTTGTAGTGCTCAGTGTCACATTCAATTGTGGATTTTCAAGAGGTGATGTACGTCTTATACTTCATGGTTGGATGGATGAAGAGTATAGAGTACTTAGAGATTCAATGGAGGATGAAGTCTCGGCACCGCTCTTTGTTAAATATGTGCAAGTTTAAGTCACGAGTTCGGGTTAGTTTACTTCAGGGTCAAATTCATCATATTGGTTTTTCTCCATCAACTGTCACGAAAAAGAGCCTACTGAATGATAATGGGGTTGACTACAAGTTTTCCAAGAGAGATTGAAAAGAGAGTGATATATGACGTATGAACACAACAGTTCATGCCTCGTTCTCTAAAGAAAAGAAAAGTGTACGTTTCAGTGCGCTTTATCTTCAAAAATAAGAGAAATCTTCTTATGACGTTTGAACACAACAGTTCAAGCCTCGTTCTCTAAAGAAAAGAAAAGTGTACATTTCAGTGCACTTTATCTTCCGAATAAGAGAAATCTTCTTATTTATGACCATTCTCGTCAAGATGCTTCATGCTTTTTCCATGCGCTTTCAATTATCAAGTGAACCGGGCTACCGTTGATTGTTTTCTTATTCCACTTGCTCAATTATAATGACGATGGCGACATCATATGCTACCTTTGAGGGGGATAAGTGTGAATAGAATGCATTTAGATGATTTTCACTTATTAAATCAAGAATGGCAACTCCATATGCAATTCTTGAGGGGGAGAAGAAGTGTGAATTTACTGCATGGTTGATTGATATATGAGAATAAATGGTCAAACGGCTCCAAACTCATGTAAGAACCGAGCTTCTTCTTATCAGGTCATCTTCACATGATGTTTTCTTCTAAGAGCCGTTGGTTGACATCTTCACACGGCTGATATGATTAATGACAAAGTGCTTCCAATTGCGGGGCTGATTTCCTTGATGAACATCTTTCTGTTCTTGTTTGATTGGGAGGGATTTGATTTAAGGGGATTTGCTATTTGTAAGTTAACGGGAATGCATTTGGTGAGTTAAAGATGTTAACCTTCTAATCCCAAATAGAATAATCTTGAAGAAGGTCAAGTCTAAAGTCTGTTCTATATTTTCTGCTGCATATTAGAAGACTAAAGAGGAGTTGCATTTAACGATCTAAAGAATTCTTCTTAATCCGGCTGAGAAGATCACTTGAAATCTTTGTTAGTTTAGGGGAGAGCACTAATTGAGGGAGAGTGTAATGTCAAATTTAATCCCCAATTAGACTTGCTCACATTCTTCAGCAAGTTGATTCTCACAGATACATCTGAGCTAATGATGTTCTTCTCAACAGATTTCAAGTATTTGGGCTTATTATGTGTTGCTGATTCTGAAGCATCAAAACCAGCAAGGGGGGGAAAGAGACACGCATCTAAATGCGACTAAACATTGATGAACTTAATACTTCTAAGTGATTGAAGATATCCCAAGAAGACTAATGTCATTACCGCAGAGAAACTCAAGGTTTGACTCATGGCGTTTAGTGTTCTTATTCCAACTATGTGGGGGAAGAGATGGAAGAGTTAGTTTCGGTGATAAAGAGGTACATATGTGTGTGATGATTTGATGCTATCGCAATCATCGGGGGAGAGAGATTGTGTACATTGGGGACGCTTCACTATTTCGCTGAGTGCTTAATCGATGATTCCGAGATATAATCACTTATTAGGAGTTGACATCCGCAGAGATTGTCATCCGCAGAGATAATCGATGATTCGGCTGCTTCTTCAATGTTATCGGTTATTCTCTCTTTGGGCATTGGTACTTGGTTCTTGAGTTTCGTACACTTTCTTGAGGGGAGAAAAGTATACATCGGGTTATTCTTTGATTATTGGACTTAATATGCTACTTGATGGTATAAGTTTCTCTATCTTGAATATATGTGTATTCGGGTTCGTGAGCTCTAGTCTAAGAGACTGACCGCATCAATTCATCTACTTGGGGAATTGTTCTCTTAACACCGTTTGGAATGGATCGCTTGGACTTCTTGATGGAAAAGGAATTTGAGAAGAGTCATTCTAGCGTGGGATGATACGTTGCTGTTCTTGTTGATGATATAACCCCGAACGAAGAATCACAAAGATCATTCTTAAAAGGAGCAGCAAGATCGATGATAATGGTGTGCTTCATTGGGCACCTGGCTAAAGCAACCTTGAAATAGAGCTTCGAATCTGCTTAACATAAGGATTTCCGGTTTGCGGGGAAGCTGCCAAAGCCTCTCTTTCTCAAAGGCTCGGGTTCTATCTTCTATTCTGGAGCCTCGGAAGCTTTGGTGGTGGAAGTTTAAGGGATGACGAATTCTATCTTCTATGACGTGCTGTTCGATATCCTTATCTCGGTACTCGTATCATCATCTTTCTTAAACTATATCATCTACTCTATCTTTGTATATATTTATCAAAACCAAATACAAAAATATAAAACCATCAAAAGAAAATAGAAAATTATAAAACCAACAAAACCCATAAAATCGGAAAATTTAAAATACCAAAAATATGTTTTCTCATGACATGTCTTACGGTATCGATAACATCCGAGGTCTTAGAAATGTCATTCAACAATGGCACGGGACCATAGATGAAGTTCGAGCGGGAGGTGTAAATATTCTTTTCAAAACATGTCTCAAAATATGGCTTGCATTATTTTGATGTAACCCATGCTTAAAACCATGGCTTGCTACTATTTCAGATAGCAACTAGTTTTTCAAAGAAGGAAAGTGCTACGCTTAAACGATTTTCAAAAATTTCGTGCACTTATCCTAAAACTTATTGAGGAAAGTATGTCGAAGGACTGCTGTTCCTACACAAACGTTTTTCCGTCTAAAATTCTTCAGAAAAATATTTATTGTATTTCAAAATGGTGGAAAATGAGTTGCTTGAAAAATCAATCAGAATCAGAGTTTTTATAAAATTTGAAAACTCATTCAATGACTTCAGCGCTTTTAAACTTTTCAGAAAAATAAGTCATTGATTGAGGGGGAGAATGTTTTCAAATCTATATCATCTAACGAGCTTATCTAATTATCCTATATACTTAAATGTAAAACATGTTAACCTACGTTGAAGGACTAGGTGCCTAGGATATGATTGTTAGGATTAGATGATTAGAGTTTGATAAACACATAATTCCCATGCTTTATCTGAACCGATTGATATGTTGGATTGACTTGTATTAGTCGATTCTTTGTTTGGGTGTTGTCGACCACCATATATCAGTATGTGTGTTCACTAACGTATGCGGTATATTGGTATATAAGAATGTTCCCGATCCGGATCCCACAATAGATGATGATTGGATGCGAAGGAAAGGGTAACTATATCTTTGGTTGACAATTGAAGAAACGAAGCTTAATTTGACTTCTATGGAAATTTGGCATGAAAAAGCAACGTAAGAGGTCTCACTGCATCAGTAGATGGTTTTCTTCATCATCAAATGAAGAAACGGAGCTTAATTTGACCTCTATGGAGAGTTGGCATGATAAAATGCAACGTAAGAGGTCTCACTGCATCAGCAGACGGTTTTTCTTCCAACCTTCAGCAACAACAACATAAGCAGCTTCTACACCACCTAATGTATCTTTGTGCAGGATAATAGTGATGATACCATTTTTTTTTAAAAACAATTTTTTGTTTTGAAAATGGGAAAAATATTGTTTTGAAAAAAAATTGAACTCAAACATTGGAAATCAACCGGACTTCATTTTAAACATAGGTCACTCAATCAACGACTACGGTCATTGATTGAGGGGGAGAGTGATTTCAAACTTAAGTATTTTCAAATGATATTTCTTCATAAAAGTCCGGTTTGTACAAAAATATGTGGTGATCTAAAGATTTAATGTTATGTCATGGTATGATTTTCTTTAAAACTCAAAGATCTTTCAAAATGAATTTTTTTCTTTTCTTGTTTGATTGTGAAACTGTTTTATTTTACTTAAAGATCTCTTAAAACAATCATACCTGACACTAACAATCTTTAATGTCTTAAATTGGTCATTATCTGTCATATTTCAAAATTAAATGTTGCCACGTCTTTCCCCAAAAATTTTCTAAATGATTCAAAATCAACTGGGATCATAAATCTCAAGTGGTTTGATATTTTTGATCGGGGGAGAGATCGTGATTTAAATCTCAAATCTATTTTAGTCCTTTAAAGGCACTCCTGCCTCCATGTGTCAAACGATTTCAATATATGATGCACATATTGAGGAGGAGCAGTTATCCAAAAACAAGATGAGTATTTAAACCAGGCCACATTTTCTCCCATGTTTTCTAAACATGATTAAATCACTTGAGATCCAAAATCTCAAAGGGTTTGATATTTTTGATCGGGGGAGAATTTGTGATTTAATATGAAATATGATAAATGATGATCGTTTTGATTCAAAGTGCAGGTTCTCTCTCATATGTGCTAAAATCTTTCGAATCTCGAAGCACATATTGAGGTGGAGCATTTAAAAAAGAAAATTAACTTTCAAGGTTCAAAGATTTTTATGTTTCAACATAATGTACATTGATTGATTTTCTAAATGGTTTCTTAATGGCTTTTGTGATCGTGGATGTACTTCATAAGAACTCTTTCCTCTATGTGATAAAATGATTTAAAATATCCTACGCACATATTGAGGGGGAGAATTTACCAAAGAAATTCAAATGGGTTTTTCTACGGAAATTGTGATCAAGAAATTATTTCAAAGAACTCTTGCCTCTATGTGCTAAAACAAATTCAGGATCATGTGCACATGTTGAGGGGGAGCATTTCTAAATGATCAAAACTATTAAGGTAAAAAATGCTTTGATATTTTATCACCAGTAACTTGATTGATTTTTCAAATGATTTTTCAATTGGTTTTAAGGAAGAATGAACTGTACCAAAAGACCGACCATTTTACTTTATACATGGAGTTATAAGGATGGTGAGGTTAGGTATTAGTTCCCACGATCCCGCCAGAGCCGGAGGGATCTACCCAGGGACAATCCACTAGATAGTGTAGAAGTCCTTAGGTATGATGAAAAAAGGAGAAAAGTGAGATATGGGAAGAGTGCGGATGAGATAGAGCTAGTCTTGGAATAAACCCAACAAGGTTCTAGTTATGAAATCTCGGTAAGCATGAAGGGTTGAAGAATGAAAAGAATTGAATGTGAAAAGGGTGAAAAGAAATAGCCCTCCATTAACTCAACATTAAGGCGTAAACGGGTTCAATACATATGCTACCGGTGGTTACTAAGGTAATGGTATTGAAGACAAGACGTCATGGACCCGATGACGACTTGCACCTAACTTCCCAAGCTACTCAAGCTCCTCTTAAAGGGCTTGTTTCATTCTCACACCGGGAACCTACATAATCTATCGACTTTCTCTTAGAGATTGTTGATATTGAAGAAGGAGACCCTCTCCCTAGTCTCCGACATAGGGAACCAAAATGCACAATTGAGTATAGAGACAAGAGATCATTTACAATATCTCATTAGGACACAAAATTAATGAAGACTTGCTGTTTCACACAATATGGAAAGTAAGTAAATATTGAGAGTCCTACGCATTATCCTTGTGGTATTGCCAGTACATCCGAGTGATATGTAAAAGTATTCACGATGAAGATGGAAATCCTTCTAAAGCCAACATCAAACAAGCTCTTGGTGGGTGACATGTGAGATCTTTTTCATAAAACCTTCGTCGTATTGCAAAACTCTTTCTTTTAAGCAATACGCGATTGTTTTCAAATCAAGTTTTCATCAATCAGTGAATCTCAATTATTGGTTCACTCACTCCGTGTTGTCTTCTTTGAGGCGTTCGGTTTGAGAACGACTAGTGCGGTGCGAAACCCCGTCAAGGTGATTCTTGAATTATACCGATCACAGGCAAGTACTTGTCTTGATCAGCGGGAACCGTGGGCCATGTACCTCAATTCAACGAAAGTGATCAAAGACACTTTCGTGTGTTTTATTGCAATTGTTGTTTGTAGGTACATTTGGACGGTTGCGGTGATCGTAATCGAGGAGTCAATCAAAGCCGCGCTCACAAGCATCCACATAATTGAAGAAATCATGACTTGTGCATATCTACGAACACTGGCTCGATATTTTTATACTATGTTTACGCTACGGTACCGCAAATATCATGAGCCAGTAAAGCTTCCGCTACTCTGATGAAAAGATGTCATGATCCAGAAAGTGTAAGCATGTCGGTCCGAAAGTCACAACTTCACATGATACTGTGGCTCATGATCTCAAAGAATGCTCGAAGATCATCAAGATGTGGATCAGATCAAAGACCTCCACTTAATGTACAAAGTAATCGGACTTTGAAGAATCACTGCTAATGCACAAGATGCAGATGTTGAAGAATTAAAGTCTACGAGCTCAAGACTGAAGATTAAATAGAATGCTAGGATTCGAAATGTAAAACTTAGGGTGACCTCCCTTAGGGGGAGATTGTTAGGAATTAGAAATTCCATAGTGAAGTATCAGTCACCCCAAATATTATCTAGCATAAGTTAGCTCGTAGACATATCGTTAGTTACGTTATTTGCTAGTTTATTAGTTAGTTATTAGCGTAGTTTAGTTTAGAGCAACACCGTGGATGAAGGACGGGTCTTTACCCACTGTATGCCTGACCCACAGCCCGTCAGGAGGGCGTGTAGTCTGTAAGTATAAATACCCCTTCCATCCTTGGAAGGGGTGGTGCTTCTCAATCTAACCTTTCACTTTTTGTTAAGCAACTCTCTAAAAAGAACACCCATCTCTTATCTTTCTCTCTCTAAATGGCTAACATGTATTTCCATCATTCAAGACCACCCGAATCATCAAACAACATAATATTTACGATCCTACAAAATATCACTAGCCTCCCTTGGTTAATTCATCTAGCCTATGGTTCCTAGACTCCTCACCAAGATGATTATAGGTCACCCGAGATCATTCGATAATCTAATAGCAGTCATTAAGTACCAAATCTAATAGACCTAATTCTATGGAAATCCGGCCGTTAGGATCTTAGATTTCCCGTAGCTTCTTAAATACCTCCACTTGATAGGTGATCCTTTGGTCAATTTGCACACAAAGGATGGTTGTAATATGGCCAATTCCTTCCATTCTTCGCAATCTAGTGAGTTGGGGTCCTTTGGTCAATTATCCCATCCCACTAGATACTAACAAGCTTATAATATTACCAAAACTAGCAATCTACGAATAGGCTAAGAAGATGTCTATAAAGAGAATGAAAAACATAACCAAGCACTTGAATTAATAACATGAATTCATTACATGATCTCTAGAAAAACGTAAAAGAATTCAAACTCGAATACAAAGATAATCGTAGACGAGAACTTCGTTCTTCAGACTCCTAAGCCATAATTCTTCTTCTGTAGTTACTATCCCCAAACCCTAGATAGGTTTAGGAAATGGGAGATATTTGAAAATGTAGAAATCTTGGTGTATTTATAGGCATAAAACCCTAATTCAAGTTACGGCGTAACTCTATGATATAGTTACCGTAATTATTCTCAAACATAAATCCTTCTATGTTATCCGTGTCTCACGGCGTAACCATGGAAGGTGGTTAAGTCGTAGTCTTTATAACTAGATCGAGTGGTAATTACGCCGTAACCTTAGGCGATGGTTACGGTAGTCTTCATAAATGGTATTACGGTAACCTCATCACTTAGTTACGCCGTAATCTTCGTGATATAAGAGTAATTCATCTTGAGCCTAATTTCGCCCAAATACCACTTCACGCTTGATAACTATTCACAAACGAAATAAGAAGAAATAAGGGTAAATTTAATAGAAATTTAAGCATAATAAGTCAATAAAGTAAGAAATTTACACTTAGAAAATCAAGATTATTTGATGTTATCAAATATCCCCCCACATAAACTCTACTTGCCCTCAAGTAGTCCTTTAGATTAGTTGTTAAATAATACATTCCTCGAATACTTCGAAGAACATGCAGTTAAGAGTCCCCATGCTAGAATAATTTAGAACCGAACACCTCATGAAATGGGGAACGAAACACTCTCACACTCATCCTAATCTAACTGTTCAATTTCGGGGTGATCACTCAATTGCACAAACATAGTAAGTATTCTATCATAGGCTTGGCGATTACAAAAAACTCCACCACTAGATCTAAGGTCAAGACAATCTTTAGAAGACAATGTTGGGTTATAATGTTGCATAGGTTTAGGGTGATGTGTCATTACTAACGTGCCATGGAAAAATGGACAAAACTAATGATACATGTCCAAATCCATGGCCAAGACACCAATGATTGCTTGCCTCATCACCTAGACACGCTTGATGACTAAAGGGTAAGGTAAGACATGAGATATTTTAAAGGGTGAAAAATAAAAATAAACAAAACAAATAATCTTAGCTGATAACAAAGTCTTCACCATCGGTCGTCCAACAAAAACTCCATGCTTCAAAATATGACAAACGAATCAATAAGTGCATCATTAGATGGTTGATGCGTATTCTTCCTTGGTCTTCTATTGTTAGCCAACTTCCTTCTTTAATATGAACGAGGAAACCTTCTCGCTACTCAAATAAGCTCGACTAGTAGTGCATTTTTGTTTCAAATAATAACTATATATATATATATATATATATATATATATATATATATATATATATATATATATATATATATATATATATATATATATATATATATATATATATATATATATATATATATATATATATATATATATATATATAATAATAACATAACCAAATAACATAAACATCCCCCCACTTGAAATACATATGAGGATCCAGAGGGCTTCCAACGATCTTTCAATGCTTTTCATCATTTAAGGCATGCTCCTCGAATCTTTCTACCGGAATTCTAAGATTTGAACAAATGGTGACTTCCCAATTATGAATAAAATCACACGGTAGGCTAAGGCGAATAGTTGTAATGAAACAAAATTGTAAATGGGTTAAGTAACAAAAAGGATAGGCTCTAATGGGTGTAACTAGGGGTATCTTTCACTAAAAATAGAGTGCAACGAGAAGGGTTTAACACGATGGTCGAAAAAGTCAATGTGACTAATCGATAAACGCACACAAATGAACACATATGGGCTATTTGGGTTTATTCCTAAAACATTGCCTCTTCAAATTGTTTTTCCAAAATTTATCAAGCTAACTTAACACACTACTCGTCTGCGGTTTCGAAATGATGTAAGGGCCAAGTTCTAAAGTCTAGAATACTACCGGCACACTCGATTTTTGGTAGATTTTGGGTAAAATAGGGGAAACGGAAGGGCTAAATCTCACCAATTAAAAAAAGGTTATTGTGTGCTCGGCTACCTTCTATTCTAGTTTAGTTAAGAAAAACATGTCAAATTGT
Organism: Chrysanthemum lavandulifolium; assembly: GCA_022545495.1. Classification (NCBI taxonomy): domain Eukaryota; kingdom Viridiplantae; phylum Streptophyta; class Magnoliopsida; order Asterales; family Asteraceae; genus Chrysanthemum; species Chrysanthemum lavandulifolium. The sequence continues at coordinate 236,215,594 of CM040243.1, read as the reverse complement.
TATTTATTTTATTTTATTTTTTTAAATAGCTTAATTTTTCAAAACTACTAGAAAATTTAGGGCATGTGGGCTAAGCATATAATAACTTCATTTCTATTCCTATCCCCCCCACTTAAATTGTACAAAGTCCCTTTTGTACAAAATAAAAGAAAAAGAAATTAGAAATGAAAATTAACATAGAAAGAAATAAACTCCCTTCTTAAATACTCGTCAAGGAAGTCCTCACTAAGGTCTGTAGCCAGGTTATGGCGTAACTCGTGATACGGATTACGCCGTAATTCAAATAATCACGCAACTGACCTAGCAGTGTATCGGTTATGGCGTAACGCTATTATATGTTTACGCCCTAATTGGCTCAAGTGCAAAATCTGCAGACTAAAAACATCAGGAAAATTGTACCCATGGGACTAGATAATCATAATGTTAGTCCTAGATGTTTATTAGAGACATAATTCAGAATAAATATGCTTTAGAAATAAAGATAGAGAAATTGTTTTTGAGACAAAGGAGTCATCACTCCTGATCATGATCATGTTCCATGGACTGGTACTGAGTGGAATCAAACGGGATGCTTGTGTTGTTTCTAGGGGTTTGTTGAGGATGCATGAATGTCACTCCTTGTTGAAGTCTGAGATCAGGCACATCCGGCTGATACACATATGGAGCTCTATGCTGACGAGTGTGGCTCAGGTGAATTTCTTCAAGAATTTGGATTGTGCAGTCGACATTCCATTGAAAGAAGTCCTGTTAAATCACATGCATTTAATTCAAATCATTTGAAAAACCATCAAACTGGGTGCTCAACCCATACATCCCCGCGGCCAAATCATCTATATCCTTATTAAAATGACGAGTATTCCATCAATCCCCCGGAGCCTATCTCCTATGCTCATGCTAGCCCTCATCCTAACTCTCGGGGCTTCTTCCTTGGCACCCGCTTGGCTACCACCAGCCTCACTACCTCCAGCTTGACTTCCACTAGCTCCTTCACCTCTAAGCGGATCTTCCGGCATCAACTCAGCTTCCCTAAGTCCATTTAACCGACAAATACCAAACTTTACTATCTTGCTAATCCCAATCAAGCTAGTGTCCATAGATCTAGTAACCAATGACAAAGCTTGAGGAGTCATCAACCCATGACTCCTAGCAAGCTGCCCAATCAAGTGACCTCCTTGAATTAAACTCTTCTTGTTGAACCCCTTTGCACCACTAGCCATGAACTTTGCCAAGTACCAAGGGTCATCAATCAAATTTCCACCATCCATACCATGCAACATATACAAATCATCAATGGTCATCTTTTTCCTAGCCGAATGTCTTTCCTTAATCGAACAGGCAATGAGCCTATGCACTAAACAGCGAAAGGGGATTCTGATTGAGGTGTAGGATGGTGGGTGCCTAGAATCATACCTAGGAATGACAAAGATGTTGTTGAAATAGTTGGTGGGATTGTAGTCAGCACGCTTGGTTCTCCAACAATTATTGTAAAATTCAGTTCACATACTGGATCCTAAATCCACCTCAGTGTAAAAACCCATGTGAATCATCAATTCACTCAATGTAATCTCTCTCCTTACGCCACCGAGCAGAAAATGAAGCAACGTCTGATTTGTGCTCAAGACTCCCACATCAAAGTCCACGAAATCCAAAAATTCCCTAACATATTCTGGAATGACAGGATCCTTCATTTTGAATAGCCTCAACCATGCTGAGCACGTAAACGTACCAAGGGGGCTTGAGTACTTAACCTTGCAAAACTTCTTGAGTAGCCTTCCCGCTACACCATGATTCACGGTTTAAAACTCGAAAAAGTAAAGGGCTTTAGGTGTATCAATATATTTTTTTAAAATGCAACGTAAGAGGTCTCACTGCATCAGCAGACGGTTTTTCTTCCAACCTTCAGCAACAATAACATAAGCAGCTTCTACACCACCTAACGTATCTTTGTGCAGGATAATAGTGATGATACCATTTTTTTTAAAACAATTTTTTGTTTTGAAAATGGGAAAAATATTGTTTTGAAAATAAATTGAACTCAAACATTGGAAATTAACCGGACTTCATTTTAAACATAGGTCACTCAATCAACGACTACGGTCATTGATTGAGGGGGAGAGTTATTTCAAACTTAAGTATTTTCAAATGATATTTCTTCATAAAAGTCCGGTTTGTACAAAAATATGTGGCGATCTAAAGATTTAATGTTATGTCATGGTATGATTTTCTTTAAAACTCAAAGATCTTTCAAAATGAATTTTTTTCTTTTCTTGTTTGATTGTGAAATTGTTTTATTTTACTTAAAGATCTCTTAAAACAATCATACCTGACACTAACAATATTTAATTTCTTAAATTGGTCCTTATCTGTCATATTTCAAAATTAAATGTTGCCACATCTTTCCCCAAAAATTTTCTAAATGATTCAAAATCAATTGGGATCACAAATCTCAAGTGATTTGATATTTTTGATCGGGGGAGAGATCGTGATTTAAATCTCAAATCTGTTTTAGTCCTTTAAGGCACTCCTGCCTCCATGTGCCAAACGATTTCAATATATGATGCACATATTGAGGAGGAGCAGTTATCCAAAAACAAGATGAGTATTTAAACCAGGCCACATTTTCTCCCATGTTTTCTAAACCTGATTAAATCACTTGAGATCCAAAATCTCAAAGGGTTTGATATTTTTGATCGGGGGAGAATTTGTGATTTAATATGAAATCTGATAAATGATGATCGTTTTGATTCAAAGTGCAGGTTCTCTCTCATATGTGCTAAACGCTTTCGAATCTCGAAGCACATATTGAGGTGGAGCATTTCAGAAAGAAAATTAACTTTCAAGGTTCAAAGATTTCTATGTTTCAACATAATGTACCTTGATTGATTTTCTAAATGGTTTCTTAATGGCTTTTGTGATCGTGGATGTACTTCATAAGAGCTCTTTCCTCTATGTGATAAAATGATTTAAAATATCCTACGCACATATTGAGGGGGAGAATTTACCAAAGAAATTCAAATGGGTTTTTCTACGGAAATTGTGATCAAGAAATTATTTCAAAGAACTCTTGCCTCCATGTGCTAAAACAAATTCAGGATCATGTGCACATGTTGAGGGGGAGCATTTCTAAATGATCAAAACTATTAAGGTACAAAATGCTTTGATATTATATCACCAGTACCTTGATTGATTTTCCAAATGATTTTTCAATTGGTTTTAAGGAAGAATGAACAGTACCAAAAGACCGACCATTTTACTTTATGCATGGAGTTATAAGGATGGTGAGGTTAGGTATTAGTTCCCACGATCCCGCCAGAGCCGGAGGGATCTACCTATGGACAATCCACTAGATAGTGTAGAAGTCTTTAGGTATGATGAAAAAAGGAGAAAAGTGAGATATGGGAAGAGTGCGGACTGAGATAGAGCTAGTACTGGAATAAACCCAACAAGGTTCTAGTTATGAAATCTCGGTAAGCACTGAAGGGGTTGAAGAATGAAAAAGAATTGAATGTGAAAAAGGGTGAAAAGAAATAGCCCTCCATTAACTCAACCTTAAGGCAGAAACCGGGTTCAATACATATGCTACTGGTGGTTACTAAGGTAACGCTGGTATTGAAGACAAGACGTCATGGACCCAGTGTCGCACTGCACCAAACTTCCCAAGCTACTCAAGTTCCTCTTAAAAGGCCTTGTTTCATTCTCACACTGGGAACCTACATAATCTATCGAATTTCTCTTAGAGATTGTTGATATTGAAGAAGGAGACCCTCTCCCTAGTCTCCGGCATAGGGAACCAAAATGCACAATTGAGTCTAGAGCCAAGAGATCATTCACAATATCTCATTAGGACACAAAATTAATGAAGACTTGCTGTTTCACACAATATGGAAAGTAAGTATATATTGAGAGTCCTACGCATTATCCTTGTGGTATTGCCAGTACATCCGAGTGATATGTAAAAGTATTCACGATGAAGATGGAAATCCTTCTATAGCCAACATCAAACAAGCTCTTGGTGGGTGACATGTGAGATCTTTTTCAAAGATCAAGCTTGTGACAACTGGATAGAAACGATGGGGCGATTCACTCATGAATCAACCTTGGTCCAGGAAATGAATTGATGAATGCTTTTGGAAAAACCGTTCGATGTGCAAATCTTCTTTTCTCTAGCACATCGAATGTGTATTCATGTTTTTAAACACAAAAAAGTATCTCTGATTGAAAAAAATATATATATACTTTTGGAAAAACCGTTCGATGTGCAAATCTCTTCTTTTATCTAGCACATCGAATGTGTACTCTTTTCAAATACAAAAGGTATTTTTGATTAAAAATTGATCTTTCTCATAAAACCTTTGTCGTATTGCAAAACTCTTTCTTCTAAGCAATACGCGATTGTTTTCAAATCAAGTTTTCATCAATCGGTGAATCTCAATTATTTGGTTCACTCACTCCGTGTTGTCTTCTTTGAGACGTTCGGTTTGAGAACAACTAGTGCATTGCGAAACCCCGTTAAGGAGATTCTTGAATTATACACGATCACAAGCGGTACTTATCTTGATCAACGGGGAACCGTGGGCCATGTACCTCAATTCAACGAAAGTGATCAAAGACACATTCGTGTGTTTTATTGCTAATCGTAGTTTGTAGGTACATTTAGGCGGTTCGGTGATCGTAATTGAGGAGTCAATCCAAAGCCGCATGCTCATAGCATCCACACTTAATTGAAGAAATCATGACTTGTGCATATCTACGAACACGGCTCGATATTTTTATACTATGTTTCGCTGCTGCAAATATCATGAGCGGTAAAGCTTCGCTACTCGATGAAAAGATGTCATGATCCCGAAAGTGTGAGCATGTCGGTCCGAAAGTCACAACTTCACATGATACTGTGGCTCATGATCTCAAAGAATGCTTGAAGATCATCAAGATGTGGATCAGATCAAAGACCTCCACTTAATGTACAAAGTAATCGGACTTTGAAGAATCACTGCTAATGCACAAGATGCAGATGTTGAGGAATTAAAGTCTACGAGGTCAAGACTGAAGATTAAATAGAATGCTAGGATTCGAAATGTAAAACATGGGGTGACCTCCCTTGGGGGAGATTGTTAGGAATTAGAAATTCCATAGTGAAGTATCGGTCACCCCAAATATTATCTAGCATAAGTTAGCTCGTAGACATATCGTTAGTTACATTATTTGTTAGTTTATTAGTTAGTTATTAGCGTAGTTTAGTTTAGAGCAACACCGTGGAGGAAGGACGGGTCTTTACCCACTGTATGCTCGACCGCGACCTTCGGGAGGCGTGTAGTCTGTAGTATAAATACCCTTCCATCCTTGGAAGGGTGGTGCTCTCAATCTAACCTTTCACTTTTGTTAAGCAACTCTCTAAAAAGAACACCCATCTCTTATCTTTCTCTCTCTAAATGGCTAACATGTATTTCCATCATCCAAGACCACCCGAATCATCAAACAACATAATATTTACGATCCTACAAAATATCACTAGCCTCCCTTGGTTAATTCGTCTAGCCTATGGTTCCTAGACTCCTCACCAAGATGATTATAGGTCACCCGGGATCATTCGATAATCTAATAGCAGTCATTAAGTACCAAATCTAATAGACCTAATTCTATGGAAATCCGGCCGTTAGGATCTTAGATTTCCCGTAGCTTCTTAAATACCTCCGCTTGATAGGTGATCCTTTGGTCAATTTGCACACAAAGGATGGTTGTAATATGGCCAATTCCTTCCATTCTTCGCAATCTAGTGAGTTGGGGTCCTTTGGTAAATTATCCCATCCCACTAGATACTAACAAGCTTATAATATTACCAAAACTAGCAATCTACGAATAGGCTAAGAAGATGTCTATAAAGAGAATGAAAAACATAACCAAGCACTTGAATTAATAACATGAATTCATTACATGATCTCTAGAAAAACGTAAAAGAATTCAAACTCGAATAAAAAGATAATCGTAGACGAGAACTTCGTTCTTCAGACTCCTAAGCCATAATTCTTCTTCTGTAGTTACTCTCCCCAAACCCTAGATAGGTTTAGGAAATGGGAGATATTTGAAAATGCAGAAATCTTGGTGTATTTATAGGCATAAAACCCTAATTCAAGTTACGGCGTAACTCTATGATATAGTTACGCCGTAATTATTCTCAAACATAAATCCTTCGATGCTTATCCAGGTCTACGGCGTAACCATGGAAGGTGGTTACGTCGTAGTCTTTATAACTAGATCGGAGTGGTAATTACGCCATAACCTTAGCTGATGGTTACGACGTAGTCTTCATAAATGGTATTACGGCGTAACCTCATCACTTAGTTACGCCGTAATCTTCGTGATATAAGAGTGATTCATCTTGAGCCTAATTTCGTCCAAATACCACTTCACGCTTGATAACTATTCCTGAAACGAAATAAGAAGAAATAAGGGTAAATTTAATAGAAATTTAAGCATAATAAGTCAATAAAGTAAGAAATTTACACTTAGAAAATCAAGATTATTTGATGTTATCAAATATCCCCCCACATAAACTTTACTTGCCCTCAAGTAGACCTTTAGATTAGTTGTAAAATAATACATTCCTCGAATACTTCGAAGAACATGCAGTTAAGAGTCCCCATGCTAGAATAATTTAGAGCCGAACACCTCATGAAATGGGGAACGAAACACTCTCACACTCATCTTAATCTAAGTGTTCAATTTCGGGGTGATCACTCAATTGCACAGACATAGTAAGTATTCTATCATAGGCTTGGCGATTACAAAAAACTCCACCACTAGAGCTAAGGTCAAGACAATCTTTAGAAGACAATGTTGGGTTATAATGTTGCATAGGTTTAGGGTGATGTGTCATTATTAACTTGCCATGGAAAAATGGACAAAACTAATGATACATGTCCAAATCCATGGCCAAGACACCAATGATTGCTCGCTTCATCACCTAGACACGCTTGATGACTAAAGGGTAAGGTAAGACATGAGATATTTTAAAGGGTGAAAAATAAAAATAAACAAAACAAATAATCTTAGCTGATAACCAAGTCTTCACCATCGGTCGTCCAACCAAAGCTCCATGCTTCAAAATATGACAAACGAATCAATAAGTGCATCATTAGACGGTTGATGCGTATTCTTCCTTGGTCTTCTTTTGTTAGCCAACTTCCTTCTTTAATATGAACGAGGAAACCTTCTCGCTACTCAAATAAGCTCGACTAGTAGTGCATTTTGTTTGATCAATAACTATAATATATATATATATATATATATATATATATATATATATATATATATATATATATATATATATATATATATATATATATATATATATATATATATATATATATATATATATTTATAACATAACCAAATAACATAAACATCCCCCACTTGAAATACATATGAGGATCCAGAGGGCTTCCAACGATCTTTCAATGCTTTTCATCATTTAAGGCATGCTCCTCGAATCTTGCTACCGGAATTCTAAGATTTGAACAAGTGGTGACTTCCCAATTATGAATAAAATCACACGGTAGGCTAAGGCGAATAGTTAATGAAACAAAATTGTAAATGGGTTAAGTAACAAAAAGGATAGGCTCTAAAGGGTGTAACTAGGGGTATCTTTTACTAAAAATAGAGTGCAACGAGAAGGGTTTAACACGGTGGTCGAAAAAGTCAATGTGACTAATCGATAAACGCACACAAATGAACACATATGGGCTATTTGGGTTTATTCCTAAAACATTGCCTCTTCAAATTGTTTTTCCCAAATTTATCAAGCTAACTTAACACACTACTCGTCTGTGGTTTCGAAATGATGTAAGGGCAAAGTTCTAAAGTCTAGAATACTACCGACACACTCGATTTTTGGTAGATTTTGGGTAAAATAGGGGAAACGGAAGGGCTAAATATCACCAATTAAATTAAAGGTTATTGTGTGCTCGGCTACCTTCTATTCTAGTTTAGTTAAGAAAAACATGTCAAATTGTTATTTATTTTATTTTATTTTTTTAAATAGCTTAATTTTTCAAAACTACTAGAAAATTTAGGGAAGTGGGCTAAGCATATAATAACTTCATTTCTATTCCTATCCCCCCACTTAAATTGTACAAAGTCCCTTTTGTACAAAATAAAAGAAAAAGAAATTAGAAATGAAAATTAACATAGAAAGAAATAAACTCCCCTCTTAAATACTCGTCAAGGAAGTCCTCACTAAGGTCTGTAGACAGGTTATGGCGTAAATCGTGATACGGATTACGCCGTAATTCAAATAATCAATCAACTGACCTAGCGGTGTATCGGTTAAGGCGTAACGCTATTATATGTTTACGCCGTAATTGGCTCCAGTGCAAAATCTGCAGACTAAAAACATCAGGAAAATTGTACCCATGGGACTAGATAATCATAATGTTAATCCTAGATGTTTATTAGAGACATAATTCAGAATAAATATTCTTTAGAAATAAAGATAGAGAAATTATTTTTGAGACAAAGGAGTCATCACTCCTGATCATGATCATGTTCCATGGACTGGTACTGAGTGGAATCAAACGGGATGCTTGTGTTGCTTCTAGGGGTTTGTTGAGGCTGCATGAATGCCACTCCTTGTTGAAGTCTGAGATCAGGCACATCCGGCTGATACACATAAGGAGCTCTATGCTGATGAGTGTGGCTCAGGTGAATTTCTTCAAGAATTTGGATTGTGCGGTCGACATTCCATTGAAAGAAGTCCTGTTAAATCACATGCATTTGATTCAAATCATTAGAAATACCATCAAACTGGGTGGTCAACCCATACATCCCCGCGGCCAAATCATATATATCCTCATTAAAACGACGAGTAGTCCATCAATCCCCCAGAGCCTATCTCCTATGCTCATGCTAGCCCTCATCCTAACTCTCGAGGCTTCTTCCTTGGCACCCGCTTGGCTACCACCAGCCTCACTACCTCCAGCTTGACTTCCACTAGCTCCTTCACCTCTAAGCGGATCTTCCGGCATCAACTCAGCTTCCCTAAGTCCATTTAACCGACAAATCCCAAACTTCACTATCTTGCTAATCCCAATCAAGCTAGTGTCCATAGATCTAGTAACCAATGACAAAGCTTGAGGAGTCATCAACCCATGACTCCTAGCAAGCTGCCCAATCAAGTGACCTCCTTGAATTAAACTCTTCTTGTTGAACCCCTTTGCACCACTAGCCATGAATTTGCCAAGTACCAAGGGTTATCAATCAAATTTCCTCCATCCATACCATGCAACATATACAAATCATCAATGGTCATCTTTTTCCTAGCCGAATGTCTTTCCTTAATCGAACAGGCAATGAGCCTTTGCACTAAACAGCGAAGGGGGATTCTGATTGAGGTGTAGGACGGTGGGTGCCTAGAATCATACCTAGGAATGACAGAGATGTTGTTGAAATAGTTGGTGGGATTGTAGTCAGCAGGCTTGGTTCTCCAACAATTATTGTAAAATTCAGTCCACATACTGGATCCTAAATCCACCTCAGTGTACAAACCCATGTGAATCATAAATTCCCTCAACGTCATCTCTCTCCATACGCCACCGAGCTGAAAATGAAGCGACATGTGATTTGTGCTCAAGACTCCCACATCAAAGTCTACGAAAGCCAAAAATTTCCTCACATATTCTAGAATGACAGGATCCTTCATTTTGAATAGCCTCAACCATGCTGTGCACGTAAACATACCAAGGGGGCTTGAGTACTTAACCTTGAAAAACTTCTTGAGTAGCCTTCCGCTACACCATGATTCACGGTTTAAAACTCGAAAAAGTAAAGGGCTTTAGGTGTATCAATATCTTTTTTAACCAAATTAATGTAGTCATCCCTGCATGCTTGCCACCCTTGATCACCGTAGGCTAAGAACTGAATCCATGTAGCGGGGTTGTTGTTTCCTGAAAAGAAAAACATTAATTGTCAGCAGACTATTAAGGAGTTAGGCGTAACTTTACTATATGGTTACGCCGTAATTAAACCATTATCAATATTACGCCATAGTCCTTATTAATGGTTACATCGTAATCAATCCACAAATTAAAACATCTTGTCCAAACTGTATGGAATTATATTTGTAAAATATTTTTAAGTTTGTTTAAGTCTGTTTAGTATTAGTTCTAGTAGTATAATAGTTAAGTCGGGTAGACAGAATTAAGTCTGATAGTGTTAATTCTGTTAGTTAAGTCTGCCAGTACTAATGTTGTTAAGTCTGTTTATGTTAAAAAGAATAGATAGAAAGTAGGAAAAGATAAGAACGCGTAGAGATATCTTTGGAAAAGATATGTTCGAATCTTTTCTATGTTTTGTATTCAATTAGGGTTTCCTTGGTGTATAAAAGGATCCCTAATGTATTAGGTTAAGGTACGAGTTGTAAGCCATAACCATTGATCAAAGCAATCAATAGAATATACAAAGTTAGTATACCATTGTGTTCTTCATACTTATTGTGTTAAGTTTCCGCATTAACACATTAAGGATTTGTTAAGAATCCTTCACATAGTGAATTTGGATTTATTCAAGTTTGTTATAAGTCGTGTAAAGGCAACTTAGATCCATAACTTTGGACCAACACAAACACCAACTACGGCGTAACCTTATCCCCAGATTACGCCATAATTCCCAATTCAATTGGTAAATACCACAATGGTTATGGACGGTTAATGATTACACCGTAACCACACAAATTTCCCAATACCAATAAAAGAACTAATTTTACTTATATAGTCATGACTAACGCATGCCTAGACCATTATATTCAAGTCTTTACTAAAACCCCCTAAAATAATCAATTCACAACTCATTAACCAATATGATCCAAATTAATTAATGAAAACATGAAAGATTAATCTAAGGTATCAAATAAAAAGTTCAATAGTATGATATAACTCGAGGGAAGCAAGATCCCTAAATTGATAAAAAATAAACCCTAATTGAAAAATTGAAAATCAAAAGAGCTTAGAAACAATTACCAGCCATTCTTGAATGTAGGAGATGATTAAGAACACACAAGCGAAATTGCTTTTGGAAAATTTTTACTGTAGCGATGGCTGTGAAAAGTTGTGGTAAAAACTAAGAGTTTAAGCCGTAGCTTTGTTTTTATACCAGGAAGAGATTATGGCGTAATTGAGATAAGAAATTATGTCGTAACTACGCTTACGAATCCCTTTTTTATTATTAAAAAATTATTATGTCGTAACTTGATAGGAAAGTTATGTCGTAATTACAAATTTCATAAAAATATTTATGAAATAGCTGGTACACACTTCCCTTAACATAGGTTAAACATGATAAATACATACCTTAGATCTTTAATCAAACTGCTCCCAGGCATAGGCGCCAAAAAGCTGATGTGTTATTTCATCCTGCCTTTGAATTTATAAAACTAAGATATCCAAGGATCAACACATACTAACGGGTAGAGAAGTAATAAGGATTTAAAAGGTACATTTTTTAGGGGTCATTTAAGTCCTTAATTGATCACTTTTGTATCTGTTATTAATTAATTTCGTTCCTTTTCACTTTTTAGGTCTCTTGAAGGAAAATTGCTTAAATGACACTTATTCGGACGAAAAGGCGAATATCTGAAGAAAATGGCCAAAGTCAAGAATCGAGACACTGTGTCATTGGGCTCAAGGGACGCGCCGGGTTCTACTTGTGATGCCGTCGGAACAAGTTTTGTGACGACTCGATGGTCGATCTTGGCAAGAAACCGTTAAGTTCTCTCACGCAAGCGTAAGAAAACTTAAAACGACTTAAGCACGAAATCAATGAAGATCCGAGGAGTATAGGGTCTCCCGGTCGTTATGTCCCAAATGAGCTATGCAATGGATCAATCAACGTCTAGTGATCGAGAAATTTGAACGATAAAGGGAATATGAGATTATGGTTATAACTACAGAAATATCAAACAGATACAAAAGCTAAGATGCAAATGAGAGGAAATTAAAAAGATAAAATCTATTAAATAAACGCTATCACTAAAATTAAAATGATGTTTTTGTTTTTATGTTTTTACGAAACTGAAATTAAAATCTACGCGACGTATAAAATAAAAAGGTGAAACTAAAGCAATATTAACCCTAAAAATATGAAAATGATGTTTTACAATCCTAATGATAAAAGAAAATTTATAGAAAAAGAAAATTATTTTTAAACCTAATTATCTAATTAAAAACTATTTTTAACTATTAATTAATTACCTAAAATACAAGAAAATAGGAAATTAGGCTAGAAAAATAAGATTAAGACTTGGAAAAATCTAAAATATCAAAATAGACTTTTCAAAACTATTTTTGTATTTTTGTGACTATTTATCTATTTTCTAGGAATTTTAAACTATTAAAAACTAATTAAATCACTAAAAATTACCAAATGAACTATGAAAAATATGGAAAATTACTTTTTTCACTTTTTATATTTATCTAAACCTAAGAAAATTGAAAAATTATTTTTTTGAAGCTTTTCTTAATTTTTTTATATTAAATGCTATTTAAAAATGCCTAAAACTACTTAAAATCAAGAAAATAGCAAAACAAATTTTATAAAAATCTGAAAATTTCAGGAAAACTCTAAAATGATGTTAAGAAGCTATGAAAAATGGAAAAACAGTATGCTATGTGGAAGAAAATGAAACTGATCAATCAAGTGCTTATTGAAATAAGCACTTGATAAGCAAATGAGCAAAATAAGCAATCCACTGAAAACAGGAACTATGATTAACTAAAAGTGACCAAATGAAACTCAAATCAACAAGCTACAATCACTGATTAACAAGATAACTCAGATTTGATGTTTTTGATTTTAAGCTAAAAACAGTTTTTAGGTGTCAACTTGCAGTCAACAAATAAGCACCCAAATAAGCTACAAACTACAAACCAATTATTGACACCTAAACCAGACCTAAGTAACTACTGTTAACCAAAAGATCAGACTTTGAAAAGCTTTTGTAAGCCCTGCAGCTTGTCCAAAATCGAGAAAAACTCGGTGAATACCGAGTATGGAGCAAGGCAACCGACCACGACTTTGAGCTTTTGTACAAGCTTATCCAAAGGGCTTGAACCAAAAATGCTTATGAGATCTTAAAGACCACCAAGGAGACTGCTTGTAAACCAAAAATCAAGTATCTAAAAGGCTTTAATGAGTCCTGCAATTGCCGCACTATCTCTGCACAAATCCACATTTTGACATTTTGACTTTTAAAAATGGACACACAGTTTGACTTTTATGGATTTTGGATCCAATTTAATGACTAATGTTGATGTATTTTGATGAAATGAGAATGAAACAAGCTTTGTTTAGGACTTTTAAACACAAATCCACAGATTTCAAACCCAAAAATCCAACAGTTAGACAGTAAGACAGAATAAGAACCAGTTTTGACTTTTTGAGTTGCTAGTGCAGTTTTTATGACTGAATTGAGTGTTCCTTTGCTAAACAAACTTGATTCAACTAAAAGCTAACACTGAATAAGACTAAAAGTCAGTGAGATCAGCAGAGCCAAACACCCCTTTCCTAAACTGTTTAACAAATTAAAACTAGGCTAATCACTAAACAAGCACAGATGATGATCAAATTGACTTAATTAAACCTAAGTACATCTATTATAACAGATCTTGACAGATTAAAACTACAAACACTGCCTATGCTAAAAGAGAAACTTTTAAAGGACTTACAATGTGTCCATTAGCCACTATGGCCTGCCAAATTGAAACAAAGAACCCTACCCTATCAAATTCAACCCATTTGCTTCCATTTCAACCCATTTCAGATTCTGAATCACCCCATTCCAATTCGGCACCCATTATGCTCCAAGTTTGACTTTTGTTGACTTTTAACAACTTTGATGGAAATTGCTTTGAAACAAAAAAGTGAGCTCACAAAAGCTATGATAAGCTAGTTTGAGCTTGCTTGAGTTTATAAATAAACTTTTTGAAGCTTATTCATCAGAGTTGGATATTGAAAATTCCAACAGTAACACAGAAACATGAAATTGTGACTAACACTTGAATTGAGATTTAAACTGAGTTGTAATACACTGAAATGATTAATTTGAATACACAGGAACTTGAAAATACAAGTACAAGCTATTTTAGACTAAGAAAATTGAAATTCGACATACAATATTTAAAAACTAAGACTAACTATCTTTCTCCTTGCTTCTCTCCTCCTTTTATGCATAAAATCGCTCTCCACGTGTCTCTCGAGCAAATCCCAACACAAACCCGGCCCTTGGATGTCTTTTGAGCAATATTGGCCATAGGATGAATTTGGCGGAAAACTTGTTTGGATATCAGGGACAGGGAAAGGGGGTGTAATTAATGAGGTGGGATGGGTAGGTGAGGTGGGGGAAACAAATGGGTGTAGTAGGGAGGCAAAGAGGAGGTTTGAGGAGGGGGAGGTGGACAATCCTGTCGGGGAAGACAGGCACTAGGGGGGCGGGTTTGTTTTATGTTTAAATATTGGGTTGGGTTTGGTCGGGTTGTGGGTTGTTGAACCGGGTAATGAATTTGGGCCGGGGTATTTAGGATTTGGGCTTGGGTATTAAATTAGGTCCGTTTGGTTTGTGAAGGAAATAACACAAGGGACCAAACATGTAAAGTTCCAATTTCCAAGGACCAAACATGTAACTTATGAAAAGTAGTCAAAGGATTTGTTTTGCCAAGTTTTAATAATCCAAGGGTCGATTTGAACATTTTGAAACTCAAGGATTACTTTTGACCAATTTAAAAGTCCGTGGACCTAAACTGTAATTTTCTCAAAACTTTTAGATTTCTCACCAAAGGACTAAATATGACAATTTATGATTTTTAAAAAGACCTTTGGTGACTTTTCTTTGAATTTTTGGCTCGGGGACTATTTTTGACAATTTTATAAACTTGGGGGATCGAAGCGCAATTTTGCAAATTTGATATGTTTTCATCCGATTTTGATATTTTTGCATTTAAAACACATAAAACACCGATTTGTGATATTTTGATCATTTTGATGTGTTTCGAGTGTTTTCGAGATGATTTTGCAGTTTATTTTGTACAAAATGATGAGTATTTACACACTCATCAATCCCACTGTGAGATATTGCTAGTCCCTAGCAATGATTTGAGAAAACATAATGGATTTTAATCTCTTTACCAAAAGCCATCGATTACGGAGTAGCCAAATGTTTCGGTTCAAGTAAGAACCATGGTACAATCGATAACCATGTGATTTTGAGCAAACCACCGACTTCCAACGGATTTGATTTGTCTTTACGTAAGCCGCACCCTTTCCGGACTAGCCAACTCTTAGATAAATTATCAATATTATCTTTGGTGAGTGATTACCAATTATGGATTTTCCATTGCCTTTACCACAAGCCATAATCTTGCGGGCTAGCCAACTCTTCACTTTTTAGGATATGGTGAGTCGAATACCATACAATTTTGGGCAAATTGCAAGCCGTCAACGGATTTGAGGTATCTTTACCAAGAGCCGTTTGCTCTGGATTAGCCAATCCTTTTGTCTTACTGATATGGCGGATCGATAACCGGATGAGAAAGTGTAGAACACTTACTCCAAAAAAATTTTTGCCAAAAGCGGGAATTAGGCGGTATAATTACATGATAAAATTAGTGAGAATCCCCACACTTAGAAATGAATATTGCCCTCAATATTCAAAGTACCGCGGTTATGCCGAAACAAAGAACGTGAAAGGGAAATACTACGGCCATTATTTAGAAAGAAGATTTTTTTTTTTTTTTTTTTTTTTTTTGAAACATGTGGGCAAACCCCCACACTAGGGTGGTAGAAAGAGGTGAGAAGACGAAATATGGGTGAAAACCCATATGGCATGCTCTCGTTTTTGATTACTGAGTCGCTAGCTTGACTCGACCCGCATTCATTGGTTCATGGGAAAGTAACGTGGAAAACCAATCTCGATCGGACTTTCGTTCACAATGTTAATGAACATATGAACATCGAAAGTTCCACACCGACGAGATATAACCGCGGTATTGTTTAATAGTAGACACTATAAAGGATGATACGGGGTCAAAGATGGTGTCCTCATTCCGAAAGAGAAAGGAAAGAGCAACCACACCATCCGTGAAGAATGGAATAAAGACGTACATGAGAATGCATGTCCATTCCTCAACAGAGAGAAGCAAATCACCGCTTTGACATCTTTAAGCTTAAACTTGAAGCTTAGATGGTGATTGTCAAGAAGATGTCCGGGAGGGTGGGAAATGGTTATTCAATCAACAAACTTTCCGAAAAGAATGTCTCCTCCTGGATCAAGGTAAGTGTTATCAATTCCGTTGGAATTGACTCATCACTAAGAAATGCATCGACTTCATTCCAAAAGTTGTCATCTTCCTAATCGGGAGTGAGAGAAGGAATGGAAGAGTCGGGAATAAGACTAGAGGATGATGGTTCATTTTGAGCAATTCATCAATGGGAAGAATGTCTCCCATTGGATCACAAACATCATCATCCAACTCGATGATGGCGAAGAGAGTTTAGTTTCATCCACGAGTTAACAATCTCGATGCGACAAACCGATGGGAGGTGGGACAAGTGGTGTGCTCTTAGAGCTAGCGGTTTCCACCACTTCGATGAAGTCTCCGATTCTAGATCATCGTCATCATCAAGAACACTCTTGACTTCCACAGTACGACTTTCAAACCATTTGTTTGAACCGGGGTGATTTTCAAAGCTTTGAGCTCAAAGCGTTTTGGGAACTCCTCTTAACCGTGAAGTTTGAGAGTGTTGCATTGAATCTTCGGATCTTTGATCAATTGTTGCAACACTGCTTGTTTGTATGAGAGGTTTGGACTTCGGTTGATATTTAACGTGAGCTCTTCGTTGTCAACCCGTATGGTCAACTCTTGACAAACACATCAATCGAGCACGACTGCTCTTAAGAAAGCTCTCCCAAGATAAGGGGAACTCTAGGATGCTGCATCGAAGTCTACTACAACAAAGTCGGCATGAAAGTGAAACTTTCCTACATTCATCACGACATCCTCGGCTATCCCAGTGGACGAGTTACGATGACGGTCCGCTAGCTCGAGTGTCATACAGTGGATGAAAGTTCGGGGAAGAGACGGTTTCTTCCATACCGAGAGTGGCATGAGGTTAATGCTAGCGCCAAGATCGGCCAAGGCGGAGCATTGAAACATCCCCAATAAATCACACGGGATTAAAACCGGCGGGGTCTTCAAGCTTTGGAAGCTTATTAAGAATGGTCACGAGCATTGCTCATTGAGAGGAGTTTTAGCCAACTCGATAGCTTATCTTTGTTGGTGAGTAAGCCTTTAGCGTGGATGCAAATTTAGGCATTAGAACGAGAGCATCAACAAAGCTTAAATCAAAGTGAAGCTCATTGAAGATTTGGAAAATTTTTCCATTTGCTCTTTGTTTTGTCTTTGAGCTTCTCATCATTCATTCTTGATGGGTAGGAAGTCGACTAGACTTTTGAGCCGGGATGGAAGTGTTTTCGGCTCAGATTTTTCCTCGGAACATCGGGTTCGGACTTAAAGCTTGGACTACCGAAGGTGGGACGTGTCTTGATGCCGTGGGCTTGAATAATGCACCTTGTCCGTTGTCTCCTTGGTAACTTGACTAAATGCCACGGAGGAGGGGCATTGGAGTCGAAGGTCCATTGTGCGTCTTACCACTACGAGTGGTGACGGCTTTCAACTCGGCATTAGGATTAGGAATAGTATTGCTTGGGAGTCCTCCAGAAGGTGGTGAAGCTTTGTTCATATTCATGTTCATGAAACTGCTCATCATATTCTTTAACTCATTTGTCTGCCGAGACATTGTGGTATCAATTTCCTTTTAAGCTCAACTCTCATGTTATTGATCCGAGTTTGCATTGAACGCATGTTTGACTCGGTCATTTTATGAAGTCATTTGGCATGGGAGCTTGAGGAGGTTGTTGATAGCTTTGATGATTAGGAGCTTGATATGGTTGAGGTTGGTTGAAATTGTTCGGTTTTGATTGAAATTTTGAGAGTTATTGAAATTTTGTCCTTGATTCGAACAAAGCGATTTTGATTACCATGGTTTTGATTGCCATGGTTTTGCCGAGAGGAAAAACGGTGGTGTCATACCGCTAGGTGCACAGTAGTGAGGATCACCGTGGTCGGTATTGATTGTGGTTTACCAAGCTACGGGAGCTTGGTAAAAGGAAGCATCGGTTGCTTGACAATCATAATACGCATGTGGACCACTACAAGTTTCACACACCTTGTTTACGGCTTTGATTGGTTCCGCTTATGAATTTCGCTTTTGATTTCCTTTACCTCTTTTATCATACAATGGATGATGTCCGTTAGAGCGGTTAATCTGAGCGCTAACTCGGAAGAGTTACTGGATGAAGAAGCAAGAGTGTTCGAACATTGACTTTGTTGCGAGAAATAGGAACTTTGATTTTTGCTCGCAAATCTCAATCACATCTTTAGGTTTACGATTCAAGATATTGCCGCTGCTGCTGCATTCAAGGAATCTTGATCGTTTCGTTCAACCCATTGTAAAAGATATTTACTTGTTGAAGCTCCGTGAATTCATGATGGGGCATTTCACGAGGAGATCTTTGAATCTCTCCCATACCTCTCCAAAGTTTTCATCGAAATTTTGACGAAATCCGAAATTTCATTTTTGAGATTAGTCGTCTTTGATGGAGGAACAAGTAATTCGCAAACTTTTGAACAAGATCCTCCCAGTTTCGATAGATCGGGGGTTCTTTTTCCACCAAATCCAAATTTGTCCCTCAAGAGAGAATGGAAATAGCATCAACTTGATCACTTTTGTGGAACATCCTTGAAATTGATAGTTGAAGTCAACTTGTTAAACCAACGGATGTGTGCATACGGGTCTTCTCGATCGGACCGCGGAATTGATTCGTGAACACAAGTTGGATCAAATGTGTCTTCAATTCAAAGTGATCGAATTGATAACGGTAAAACGATGGCATCTCCATAACCCTCGGTGGGTGCACGGAGCATTTCCGCCATAATGCGCTCGTGCGCCATGGTGTTGTTTGAAATAGTGCGAATCTCGGGTTCGACTATTTGGGCAAAGACGCTCACGAGAACGTCTCCTTGGAATTTACGCTAGATCACGCAAAGGACTCAATGATCTAGAAGAGAGAGTGCATGCACTAGAGATAACTCTAAGGGATCTCGAGTTAAGAAGAGAAATGGGAATTATGAAATCTTTCGGATGAGAATGAGAATTATGAAGGCGTTTTATAAAAATCGGGTGAGAAGAATCTTTTGGGTTTTACGGTTCGAAAGCGTCGATATCACAACAAAATCAATTAACACAAAATCGAGGCAAAACAACGATGAACTTAACCAATAATCCAAGATGAATGGCTTCTTTGAAAAGGTACACCAATCACAAGGACACAAAGGCAAGTTTTAAATCTTTAGTTCGAGAACTTATTATGGTCGCACCCCGTTAGGTAGTGCCTTGCCTTGGTTTTCGGTAGTAATCTTTTAAGTTGTTATTTATTAAAGAAAGCGACGAATCTTTTTGTATTTTTATTTTGATACATATATAGAAACAAAAGAGAAAATATTTTGTGTTTTATCGTTTTGGCTGTTTTGGGTTTTGGATTTTTAGAAGAAAATATGGATATACATATATAGAGATGGATGATATAAACAAAGAGTGAGGATTCAAACAACTAACGCTAAAGCGGAAGATAGATCGGCCTGACTCCCGTGGCGGCAAAAATTTGATCTTACAAGAAACCGTCAAGTTCTCTCACGCAAGCGTAAGAAAACTTAAAACAGCTTAAGCACGAAATCAATGAAGATCGAGGAGTATAGGGTCTCCCGGGTCGTTATGTCCCCCGAGCTATGCAATGGATCAATCAACGTCTAGTGATCGAGAAATTTGAGCGATAAAGGGAATATGAGATTATGGTTATAACTACGAAATATCAAGCAGATACAAAAGCTAAGATGCAAATGAGAGGAAATTAAAAGATAAAATCTATTAAATAAACGCTATCACTAAAATTAAAATGATGTTTTTGTTTTATGTTTTTCTAAACCGAAATTAAAATCTCTGACGTATAAAATAAAAAGGTGAAACTAAAGCAATATTAACCCTAAAAATATGAAAATGATGTATTTACAATCCTAATGATAAAAGAAAATTTATAGAAAAAGAAAATTATTTTTAAACCTAATTATCTAATTAAAAACTATTTTAACTATTAATTAATTACCTAAAATACAAGAAAATAGGAAATTAGGCTAGAAAAATAAGATTAAGACTTGGAAAAATCTAAAATATCAAAATAGACTTTTCAAAACTATTTTTGTATTTTTGTGACTATTTATCTATTTTCTAGGAATTTTAAACTATTAAAACTAATTAAATCACTAAAATTACCAAATGAACTATGAAAATATGGAAAATTACTTTTTCACTTTTTATATTTATCTAAACCTAAGAAAATTGAAAAATTATTTTTTGAAGCTTTTCTTAATTTTTATATTAAATGCTATTTAAAATGCCTAAAAACTACTTAAAATCAAGAAAATAGCAAAAGCGACTTATAAAAATCGAAAATTTCAGGAAAACTCTAAAATGATGTTAAGAAGCTATGAAAATGGAAAAACAGTATGCTATGTGGAAGAAAATGGCGATCAATCAAGTGCTTATTGAAATAAGCACTTGATAAGCAAATGAGCAAAATAAGCAATCCACGAAAGCAGAACTATGATTAACTAAAAGTGACCAAATGAAACTCAAATCAACAAGCTACAATCAGCGATTAACAAGATAACTCGATTTGATGTTTTGATTTTAAGCTAAAACAGTTTTAGGTGTCAACTTGCGATCAACAAATAAGCACCCAAATAAGCTACAAACTACAAACCAATTATTGACACCTAAACCGGACCTAAGTAACTCACGTTAACCAAAAGATCAGACTTTGAAAAGCTTTTGTAAGCCCCTGCGCTTGTCCAAAAGCGAGAAAACTCGGTGAATCTCGAGTATGGGCAGAACAGCGACCACGACTTTGAGCTTTTGTACAAGCTTATCCAAAGGGCTTGAACCAAAAACAGTTATGAGATCTTAAAGACCACCAAGGAGACTGCTTGTAAACCAAAAATCGAGTATCTAAAAGGCTTTAATGAGTCTGTGCAATTCTTCGCACTATCTGCGCACAAATCCACATTTGACATTTGACTTTTAAAATGGACACAGTTTGACTTTTATGGATTTTGGATCCAATTTAATGACTAATGTTGATGTATTTTGATGAAATGAGAATGAAACAAGCTTTGTTTAGGACTTTTAAACACAAATCCACAGATTTCAAACCCAAAATCCAACAGTTAGGCAAGAAGCAGAATAAGAACGAGCTTTGACTTTTGAGTTGCTAGTGCGGTTTTATGGTGAATTGAGTGTTCCTTTGCTAAACAAACTTGATTCAACTAAAGCTAACACCTTGAATAAGACTAAAAGTCGGTGAGATCGTGAGCCAAACACCCCTTCCTAAACTGTTTAACAAATTAAAACTAGGCTAATCACTAAACAAGCATGAGATGATGATCAAATTGACTTAATTAAACCTAAGTACATCTATTATAACAGATCTTGACAGATTAAAACTACAAACACTGCCTATGCTAAAAGAGAAACTTTTAAAGGACTTACAATGTGTCCATTAGCCACTATGGCCTGCCAAATTGAAACAAAGAACCCTACCCTATCAAATTCAACCCATTTGCTTCCATTTCAACCCATTTCCAGTTCTGAATCACCCCATTCCAATTCGGCACCCATTATGCTCCAAGTTTGACTTTTGTTGACTTTTAACAACTTTGATGGAAATTGCTTTGAAACAAAAAAGTGAGCTCACAAAAGCTATGATAAGCTAGTTTGAGCTTGCTTGAGTTTATAAATAAGCTTTTTGAAGCTTATTCATCAGAGTTGGATATTGAAAATTCCAACAGTAACACAGAAACATGAAATTGTGACTAACACTTGAATTGAGATTTAAACTGAGTTGTAATACACTGAAATGATTAATTTGAATACACAGGAACTTGAAAATACAAGTACAAGCTATTTTAGACTAAGAAAATTGAAATTCGACATACAATATTTAAAAACTAAGACTAACTATCTTTCTCCTTGCTTCTCTCCTTCTTTTATGCATAAATCGCTCTCCACGTGTCTCGAGCAAATCCCAACACAAACCCGGGCCCTTGGATGTCTTTTGAGCAATATTGGCCATAGGATGAATTTAAGGAAAACTTGTTTGGATATCGTGACGGGGAAAGGGGTGTAATTAATGAGGTGGGATGGGTAGGTGAGGTGGGGAAACAAATGGGTGTAGTAGGGAGGCAAAGAGGAGGTTTGAGGAGGGAGGTGGACAATCACTGTCGGGAAGGCAGGCGCTGTGGGGCGGGTTTGTTTTATGTTTAAATATTGGGTTGGGTTTGGTCGGGTTGTGGGTTGTTGAACCGGTAATGAATTTGGTAGGGGTATTTAGGATTTGGGCTTGGGTATTAAATTAGGTCCGTTTGGTTTGTGAAGGAAATAACACGAGGACCAAACATGTAAAGTTCAATTTCAAGGACCAAACATGTAACTTATGAAAAGTAGTCAAAGGTTTGTTTTGCCAAGTTTTAATAATCCAAGGGCTGATTTGAACATTTTGAAACTCAAGGATTACTTTTGACCAATTTAAAAGTCCGGGGACTAAAGCGTAATTTTCTCAAAACTTTTAGATTTCTCACCAAAGGACTAAATATGACAATTTATGATTTTTAAAAAGACCTTTGGTGACTTTTCTTTGAATTTTTGGCTCGGGGACTATTTTGACAATTTTATAAACTTGGGGACCGAAAGCGCAATTTTTGCAAATTTGATATGTTTTCATCGATTTTGATATTTTGCATTTAAAACACATAAAACAACGATTTGTGATATTTTGATCATTTTGATGTGTTTACGAGTGTTTCGAGATGATTTTGCAGTTTATTTTGTACAAAAATGATGAGTATTTACACACTCATCAAGAGCCAAATTGCTTATTTACAAGTGACGGCATCGGGTTTTAAAGAGTAGGCGTCGCAACTCGACGGCCTAGATTTGATCAGACGGCGCCGAGGCTCAAGGCGATGGCGTCACACAGCATAAGGTGACGTCGTCACAATGGTAACGTGCCAAGATGAAAACCTAATGCGGCGACCACGACGTCACAATTAAAGAGTATTGCCGTAGTTTGTAACACTATATATAAAATCTGAATTTTTCGGTTTAGGGAGGTAGTTTTGTGGAGTAAAACCTAAACCGAACCAAGGATGTCTTGTACAAGATTTTAGGGTTCCATACCCTATCTTACATTAAGATAAGTGTTTTACTTCATTAATTCAATTATGTCTTCAATTGATTATGTGTATGCTTGCATGTTCTCCATGTCTGGCTAATTTACTTGTGTGTTTTCTTAGGTAATATGAAACCTAGTTATTGAATATTGATTGGTTGTCTCTTATCATAATTGTGATTGACCTAGTATTTCGATAGGTCATTCGTTGTGTTATTAATGCTTTATTAATCTTTGTTGAACCTTAGTTTATAATCACCTAGAGTTATTGTAGGCTAAACATCCAAAGAATACCTTAGTGTTAAGTTTATGAATCCTAGAGATTTTGTAATCATTAACCTTTGGTAGCTTCAAAGAGTTAGGGATAAACGCATACCCTACGACCTTAGAAACACAACACGTTAAGAATAAGGACTTGACAATTCAACCATCAATAGGAGATAACTAGGGAGTAATAAAACCTAAGTAAATACATTTTAAATCATCATACGAGTACACAACAATAGACATAGACTACCCCTAGCTTAATTAATTAGATAATTAGATAAGTAGAGTAATCGGTAGAAATACCAACCGCCAAATCCAAACCCCGAGATTCGTACCTTTCCATTTCCTAAAAAATATAAAAAAGATAAAAAATAATCTTCCTCAACCCCAACCTTAGCGTAGTAACTTCTCACTAGCATTCCTATTCCCCAAAGAACGATATCAATACTCGTGGCACCCTAATACTACACTACAATGATTAGGTTCAACGCTGGGGTGTTGAAAAACTTGCTCGATGAAAAGGAAGTTCCTTTGACCCGAACGCTACGTGTAAGCGTATCAAGTTTTTGGCGCCGCTGCCGGGGAATAGAATAGCTAGTTAGGAGTCTATCTCGTTTAGGTTCCCTTGCTTGATTCCTATCAAGTAATATTTTTTTTTATCATTTTTTAGCTTGCTTGTAGTCTATCCCCCTTCTTTGTGTTTGTATTCGGAAAACCCTTTTCATTTGTCGCTATGGCAAGTGAAATTGCATTTGAATCATTAACAAATGAGGAACAATTGAATTTCACAAATTGGATTGCTTTTTGTTGTTCTAATGAATTTGTGAGTGATCTTAGAGATATCCAAAAGGAGACGGGTGTAAGGTTGGATGGATTTGATAAATTTTGTGCTTGTGTGTCTTCTATTCAACGATCATTGTTAGAATCAACTCCTTTTAGTGAGACCATCCGAATTTTTGAGAAAAGCCTCCTAAGCATAAACCATCGGTTGAATGATCTTAGGCACCATGATAAAAAGACCTAGTTTTAAGAACATGGAACCTAAACCCGAACAAGATTGTGAGATGGTTATAGTTGAACTACCTAGTTGCATGTGTGGGATAGATTTCAAAACATATGACACACATGAGGAATCCTTTAGGCAAATAGAACATAGTGATCAAATTTTGAGAATGATTCTTATGAATCGGACCAAGAATTTAAAATGGCTAAAGAAGGATTTGAGATACTTAGGAGTGTATTTGGGTTAGATCATACTGTTAGGTCACCATATTAGTAACACAAGCATCAATATGAAGAAGTAAAGAAGAAGAGAAGGCGGATGAACACACACACACTTACGCGTAAGACTATGCGAAAGATTATGCTTAAGAGTAAATGTAAATGTGAACAACCAACCTTCAATAGAAGGTTTACAAGACTATTTGTAGGAGGGAACTAGGGCAACACTCCAAGTTCCCATCCTTTTCCTTATTGGGCTTGGCCTAGGCTTATGAGACTTCTACATAAGCCTAAGCTTAATAACAAACATAAAGGCCATATTAAGCTAACTATTACATATGAATCACTAACACTTGAATAAGGTTTAGGAGTGATTCCAACAATCTCCCCTTAAGTGTTAGTGATGAATGAATGAGTGATAAACGTTGTAGGTCTTGATGTAATAGTAGCTTTGGCGTCTTGACATTCTTCTTTCTTGTGAGAAGAAGTGTCTTGATTCGAACAATCTCCCGGTGTAGAGAAATTGTTTCTTTTGAAGTATTCTCTTTGACGTCTTCATTTTCTTTGTTCTTTAGATCTTTTTCTTAGAAAGTGATAGTATGTTGTGTGTAATCAGATCAGTGCCTTGTTGCTCCGGTGTCTCCCGTCTTTCTCCAACATGCTCACACGCTCTTTAACGTTGGATTACAGTTGATGAAATTCTTTAAGTCTTTAAACTTTGTAGATTCTTTGTTGATGAAGAATCATTCTAACTTTGTGTTGCCTTTGATTATGAGAGAACTTTCATAAGTGATGTTGTTGGTATGAGCATGTGGAGAATCTGCACGATCGGTCCGCTCGAGCTTCCATAGAAGTAAACATAGGAAAGGTTAGTAATAAGCGGATTTCGGCACTTACAAGTTTGAACTCGAGAGTGTTAACAACATAGTGTGAAAACACAACTCTAATTCTCACAAAGGCCGTTCTGAACCGGAGTCCCAAAAGTGAGATAACGCGATGTACAGAAGTACACCTACGGTTCGGATGAGTCACCGAGGTACACGAAGCATCACCTCACGACGTAGACCGTTTGAGACTACTAAGCGTAATCCACGGGGAGTTACCGGCGACCTTTGTCCGTGGTGTTTGATGTTGACCTTGGCGGAGTTTCCATTCAATCACTAAGGATCATGATGTGAACCTCTCATAAATGTTCTCGACGATTGCTACGATCTATGAAGGACTCGATAACGTACCACTATTGTTACGATTATTGAGCGACAAGTGATGAAATGTCAAGTGTACCTATGAGATCTTTTGATGAATCTCGTGGCTCTAGACTCAATAGTGCGTTTGGTTTTCTGGCGGAGACTAGGGAGAGGGTCTCCTTCATCAATACCGGCAATCTCTAAGAGAAAGCCAATAGTTTACGAGGGTTCCCGTGAGAATAAAACAAGCACATTGGGAGAAGCTTGAGTGGCTAGAAGGTATAGTGCATGCGTTCATTGGGTCCATGGCGACTTTTAATCTTCAATACCGGTGTCACTAAGTGACAACTAGTAGCATATGAATTGAACCCGTGTCCGCCCTAAGTTGAATAACGGAGGTTATTTCTTTTCACCCTTTTCTTTGCTTTTCTTTTTAATTCTTTAACTCCTTCTTTCTCCGATTCTCATTTTCTCCTTTTATAATCATACCTAAGGACTTCTAATTCTAACTATTGGTAGTGTCCTTGCGTAGATCCCTCCAGCTCTGGCGGATCATAGGACGTTATTCCTAACCTTAGTCACCTTATAACTCCATGACTAACCTATGTTGCCATAAAACCATTTTCATGAAAATCTCTCAAAGTGGTTGTGTGTAAAAGCTTTTTGTACCTTTGTGAGAGTTTGGAGATTTTATGAACTCCCCTCCACACATGCTTGAAAGTTTAGATGTAAATCGCATGGTGAGAGAAGAGCGCACACATTTGAATTGATCAACTCAAGATAGACAATCCCTTACGAGACACGATTACGTTGTATAGTTAAAGAGATACATTGTCAGCTTTTAGGTGACAACTAGCTCTAATAACTACCTTGAAGATGTGGACAACCCCGAAAGGTTGTCAAACCCGTCAAAGTTCATGTCTATCAGGAGCTTCTCGAATGGTACGATTTATTGGATAAGTCTTGGAAGACAAATCTTTTCAATGTATGATTTGTTCGGATCCCGTCAATTCATGGGTTGAAGTCTTTTCACACGAGGATTCAATAGCAAACACAACATATTTCTTATCACATAATTTCTCCCCTAAAATGGCATATAAATGTTATTTTTATAACATTTGATAATAAATATGACCATTTCGAGTTTGGTGGGAAGATTATCATGAAGAACAATTTTGTGAACAAAGTTTTAGCAAATACTCCCCTCAACAAGTAATACTAACTTTTGAGGTTTTGAAAATGTAAGGGGAAGTGCTTGTTCTTTTGAGCAAAACCTTGAAAAGAGAAAGGTTGATAGGTTTTACTCAAAAGTAAGAAGCTTTCGCTCCTTTTATAGGATTGTGGCACTGAAGTGTACCACAGGGTCCTTTCATTACAAGAACGGGTTGTACACTGTTATGTGTGCACAAGCCATAGTCAAATATATAAAATCACACATCCAAAATAATATGAAATAGAAGCATTTTAAGTGGGTACCGGAAGTCCATCAATCTTTCTTGGAATGCGATGAGGCGTTGATAGCCGGTGAGAGTAATCTGGGACGACCACCTACAAAGCTCTCCGGTGTTACAGGCGGTCCCTTATGTATAACCTTTCATCAATCACGGTGATGATCCTCGCACATCCGTCTTTCACGAGAGTTCCATCGCTTTTGAGACCCAATGCCTTCATATATCTCCTTTAACCTATAAGCGGGCCATCCTAACCTTCTTTAATGTGTGATCCCCAAACTTGTGAAGATCTCGACACGCCATCAATCGGTTTCGTTGTAGTTCACTATGGTAAATTCGCCGAATGGTTTCTTGACAAGGGTGTATTGTGGAAGCGGTTGATATCGGGAAGTTCTAGGCGAGGTGCGGTGAAGTTGACACGGGTCGATAGGGTTCAACAACAAGTTGTAAATCTTCTACACGTTCTCGGATCACTATGGTTTCGATGAAGATAAGTAAGGACTTGATGTATTCACGTTAAACTTGATCGAGAATTGTCTCATGCGTCCACGTACTTTGGCAAGATCTGGATCTTCAATGTCGTTGAGAGACAAGTTACGAAAGTCCGCTTCACGTAATTCATAGTCCCTTTCGTTTTGTCTTTTGACCACGATAGTATTGAGAAAGGTGTAATCCCATTTAGACGAAAGAGAGACATGCTTGATGACAACGATCCCTAGTAATCTTGTACACTTCATGTTGAGACTTTCGAACTGGCGATTTTGTAGTAGATTCATCGGCGTTTCGCCAATGGTGAATCCGTACATTGCATCAATGTCATACCGTTCCACACTTGTTAGAAAACATGTGGGTAGCCTTTTCTTCGATGGCTATGCAATTGGAGTATATGGTGCCGGGGAGCGGAAGTGTAAGTGATGTAGCGTATTTCCTTGAATCATCGCTACCTTGTAGAAGGAATTCCAAATCATTGTTGAAGAAGTATCGAAATGGAATCTGAGGTTGATCCGGTTTGCCAATCGTTGGTAGAGGTTTAGACCAGTCGGTGTTGTATGGAGCTTTGTCTCTTCTGGAGAAGTCGATGTTTGCTTCAGGGTTGAGCCAATCAATGTTGTTAGACATGGCTCGTGCTATGTTTTCAAGGTGATACTCAACTTCAATAGCACTTTTCGAGCTGTCTTAGAGTAGTTGAAAGGCTTCTTTCTTGATTCGTTTCAACTCTGATTTCTTCATCTTCTTCACCCAAAACTTGTCTTGAAGTATTTTAGCATGCTCTAATGTTCGACCTTCTATCGCATCTTGACCTTCCGGTGGGTAGGGAGTAGAATCAACAAGATTAGAGAACCAGTCAAATTCAGTGTCATCCTCGTCTATCCATGATACGATGTCAGTCTTTGAGGTCTTCTTCTTCTTTTTCTTTGGCTTAGAGGAGGATTCTGGTTTCTTAGCTATGTCGGGAGAGGTGGGTTGTTGTTGGGGCTCAAGGACTTCCTCATCGTCACCACCAGTATACTCGAAGTGATCACCGATTTTCTCGATGCAGGGTGGTAACTCGGACTCTGAGGTTTGTCGAGAGAAGAGCGAGGAGGAGATCGTCTTGGTGGTGGAGTCCTTCGTGGTGGTGGTGGCATAGATGATGGTTCACCGGACTTCTTTGAACGTTTGGGTTCGTTATCTTTATCCTTATCCTTGTCTTCATCGTCTCTTGGGCGTTTAGGCCTTTGAGCTTCTTCTCGCATCTTGATTTGAGTTGGTATTCGGCAATGCTTCAAACAATTTACCTTCGTAGAAGTAAAAGTTGCGATCGTTTCGACATTTGAGATACCACACGAAACCAATTGACATCTAAGAATATTATGGGATCAAGCGGATTGATGTTTACTTGCATAGGTGTTGATCTCATAGTTTGCTTGGCCAAATGCAATAGATTCGGATAGAGTTGTTTGGTGTACATTTCTCTTGTCATACCAGGAACGATGTCAAGAAGGAACTTGTGAGTGTAACCTTAGATCATCTCGTTCATTTCCTTTGAGGATCACGTTGCATGAACTTCGGATGTACTCCTTTGGTTGACATCTTTTCATTCTCGTCATGAAGATATTGAACACAGTCGTGAGAAAATTCATTTTACGTAAAGCATGTCTTTCTTCACGACGCTTGATGACTTTAACGATCCTTGTCTTTGCGAGAAGTCCAAGAGTCCGTTGGCTTCTTCTGATTTGGATGTGGATTTGGTTGATCTTACGGATGGTGGTGGTGAAGAGTGAGAGGATGAATCGATGATGAAGAGTCATGAGGAGGTTCGGGGTCCTTGGAGGTTGAAGTTTTCTCACAGGAGCGAGTTGGGTGTTGAGAAGAAAATCATCATAGTTCACTTCTTCATCTTGACCGGTTTAGCATTTTCTTGACTGAATCCGAGCTTCCTCATCGACTTTTTCTTTCTCGACTTCTACGTTTACGGTCCCTCAATGTCATAATCAATAGAATCCTCCAGTAGCTTTTTTGTTGCTCAGAGTGGTGGCACCAATTCCCTTATCGGGTTGATTAACCGCATCGGAATTGGTGTAGATTGAACACCACCACTTGACCCTCCGAGGCTACGCATTTGTTCTGTTCAAACTCTTTTGCTTTGTGTTGGAGTCTAATGATTTTGAACTTTTTCTATAGTCGGTGTCCGAGACTCTTCATCCGAGCTTTCTTCTTCTTGCTCAATCTCGGAGTCTTCCTTTCCCTTGGTCGACTTTTGGACTTGGAGGTTTAATTCTTGTTGGAGTGACATCGGTTGCGATTTGAGTAGGTGACCTCCGTCGATTCGGTTTCATCGAGCTTTCATCCACTAGCTTTCTTTGCGGTTCGGACTTGGGAATGGGAATAGGAACAACTTCCTTAGAGGAACTTTCCTTTTGAGTGGAGGTTTCCTCTTAGGGAATCTTCGTTGACTCTCAGTGCTTGCAAACTTCCTGCACTGTCTCTTATGGTTTTCCTAGTAGGTGTACCAGAAGACTTTTCATCGAGAAAACCAACTTTGCCTTCATCAACTGCTACCATATACCTTTTGTATGAGTAAAGCTATTTGATTTCATCAGAGAGGAGGTGATCTGGCAGCACATCACCTTGTTTCTTTGTTGTTGATTCCTTAAATCTGACTGTTAGAGTAGGTTCATACAACATGGAGTGATTGTTTGGGTCGTCGAGTCTCAAGGAATCTGGGATTTAACCCAAGAGCTCTGGATCAGCAGGTTTTGTGTGTCGATGTATGGGATCTTGGTGCCTCACTTTTGAGGAAAGACATCATGTCATCCCATATCGAGCTTCAACTTGATATGTTTCATGTTGACCAAAGCCCAAAAATCAGTAGTTCCATGAGCTTGGGATGCTCATAACCACTATTCCGTCAAGAAGCAGATTTTGTGATGATGATGAAGATGGTTCTCTGGTGAGGGATATTCTTTAGGTCAGCGTAAGAGTGTTTGGTGATTACCCACAGCAGTCGTCACAACCGATGTCGACCATGAATTGCGAGCGACCTCTTCGAAGGTGTAGCGTTGTACTCGGTTGGTTCAATGGCGGGAATGAGGAGAATAGCCCGCAAGTTTCTTTGGTCGATGGTGACTTGCTTGTGATTGAGAGTCACAGTCACAACATTTTGCCCTTTGATCCGCTTCATTGTGTGCGAATTGTGAAGGTAGATGATGGATCGATATACTTTAATCAAACTAAACTAGCTTGTTAAGGTTTAATAACCTTGGATAAATCCTAAGTTATTAACAAAGAAACACCGAGCAATCTTTATCAAGTACGCGAATTTACTTAACAAAGCTAAAAGAAACTTTATTAATAAAACTCTAAATCGCTTATTATGCGATACTCTAATACAACTCTAAGATATTCGAACTTTCTCTAAACTCTCAATTCGTAAACTCTAAAACTCTTTTTACGAAATCGTACCTCTAATGCCAATCTAGGAGTCCTTTTATAGGCTCAAGGATATCCTAGTCGGTTTACAATTGATAACCTTGTACGACAAGTAATCTAAACATGGAATACAATACTTTCCATAAGCGAATATAACAGATCTTATGTTCTAGCAAGACTGACTTCACCTTGCGTGCTTTGACTTTATCTTTAGCGAGACGTTGACTATTTGACTCCTTCCAAGATTTTGCAATTTCTGATGCTTGATATCTTGATGCTTTGATATCTTGACACTTTCATATCCCAACAATCCTCCCTAACTTGAATTCTACTTGCTTGACTTCAAGTTCCTTTGTGAATACATCTTTAATGACTTCATCTTTAAAATGGATTGTTCTTTAGTCTTTAGATTATATCTTTATAGAATCGTGCTTTTGTCAAATTATCTCTTAGAATTGTTTTCTTCACGTGACATCCAAAGAATCTCCATCTTTTCAAACAACACGGTAACATATGACGTTTTGTACAATAATTCGGTTTAAGTTGCATACTATTCTCATCACATCTAAGTGAATCATTGAAAATTCAATGGATTTAGAACTCTTTACCAAAGCCATTATCTTTGGAGTAGCCAAATGTTTTGGTGTGTAAGACCATGGTACATTGATAACCATATGATTTTTAGCAAACCACCGCCTATCAATGATTTGTTTTGTCTTTACCAAAAGTCGTACCCTTACGGACTAGTTAGTTCTTTTATCTAATGGTGAACTAATTACCAATAATGGTTTTTCCTTCGCCTTTACCACAAGCCATTTCTTGTGGGCTAGCCAACTCTTCACATTCTCGATATGGTGAGTTGATAACCATCCAACTTATTAGCAAGTTGTCAACTAAAAGCGGATTTGATATATCTTTACGAGCCGTTTGCTCATGGATTAGTCAATCCTTTTGTAACCATGGTGGATTGATAACCTATTGATGTTATCATCACAAAACCATTTATTCAACCTTTATTTCGAAAATATTTATTATTTAGCAAAAGGTTTCATCTAAAATTTATTTAGCGGTTTAATGCAAAGAAGCATTACTTTGATGAAAGTCTTGTCGACTATGATACTTTGAATAAAAGTACCGATATATCAAAAAGTATATATTCAAATAAACTTCATACCGGTTAAAGATCATCCTCGGCAATGGTAGTCAGGTCTATAAGCAAATTGATAACCATGCAAGCAATTTCATCGACCTCTTCTACTTCCAATCCATGCTCAAGCATTCTTCTCATGAGATCAAGCAGAAGAGAGGTATCTTCTTTCGCAAACATGTGAATCAATATACCATTTTCGGTTCAAGACATGAACTCCAGATTCTCCAAAGAATCTCCAAAGAAACTATCTCCCGATTTTCTTGATCCTTCCAAATATCATCATTACTCATTTCATCGGTTTCCCACATGGTTATGAGATCACCATGTAAAACCAAACCAATCCTTCTAATGGATTATCTTCAAAATAAGCCTTCACAACATTATATAAGTAGAATAGATCAACTCATCTATTATATGCAAACAAATCCATAGCCTTTTAAAAACTACGAAACTTTTATCTTCTTTGTGAAAACCATGTAATCTCCATTCTTAGATTTCTCAACTTTGAAAGCATCGATCTTTGATCCATTCATCTTCATGTCATTATCTTCATCTGTATAATCAAAATCTACCACTCACGAGATAATTTTTCAATTCATCACTAGTCTCGGATCTTAATTCAACCTTCTTTCTTTGAAAGCGAACATCTGATTATCGGTTTTCTTTTCCTCTTTAAGCTTTTCTTCCTTTCGACTTGATCCAATGAGCTTCTTCTCTAAAATCTTTAATGCACGCAACATCTTTCTTATAAGCTTCTCTCAACATCATATAATCTCTTCATATCCACATAATTTAGCTTCGTAATCCTTTAAATCCTCGCTTTTAGATATGCCATCATTGCATTCCTTTCTTTAGCCAAATTAGGTCTTCTTGACATGAATCGAGCAGGTGTTGGAGGCGTAAAGGTTCAAAGACTTGACATTCAATTCATCTTGCACTTTTTGAGCTGCTTCTCTATTTAGAGCTTCTTGAGCTTCTTGCTCTTCTCTATCTTTTGCATTTAATTCTTCTTGAACTTTTCTAGCTGCAGCTTCATTCCTTGCAACTTCAAATGCTCTAAGTTCTGCTAAAGTAAGCTTCTTTTTCTTAACTTCAACCAAAACACCTTTTCCCTTGTCTTTTGGATCAATTGCAGGTTGATCAGTTTTTGGTTGTTCTTCTTCTTGTGCTTCTCTAATAGTAACACCACCTCTTGGTTGTGACAAATCAAGAATTGTAGCAACTAATTCATCATCACTAGGTGAATGAATAGGTTTAAATCTAGGTTCCTCCTCTTCCTCTATAACAACAGTAGAAGGACCAGCTTCTTCTTCAAAATTCAACACCCTTGGAGTAATCGGTGTTATAACTTCTGGCATAGATGTATCATGAAACTCGGTACTTTGATGTTCGAGACTTTGATCATCGATACCTTGAACATCAGTACCTTGATTATCAGTACCTTTAACTTGTACTTCTTCTTCTTGTTCCTCTGAAATAATCTTTTCTGCAGAGCTTATAGAGTCTTTCTTCTTTGTAATATCTTCTTTAGATTCTTTCTTCTTCATTACAGAGTCTTTCTTCTTTGTAATATCTTCTTCAGATTCTTTCTTCTTCATAACATCTTCTTTCAAATTATCCTTTTCTGAATTCCTCCCCAAGTTGACAGAAGATGGTTTAGGAGCCGTCTTTCTTTGTAATTCCTTCCGAAGAGCTTTGCGACGTTTATTCTCCTCTTTAACCCATAAGTTGAATCCTTGAATATAAGGTTTAACAAAATTCCTTAACCAAAAATAATTACGCTTCAACTTCCTAATCGTTTTAGCTTGACGCTCAACAGTCTTGTTCAACCTAGCTAGCGCCCTTGTCAAAGCATAGTTATCCATAGTTAAACCTTCACGAGGTATAGTAGGATCAGGACCTTGAAGTGGTGAATGAGTTTCTGAAACAGAATGTTGTGGAGATGGAGTAGATGTTCTCTCAATCTCTACTTGAACCTCGGGACACGAAGAATCATCACCATGTAAGAAGCGGTACCTTCACGAGCGGTGCTTGCGGATGCGGTACCGTGAAGCAAAGACTTTGTGAAGCAAGACACTGTGCGGATCACGGTACCTTCACCGTCTTCATCCTCTTCAAGACGCATGACTTGAACAACTTCCATCATAGAAGTAGTTAAAGGAATATCTCCACCTCTGAACAAATCACTGCGCCTAGCCATGAACGTATAAATTTTGGCTTGTTGCACAATAACAGGTAGTAAAGCAGTAGGTTTAGGAACATCAGCCAATTGTTTATTCAAGAAAACCTGTATGAACCTTGGATACATCAACCAAGTAGCCCCAGATGATATATGTGATAACATTCCATCCAAAATTAGCCGTGAAAAGTTAAACACCCTGCCTGTAGCTAAACCAACTACTGCAGATGCAATATTTGACCCAAACTGCTCCCAAGAAGTACTTTTAGAACTTATGCAATGGAGCAAAACATGAATCAAAAACTTCCATTGAGGACAGAATAAAGCCTTCTTAAAAGTTTGTTCAGTCAAAGAACCTTCATAACCAAAATTCCTAAAAGAATCCCAAATCAGTTGCTTATCAAATCTAATAGCCCCATCTTCATCAGCAAATAATAAATCTTCACGAATGGAGGCTTCTGTGATCTTGATAGTACGTCCAGCAACAGTTGATCTAATATAATATTCATCCTCCTCCATATTGTCTCTAGCATTAGCCCAAAATTCATTAATCCATGGTTCAATTATATCCGGCTCCACTAAAAGAGCATAACTAAGAGGCGACCCAGTAAGATAATCAATAATATCATAAAACGCCACATTTGCTTCAGTCTTATTCAAATTAGCCACCATATTGTGCTTCGAAACAGTTAAACGATTCACCATTGTTGAAAGAATAAGCACAATAGAAAGATTGTAAAGAGATGGTAATTGGGAGATAAATATGGAAAAGATGTGAAATAAGAATATGAGAGGGAAAATCGGAAAAAAAGTTATTTATAGGTGAGATTTGAAAAATCACAGCCTAAATAACAAAGTTACCGTTATTACCAATGACCCTTCAATATTACCGTTGGAACAAGCTTTGTACGACAAACAAGACTTTCCACATAAGCAAGACTTTCCCAGCAAGACTTTCCCAAGCAAGTACTTTCGGAAATACAAGCTTTGCCAAAACCTTCATATACACTAAGTATAAACTAACATCCTCCCTCAAACAATACAGGACTATATCTAACACCTTATAGTCCTCCCCTTAAACATAGCTTAGTAGTTAATCGTTCCAATGCTCACGACCAAGTGATTGAATCGTGACACATCAAAACCTTTGTGAGTAGATCGGCTACATTGTCATCCGTGTGAACTTTAACCACATTAATGAGCCTATGCTCATAACAATCTCGATAAAATGATGCCTAATCAGTATATGCTTTGTCTTGGAATGATACGAGATTCTTCACAATACAAATAGTACTCTCATTATCAATGTTGATAGGAGTATTCTTAAAGTTGAACCCATAATCCAAGAGTTGATTACGCATCCATAAAACTTGACCACAACAACTTGCGTGACTACATATTCGACTTCAAGAGATGATGTTGCCGCAATTGTCATTTCTTGCATTGCCATGAAACTAACCTTCTTCCAAGATATTGGCATCCACCGGTTGTGGATCTTCTATCATAATTATCTCTGCATAGTCACTATCTCGAAAAGCTTCTAAGTGAAAAGGTGACTCTCTAGGATACCACAACCCCAACTTAGGTTGTTGTTTCAAATAATGTAAAATTCTCTTGTGACATTGAGGTGAGAAATCTTTGGTGAGACTTGATATCTTGCACATAAGCAAGCGCAAACATGATATCGGGCCTTGATGCGATAAGATACATAAGAGAGCCAATCATAGATCGTATAACTTGACTTCAACAGTGTCCATCTTCATCTTTTCCCAATGAATTGATAGATTTTATTGGTGTAGTGTGACCTTCATACCATCAAAATTGAACTTCTTAAGTATGTCAAGAATATACTTGTCTTGGCTAATGAAAATTCCTTCCTTGGACCGCTTAACACGAAGACCTAAAAGAATGTTAACTCTCCCATTGAACTCATTTGAAATTCCTACGCATCACCGCTCAAACTCCTTAACCATGGACCTGTTTGGTAGCCCCAAAGATAATATCATCAACATACACCGCATTTAACATGATATCTTTCTTATCTCTCTTGATAAACAAAGTCTTGTCAATGGCTCCCCTCCCGTATCCATGTTTCAATAAGAATGTGAGAGCCTCTCATACCAAGCTCTAGGTGCACGATGAAGACCATATAAAGCCTTCACCACCTTATAAACTTTGTTAGGATGCTTAGGATCTTCAAAACACGGAGGTTGTTTCACATACACCTCTTCCGTAATAGTGCCATAAAGAAATGCACTCTTGACATCCATCGATATACACGAAAACCCATATAAGAAGCAAAAGCAAGAAAGATTCTAATAGCTTCAATCCTTGCCACAGGAGCAAAAACCTCATCATAATCTACCCATTCCTCACATCTATAACCACGAGCAACTAACCTTGCCTTGTTCTTGATAACATTGCCTCTTTCATCTCTTTTAACTCTAAAGACCCATCTTGTTCCAATAACTCTCTTCCCATCCGGAAGATCACATAAAACCAGACCTCTTGAAGTTTAAATTGAAGAAGTTCTTCCGCATAGCTTCAACCCAACTTTCTTTAGTCAAAGCTTGAGCAATGTTCTTGGGTTCTTCTTGAGAGATAAAGCATGTGAATAAGCGGGTTTGATGATCCTTATGATTTAGCTTTGTTTTGTTTATACACAAAGCTAAGTAAAGCATTATGAGGTTTTGTGAAACCCTTAGCTTTGTGTCTTGTCATAACTCCGTAGAAGGACCAATGATTTGATCATTGGATGATTCTTATGAATGCGTAAGATTGAGGCGTGGAACTTCATATGTATCATCTAAGTTAGTATAATCGGCACCTTCATTGGAATTTGTGAAAATACCTTCATCTTCAAGCTCATCATCGTTTCTTCTAGCTCGTGCATGGTTGGATCATCCAAATCATCTAAAGCATCATCAACAGTGCATCAAGACTTTGGTTGAAAATCTTGTCCGTCCAAAGCTTGGAAGAGAACTCTGCAGATCTTGTTCTTCTTCGTTGCCTCTTCATAAGCTTTCCTTTGTTCATCGTGTAAGAATGTGCTAAAACATCTTGAAGAAGCATCGATTAAGTTCCTCTTGAATAGATTGATCCTCACAGATAATGAGGATTGTGGTGCATCGATACTTTGTTTTGGAGAAAGCGATTACTTTTCTTAGGAACATCAAGACGTTGGTTTGAACTCATAGGATCTTTATCGGGAATAGCATCGGGTCTAAGATGAATATCATGAACAACATATTGAATATCTTCCTCATTATGCAAAGGTTGATTTTCTTCTCTAACGGTACATAATTCATTGAAGGAGATAAAATCTCAAGATCAAACATCCAATCGGGACCCTTCCCTTTCTCATTGTCTTGATCTTCTAAGAACTCAACATGAAGGCAGTCTTGAATCTTCTTAGTAACTCATTGTAGACTCTAAATCCTTTCTTGTTAGTACAATATCCCAATAAGTAACCTTCTTGGACTTGCCATCAAACTTCCCAAATTATCAATAGTGTTTAAAATAGTAAGAGGGCATCCAAAAGGCTTCATAAAACGAATGTTGGGTTTATTGCCCATCGACAATTCATAGGGTGTCTTCATCTCGAGGTTTGGTGACAGAGACCACATAAGTACATAGCATGCAAGATTACATGCCGACACGCCCAAAATTGAATAGGAGATGAGAATCGGCTAACATGGTCCTTGCAGCTTCAATCAAAGTTCTATTTTTCCTCTCTGCAACACCATTTTTTGAGGAGTCCTAGCAATACTAAACTCCCTTTTATGCCTTTATTTGCACAAAAATCATCCATAGGCTTGTTCTTGAATTGGTTCCATTGTCACATCTAATACCTCTAACCTTGAGTCTTAATTGGTTTTCTAGTGCTATTATAAGAGTTTGAATAGCATCAAAGGTATCATCCTTAAATCCCAAAAGAAAACCCAATGAATCTACTACAATCATCAAGTAATAACCAAACAGTACTTCTTCTTATTTAAACTTGCCACAGAGACAGGTCCAAATAAATCCATGTGTAATAGCTCCAATGGTTCTCTAATATTTCTTTCATCAAGCTTCTTGCAAGAAGCTTTGTGTTGTTTACCCTTCTTGCATGCCAAACATGATTGATCATTCCTGTAAGTCTTTGAAGGTAAACCTCTAACTAAATTGCCTTTGACCAGTTTGTTGATGTTCTTTAAATTCACATGGCCCAATCGTCTATGCCATTGATGTGCCTCTTCAGATGTTGCTTTAGCCACCAAACATGTGGCTCTACCATACGAGTGTAGACTCTTCATGTCTAAACTATACACATCATTTGTCCTTGGTACCCTTAGTACTACCAAGTCTTCATCAATGGGTTTGAAGTCGAAGAAAGGATGAGACATTCGTGTCGGTGAACAACACGGGATGCTTTTATCACAAATTTGAGAGGCCGACAACAAGTTGAACTTTAGCTCCTTCACATATCGACATTCTCAAAATCAATTCTCCCAGCTTTAATTGTTCCTTTCCCCGTAATCCTTCCTCCATTGGGATCATTTCCAAATGCAACTTTTCCTCCACTAATACTTCTAAAATCGTGATTTCTTTATCACTGTCATACTTCGAGCAACCACTATCCACAATAAGATGATCTTTAAGCTCCTCTTACGGGTTGCCACGCACATAAAGAAAAGAGTTAGAAACTTTTAGGAACCCAAGCCATTCTTGACTTGTGTTCCCTCGAGAAGTCACAAACTCAAATTCCTTGAGTATGTAGTTCTCACTATCTCTCGATTATGATCCAAAATTATCTTTTGATGTTTAGCATGTGGATTTTCAAAACTCTCTCGGTTTTCAACATAAATTTCTTTCACCGATTATTAGCCTTTTCTCTTGACACAAAAACATCGATTCACTTTTTGTTGAACGTCTTGTATGTCTCCCGCCAGTTCTTTCCTTTTAACCCATTCGGTTTTAACAGGAGGTTCTTGTGATCTAGATCCCTATATGAGCTGTGATAACTTCTAGGTTGATAATGAGGTCTCCTAGAATTTCTATCCCAAGTATGGTTTCGATACCTTGTCTCGAGCAATGCTGGAAAGTCTTGTGAGATCTTCAAGTTCTTCTACGATGTGGGTATCTATGGTGCGGTGTGAAGTTTCGTGATTAACCCTATTAGAATTAGTCCACCTTTGGTTTGTGCTCTCTAGGTCTCGATTGTTAGACTTATTCCTTGGAAACTTGCTTAGATATTACGAGTGTCTATCACAATCTTTGATTAAATGAGTAGGACTATAACACACAAAACACAGTTTTGACCCATATGACCAAAGTGATTTCTTCTATGTCTATGCCCAAAATTGTTTTGCCTTCTTGAGGACCCGATAAAATTTGTTTTGACCAAAATTATCCCAAAAGGTTTAGCGATCTTGTTTTGAAAAGGTTTTGCGAAAGGTCTTGCTTGTGGAGCGATACTTTGATTTAAAATCTTCTTTGGATTTTGAACATTGTTTTCAACAGTTGCTTTAGGTTTCTCGGATCTAGATTTAGCAATTAGCTTATTCTAAACTCTAGACTATCTACTCCATAACGAGAAACATCGGGCCTAGAGGGTGATGACTAATGGGATGAGGAACGACATGATAACCATTGTCTTTCTTATATTCGTGAGGTGGTTCACTTATCGAGCCTTCATTACTAGATGAATCTAAATAGTTAATGAGCTCATCATCACTAGTAGTTATATCCTCAAAATCACCATCATCACGATCACTAGGTTGATTTTCTTCTCTGATACTAAAGTCCATTCCAAATCCTAAGCCTGTTCTAATGTAAGCCTTCTACTTTTTCAACATCTTGAACATGGGACAGGCGGACTCTTTCCAAGCATCAAACTTAGCTACCAAATCATCTCTTTCCTTAGTTAATTTCTCAATTTCGGCAATTTTACGGTTTAGTTTCCATTCACTAAGTTTCAACCGATAATCCTGTTGTTCATATTTTTCACCCAAGCCATTTCATTATTTTCATGTGTTATGATTTTAGCTTCTATAGACTCTAAAGTGATTTGATAACCGCTACCTCGGACCTAGCCTAATACAATTATCTCTTTCAATCACATAAGCTGTTAAGCAATTTTGATAGAATTCATAACAGTTTGAGCATACCTCGAGATAGGAGGCGAGTTGGTGAAGTAGCCACCATAGCAAGAAGAACAGGATCATCTTCACTTTCTTTGCTCCAATCAAAACCTCCAAAGCCATCATCGATTCCAAAGCGGCATGTTGATTCTTCATCAAAAGCGATGCTCGGTCCAATGCTTCCTTTGTGTCTTCAATTGCATCTTCCATTGCTACCATACATGAAGTCACCGGTTCATCATCAAACTCTTCACTCCGGTCTACTTGATAAATTCTCTTGAGCAACCAAAGCCTTTGTGTCGATTCTTGGAATCTCCTTGAGCTCAAGTTTAGGCTTCTCGGATGTCTGTTTGCTTGATACTTAGCAAACCCGCACTCCCTTGCAAAGTGACCGGTCTTTTGACAATTGAAGCATTCAATTTTAGATTTGTCAAAAGTTATTCCTTGTTTTGGTTTGAAATCAATATTTTGCCTGTTTTCTTCATGTACTTTTGATTCTTGCGTTGATCAAAGCAACTTGCCACACCGATATCAATTTCCTCAAGTGCATCTTCTTCAATCATGCTAGATCCTCTTCATAAGTGACGAGTAAGCTTGCTTGTTGTGCAAGAAGGAGCACACAACTTCATCCGAGTTCAAAGTGGTTGATGGTGGGGCTGCTTGAGTATATGATGGGGATTGTGGCGCGGTACTTTGAGAAACAAGACTTTGAGGAGAAGCGATACTTTTGAAATCTTGCTCTTCTTTTCGAGATGATAGAAAAGCAATCTTGTGAGATTTAGAATTTGGTTGACCACTCATCTCATGTTCATACACCTTCAATTGATGATAAAGATCATCAAAGTCCATAACCTCAATCCTTGTTGTCCTCGATCATAGTAGCAATCACATGCCATGTAGATGGCAAACTCATAAAACTTCAAATTAGCATCCTCGGTGATACTTACGCCTTGTATAACTCCAACATGTTGAGGAGATTCGAAACCTATCATATCGACATCAAGACTCTCTCTTCTCCCTCGTGAATGTTTCAAGCTTCTTTGTTTAGCAAGTTTCATGCATCTTCTTAGAAGCTTCATTCCTCCAATCGGTCTTGAGTGCAGCCCGAGTTGCTTAGCATCTTTAGCATCGTGAAATTTGAGAAGATGACCATCGGAATAGCGAGACAAGAGAATGTTAAGAGCCTTCTTGATTCCTTAGGGTTGCTTGTGGTAAAGCGCTTTTGGTGCTAAAGGTTGTCCGGGGAACTTGAGCAGGTTGGAACAACTTCATTCCCATTCACAATTACATTCCACGAGCATGATGCGTAATGGCAATATCTTGCCTCATCTTCATGCACCGAGATCATATTCTCCCTTCTTAATAACCGGAATTACGAGTGAGGTGATTGAGGTGGTGGAGCGACTTCGATCGACATCTTGAATAGTTTAGGGTTTCTTCCTAGTCGAGTTTCACACAAGCTCGATACCACTTGATGGATCGATATACTTTAATCAAACTAAACTAGCTTGTTAAGGTTTAATAACCTTGGATAAATCCTAAGTTATTAACAAAGAAACACCGAGCAATCTTTATCAAGTCGCGGAATTTACTTAACAAAGCTAAAAGAAACTTTATTAATAAAACTCTAAATCGCTTATTATGCGGATACTCTAATACAACTCTAAGATATTCGAACTTTCTCTAAACTCTCAATTCAGTAAACTCTAAAACTCTTTTTCGAAATCGTACCTCTAATGCCAATCTAGGAGTCCTTTTATAGGCTCAAGGATATCCTAGTCGGTTTACAATTGATAACCTTGTACGACAAGTAATCTAAACATGGAATACAATACTTTCCATAAACGAATATATGAGATCTTACATTCTAGCGATGCTGACTTCACCTTGCGTACTTTGACTTTATCTTTAGCGACGTTGACTATTTGACTCCTTCCGTACTTTGCAATTCTGATGCTTGATATCTTGATGCTTTGATATCTTGACACTTTCATATCCCAACAAGAGATCTCCGGGCGTGGCGAGTTGGTGAGCATACTACGATAAGAATGGTTCTTCAAAATGTCCACTGCTATCAAGCAAGAAGACTCTGACCATTTGGGAAGATATCAGCAACGGTGAGAACATTTGGTGCATCCACATTCTGCATTTGAGCTTCCATGTCGTGATCTGAAAGATATTTAGCCAAAAGAACCAACATATCGAAAGACATTATGTTAGTCAACAGATGGTTTTATTGTCTATCTTTTTATTGAATATGATATGTCGATGATTGTTACGAGTCCAATGTCACTTGTTTTATCCAATAGTCCAATGACGTCGTGATAAGTTTCGTGATTTGATTAACTTTAAGTTTTAAAGTCCATGTTTTCACTTATTATTCACAACTTGTTAAACATTTAAGCTTAAAGTGACATTATTGGTTTCGTGGCGTTATGATTTATTTATTTACAAGTTTGCACGCGTAACAATTCATAATTAAGGTTAACAAGGCATAGGCGAGAAATGGCAAGCTTATGCGTAAACAAGAGTGATATACGCCAGAAACGCAAGCTTATCGTGGGTTCTTGACTTACGCGTAAGAAATATTACGCGTGGAAAGGGGACCTTATGCGTGAAACTTACGCGTGGCGTATATGGAGCCTTACGCGTAAGGCTTACTCATAAGAGTCACCTTATGCGTGAGGTTCTTTGTTTACGCATATCCTTCACGAGGATACGCGTGGTCCCTTATGTAGAACCTTACGCATAAATGCTACGCGTGAAGATTACTCTTACGCGATAACATGCTACGGCGTGGGTGATACTTATCGTGATTTCAAACAACCTTGATTACGAATTTTCACGTGTAACAAACACGAAATAAGATCATCATAGCACCAATATTAACACATACATTCATTCTCTAACAGTTTTAATCACGAACACTTAGTCAAGCAGTTAGGCGTAGAACATATGTTACGCATAAACCAAAACCCTAAAGTTCAAGAATTACGCCTAAGTAATTTAGCCATGGAAAGTGCACCAAAGTTTTTATGGGTTGTCTTAGATGCCTAATGAGATGTTTTGTTCAAGTTTTAACATCAAACATGCTATGAATCAAAAATACCCAAACCGTATGAACTAAAACCCTAAAATTTAATACTATCACGATTGATGTTTCAGGGTGAGTTCTGAGTATAGATATGATCAATTCAACATGCATACAACATCCCACAACAATCTTTTTAACCAAAAACGTTCTCATTTGAAAACCCCCAAATCGACTTATGAACCCTAATTTTGAAAAATGGACAATTCGTGTTTCTGGGTGGATTAGATTGATAAAAATGGTTT
Organism: Chrysanthemum lavandulifolium; assembly: GCA_022545495.1. Classification (NCBI taxonomy): domain Eukaryota; kingdom Viridiplantae; phylum Streptophyta; class Magnoliopsida; order Asterales; family Asteraceae; genus Chrysanthemum; species Chrysanthemum lavandulifolium. The sequence continues at coordinate 236,171,386 of CM040243.1, read as the reverse complement.
TGGTACATAGTTTTGAACATTTTATCACCATTATATCATGAAGAAACACACACCTGATGATCTTGTGTTCTTATGCTTACGCGTAGAACACAAAGATCATCAAAACACAAGTTTTAGCCGTTGGATTTGCATATAATTCAAAACCATTGTTTGTAAACACGTTTAGATTATGAAATCACTTACAAATGATGATCCAAAACACGGATTTGAAGTTCGAATGTTAGGCATAGGATAAAGTTTGGTGAGATATTAAATGTGATGAATTAAATGAGTTGGGTAGAAGGTTTTTGTTAAAAAACACTTTGCCATTATGACACATTCAGTACCTCCACCTTTGCCATTTACATTTAATGCCTTTAGCTTCCAATTTGGTTATCAAACGAATGATATTTGGAAAGAATTTTGATGACACTCCCCCTCGACTTAAGAAATAATGAAGGTTTATAAATTTTAGTGCGAGGGTGTCGATAAACCGTAAATGTGACCACCATTATTAAAGAAACAACCGGATAAGATAACATGCAAGTACAAGGTTTTATGAAGCGAAAAATATTTGTTTTCTCCCCTCAACACTTGATCAAAAATTCTTGAATTTTGTGACTTTGAGTGTTGACGGAAGATTTGTACTTGCCCGTTAAAAGAAATATAGATAGAAGAATATTTTTGTTGTTTTATCGGGTTTTATATTTTTGTATTTTGTTTTAAAAATATATACAAAAGAGGTTTTGGTGTTTGTTGGTTTTAAGAATGTTTTAAGAGTTCATCCAGTTCTCTTGAGTCAAACACCGCTTACCAATCCGGTGGACCAACTCATTAAAACTAGCGGGAGCTAAGGCTTTGGTGAGGAGATCGCAATTGGTATTCTCAGACCCACAAAGTATAATTCAACAATTACCATGTTCCACGTGGTCCTTGATGAAATGATATCGAAGATTGATGTGCTTTGATTTGAATGTTGAGCGAGTTGCACGAGACCATAATAGCACTCCGATTGCCGCGATACATCGAATTGTCAAATACGTAACCATAGTCTTTGAGTTGTGTTCTCATCCAAATGACTTGAGCACAACACGCCGACATGGCTACATATTCCGCTTCGTTGAGGACAACGATGTGCAATCTCGCTTCTTCGATTGCCATGACACGGTTTATCACTAAGAAATTGCAATGCGCTGAAGTGCTTTTTGAGAGTCTAAGCATCCTGCGTGATCGGCGTCGAAAAAGCTATTAGTTCAAAACCGAATCCTTCGGATACGGATCCCCAAATTAATGGTTCCCTTGATGTATCGAGAGGATTCTTTTAGCCTCGAGAGGTGGGTTTGATTGGTCTCGACCGATAGCGGGAGCAAAGATATACTGCAAAACCAATATCGGTCGCTAATTTGTTAGATACATGAGAGACCCAATAATACTACAAGATTTTGTAGGGTCAACCAGTTTCTCATGCAAATCGACTTCGACTTCTTGGTATGTGACATTGGTGTGGCATAAGTCGAGGTATTCATTCCAAATTTGTTCGAATTTCAAGGGCATATTTGGGTGACTCAAGAAAATACCACGGGGTGATTGATGAACTTGCGATCTAGAAAGAACATAAGTTCACCCATTATGGACATTTCAAAATGTTTCTTCATTAGTTTTGCAAAAGCGATTGAGTACTTTTTATGTATTGACCCAAAAATGATGTCATCCACGTAAATTTGAACAATTAAAATATGTTACCCGTAATATTGTATGAAATGAGTTGGGTCGACCGAACCTTTGGTAAAATTATTGGCAATGAGGAAGGATGATAATTTATCGTACCACGCGAGGAGCTTGTTTGAGACCATCTGAGCTTTGTTCGGTTTGTAGACATGGTTTGGGAATGCGGGATCAACGAATCCTTCAGGTGGTGACCTAAACCGTTTCTTTTAGTTGACCGTTCGAGCGGTTTTGGCGTCCATCGAAAGACCGTTATATTCATATGAGCCATGACGCGAGAAAAATCGAGCGACTTCAAGGCGAGCAACCGGGTGAATGAATCTTCAAAGTCAATACCCTATTCACGTCTATAACCCTTAGCCAGCAGGCGTGACTTGTTTACGATTACGTTCCTTGACATCAATTTGTTCTTCCAAATCCATTTGAGACCAATAGCGTAGACCCCGTTGGTCTTTCAACCAGTTCCATACTTCAAGACATTTGAATTGGTTGAGTTCTTCTTGCATGGATTCAATCGGTTGTCTTTTGTCATTGCATCTTTAATGTTTTAGGTTGATTAGCGACGGTGAGAGCTTAAATGCAATGTTCACCATCTGTGTGAAGACGTTGTCTAGTTATGATTGGTTGATTCGGGTTGCCAATAATGTTCTCTAGAGGATGGTATTTAGTCCAACGATGTATGAAGGGTTGATGTTGATATACATTATGCAGATTTTGAGGATTCAAATGGCTTGTAGATGATTCCATAACATCGGTGCGGCAGTTTCATCGACAAGCGGGTTAAAGAAGCATTTGGATCAAAATCTGCGGTGGGGTACTACATTAAGAATATCATCGGTGGTTCAACGTCGTTGGAAGCGCTTTGTTCAACTGTTGTGGTAGAGTCAATGGTGGTGCTTCTTTAACTTGTAGTTGTTGTGGCGGTGTATCGGTATAAGAGTAGTATCGGGTTGAGCGTGAAACATTGGATACACCGAGCACGTTCATCAATGGCATCACAAAGCGAGTGGAGCAAATAGATTTTCCATTTTATGACGAGTAAGTTGGGGGCTTGATTCGGTGATGATGGGGTTTGAGGAAGTTTAAGCGGTTGTGACGGGTTCCAAGTCATTATGCTCGAAGCCATTTATGTACGGCGATTCGACTCAAAACCCTTAGAATTTTCACAATATCCTATAAATACTCAATGTCGACTTTGGCTTTGAGCTTACCAAAGTCATCACGATCATTATTCGGATAGCAAAGGGATCCAAATACATGAAAGTGTTTGAGATTCGGTTTATGGTTATGGATAAGCTCAAAAGGTGTTTTGTTGTGGCGTTTAGTAATCATTGAGCGATTTTGAGTATAGCATGCAGTTGATCTGACTTCTTCCCACAAGTGTCTGGAAGTTTAGCATTGATTAACATTGTTCTTGCGACTTCCACTAACATTCGGTTTCATCTTTCAACAACTCCATTTTGTTCGGTATGCGTGCAATAGATGTCGATGCTCAATTCCACTTTCTCATAAAATTCTCGAAGAGTTTGGTTCTAAATTCGGTTCCTTTATGCATTACGATTTGGCGGACGGTGTTCGAAGTGAACTTGAATTTTCATGAGAAGGTGATGATCATCGTGGAGCTTGATCTTTACTTGAAGAAAGTAGACCCAAGTCCATCGTGAGTAGTCATCGACAATTACCAAGATGTACATTACGATTTGGCGGATGGTGTTCGAATCGTTTGCAGCGCATTGGGCCACACAAATCCATGTGAAGAAGATGAAGCACAAGTTGAGAACTGTGTTCCACCTTTGAAGGAAAATGAGCACGAGTGCTTTTCCCTTGTTCACAAGCTGAGCATAGGTGATCTTTGGAATATCGGAATCTCGGGAGACCTTCAACAAGTTTGTGTCGAGCAAGGTTGGTGATGGTTTGAAAGTTTAAATATGAGAGACAACGGTGCCATAGCCGGATTTTGTTGATGTTGCCTTTGAAAATGAGCGGATGGGAGACTAGAATTGAGATTGTGTATAGACTAGAATTGCGAGGCGAGACATTAGATCGTTTCCTTGTAGATCACGAATGAAACAAGTTTTCTCCCTAAAAGCAACTTCCAAATCTCCATCACGAATTGACCAAGCGAAAAAGATTGTGACCGAGGCCTTCTACATAGTAAACCCTACTAATTTCGATATTGCCATTGATATAATATCCGTAGCCCATGATAGATCTTGAAGTGATCATTCCGAATCGCGATGCCAATGAACTTTGCAATAAAGTTTGATAACAGTTTAAGATTGTCTATCATGTATCGGGAACATCCGCTATCAACAATCGAAGGATGATCATATACACTGCATTACACACAGGCGACACGGATGGAATATAAGTAGATGTGGAACACGAAGTGTTAGAGGTTACAAGCGATTATAGTAGAAATACACACATCAATGACTTTAGGCATCCATTTAAATCCTAGTTTATTATGTATCCATTTCGCCATCTCCAACTAGTCTTAGCTTTAATCTTAGTGAATGGACTAGGTGGAACTACATTCTTTGGTGGTGATACTAGAACTACGGAAATCAATCGTTTCTTAGAATCTAAGGAGGCGGTTTACCGCTACAGAGACTTAGAAGCATTAGTGGGCCTAGAGGTATTCCGATTCTTAGGATTCCTTAAGCGAGACAAGATAGCTCTAGCAACACATTTTCATGACAATCATAAAGCATACTTTTATGACAAATAACACAAAGCATCGGTGAATATCAAAAGTACTTAAGGTTTAGCATTCGTTACAACACTTTTCCATTACATTTGTCGACGCAATATCTAAAGTGGGTGCAACTTGAGTCTTATTTAAAGTCCTAGGGTGTTCTTCTACTTCAACATTCTTTATTGATCTTTTCTTAGGTGCAACTTCCTATTCTTCCTTGTATTGCTCGTGAGGTGTGAAGTGCGGACGTTTGGAAAAGAGGCAACTATTCTGTTTCGATGAGAAGCACATTAGTATCTTGTGTTTTGTCAAGTAGGCAATCTGGGTTCACGTTTGCTAAGTGTTCTGGTGCAATTTTCATAATGATGCTAGGTGAACTTGTTCATACTTTCCTAACATTTCCTTAGCTTAATGATAGTGTGCACCAAATCTTGATTTTCGAGCTAAGATTTCGAAACATTCATGACTTCTTTAGTGTGTGCAAGATAATGATCAAGTTCGTTTGATGCTTCATTTCGAGTCTGTTTGAGTAAATCAAATATGACACCATATTCATGTTTAACTTTTGCAAGTTCTTGTTCATAAGTTGAGATTTGACATTTCAAAGACACGTTAAGATCATCAAGTTGCTCAATTTTAGGATTAAGCGTTTTGATTTCAATGGTAGATTTTGTTTTGCAAAGCGAGTTCACGATTTTGACAATCTTTTGACACCATTGAAGGCGACGTTTTGAATTTGAAAGTTCATTTATCAATCGTTCATTTTCAACTTTTAAAGATTCGATCGATGCACATTATCAATATTCTCAACAATATCAACAGAATCGGAGAGATATGATCGATGCATATGCAGCATTGTAATAAAACAAGATTATTGATATCAAGACAGATAACATCTTCCAAGAGTCGATCAACATCTTTTCTCAACAATTTCTTTTACGTTTAGTATTTGAAATCGATGTTTCGTTTTCTCGAAAACTTTTTCATGAGGCCCGAGTTCCTTGTGAAAATCCTTTTCAATATAGTGCACAAGTTTTAAATTTTTACATGGGGTAAAGTCGTTTCTAAAGAATATCTCTTTGTTCTCGCGCCATTGGCGTTTGAAAATGTTCAACTTTTATTTGAATGAAATTCAATCTCACGTTCTAAAATTTTGAGGTCGATAAGAAAGTGTCAAAGTATTTTATAACGCGACAACTTTCGGATTTTCTTTTAACTTCACTAAGTGAAGGTAAAGGACCATTAATTTGTGCACCATTGTGTTTGGGACTAACTTGAACTGGTGTGATAACAAGCGGTTTTTAGAAGTATCTTGTTGTTTGACAAAAGTAACGGATTTTGAATAGTTAAATGGTTTGTTATAAACGACATTTTCCATTTTGACCGACTATCGTCATGCATCTAATTCCTCCATACGATTATATTCAACAACGGTCATAATTGAATCATCAATTCTATGTTACGCTTGTAAACTTCGGATTTGGTTTGAATGCTCGTTTGAAAACTTAGGTTTGTAATCTGCAAGAATTGGTCCATATCCATTTGGATTTGGTTTAAAAGTAAACTTTTGAATAGTTGTGATTGACTCACCATGTTTATAAACAACATTTGAAACTCTTTGATTTTTGTTGTAAGTCAACAATTTCTTCAAGATAGTTATCTATTCGTTTAGTAGAATCTTGTTTGTACTCGAGAGAACTGTTTTGACAAGTTAACAACTCACCTTGGCTTTTGAGTTTCAAAGTAAGGCGTTAAGTTGTTGTTTATGTTCATGTTTGAGTTGTTCTATTTGAGACAACAAAGCATTCTTGGAAGCGGCTGAATCACGTGTCGCGTTCTAATGATTTTTCGTTTTGATGAGATTTAGCAAAGTGACTTCAAAACCTTCTTCACGTTTTCTTGAGTTTTGAAAAATTGATTTGTCGAATTAAGCATTCATTATCCTAATTAATGGTGCATTTTCTCTTTTAATTTCGTGCAAATTTCCAAAGCGAGTGTTGGTCTTTAATTAAGGCGTAAGCTCAATTTCTATATTAGAGCGAAGCTCATTTTGTTCAGCGGGAGTCTCAACATGATCATTATTTAGATCCTCAAATATAATCACGAGTCAACTTGATTGTCAATATTAACCAAAGGTTATCTTGATCGCCAAATATAACTACGGGATCTATTTGATAATCATCGGAATGAGATGTGGATGGCTCATGTTGAACACTGATCCTGTCGGATGGAGAAATTGGCGGAGATATCGAATCGAGATGAGTATATTTTGTTCGGTGCACGAGACAAGCCATCGGTGTCATACTGCTGGGCTGTGTCACTCATGTGTAGAGCTTGCATTTGTGCCATGAACATCACTGCTTTGCATTAGCACTCGCAAGTCTTCCATATCATCATCGAATATGCATCGCCATAAGGCTCTGTTCCTTGTTGGTAAGAGTTCCACTAGCTTCATCCTTAAGAGCCAAAGCAACGCCTCTTTGTGATAAGCACTACCTCTTGTCCTCGACTTAGGACATGCATTAGCAGTGACCCTTCTCATTGCGGTTATAACAACGAAGACCATTAACCCCATTATGAGCATTTCCTGTTCAACCATTTGACCCTTTGTTGTTCTTTGAGCACCCATGTTATTCACCGCCAATGGCATTAAACCCTTGACCACCTCCCATCGACGACCATAACCACGGTTCTAAACTTCAACGCATCCATTGTTCACAATGACGATTCCTTGTGTTGGATGAGGAACGAATGCGATTGTTGATTTGTTTGTATACCGACCGAAGGATTTAGCAATCATAACAAATCCTTGTTGCAATTCATCGGCGGCAGAGTCCTCATCGACTTCTTTGTAAAGTGCTTGAGCATTGTTGTTGTTGTATGGAACCAATTGAGTTTGTTGAGGTTGTTGTTGTGTTGATCATATGGTGTAATGGTTGCGATTGGTTGAGGAGCGGGTTCTTGTTGTTTGAGGAGGAAGATTAGTTTGAGCCCACAAAGCAAGTTGTTGATTATCGTGAATTGTTGTGAAGTCGGAGTCCACGGATAGTCCTTTCTTTGTCAACTTCTTTTTGGTGAGGCTTCAAATAGTCGTACAACAATTCGTATGTAGCATGATGAAGGTTCTTAGCTTGAAGGGGAAAAATGACATACTTCTCCCATTCCGGACCAAGACTACTAGGGACCTTAGTGTTGACAGCAATTCGAGGCATGATGATGTTGTGTTTGTCCAAATTATTAATGATGTCTAAAAAGCGATGATGATATGACTCTAATGTCTCTACTGGTTCAATCATGAAGTGTTCATAAGCCAAGTAGATTTTGGATTCCATGTCTTCTGATTGAGTGTTGTGCCTTCCATTAGAAGATGAATGTGTTCCCACATTGCTTTAGTGTCTTTTAGCATCAACACTTGAAGGATCAGATTGGGTAGTCCCAAAGGATGTATTGCATTGCTAGTTCATCGGCTTCAAAGTGTAGAAGTTCATCACCGGTGAGGTCGGAGATAGTTGCAATGTTGGTGACATCTCTTGGTGGATTGGCATACGGATCTGCGGGTGTGATAATGATGAGCATCTGAAATGGACCTTCCATAATGACCTTCTTTAAAACTTTCCATGTGGCTTCTTTAGATCACAAAACCTAAAGAACCTTATCACCCATTGATCATAATTTCCGGGAGTGAGCATTGGAGGTCTATCAAGTGAGCCAGCTTCATGAATTGATTGTTGGTTACTTAAGGCTTCACACATCTTGCCAAACCATGTCGGTTCCTTCATAGTATTCTTGGATGGATGTTGATTGTAGAAGTTTGTGTAAGGTTGTACTTGAAGACTAGGTGGTGGTTGAACCTTTTGTGGTGGTGGAATTGCTCCAAGTTGTGGAGTATGTTGTTGATTAAATTGTTGTTGATAAATTTGTTGTTGATGATTAAATTGTTGATGTTGTGGACTTAGTTGTTGTTGTTGTTGTTGATGATAAGTGTAAGGAAAATAGTTAGAGTATGGTGGTTGTGACATGTTGAAAACTTGTGTTGATAAATGGATCTTTGTAGTCGAATGAAACGTTGTTGATGAAGTATCCTTAGGCATAGAAACCACGTAACGGCAAAGTAACACTTATGCGTAAAAACACCAAAGATACACGTAATAGCAATAGTTACGCGTAGGATTAGCTTACGCGTAAGGAAGGAGAAAACACTAAAGTTAGCGTGGCGAAGGTTAAGCGTAGAAAACTTAGGCGTGGGATTAGCTTATTCGTAAGACAAGGCTTAGGAGTAAGAATAATCTTATGCGTAAAGAGATCTCTGGCGTAAGCTTTTAGCTTATGCGTAAAATAGGGTTTTCCCAATCGATCCTTTACACTATCACGGTGTAAGGGATATCCAAAGTCAAGTATTTTCGTGCTTATCCAAGCAAGAAAACACCGAGTAAACCAACGATGAGTGTGTAAATACTCATCATTTTGGGTCAATCTGAGCTGCAAAGCGTTTAAAATGCTCGAAATGCATCAAAATCGAAAATATTCCAAAATTGCATTTTATATGTTTGGATGCAAAATGTTTAAAATCGAGATGAAAAATGAGCAAAGTTTGCATAATTGGCGTTCGGTCCCCAGTTTCTAAAATTGTCAAAAATAGTCCACGAGTCCTAATTTCAAAGAAAAATCACCAAAGGTCCTTTTTAAATCATAACTTGTCAAAATTAGTCCTTTGGTGAAAAATATAAAAGTTTGAGAAAATTACAAGTTTGGTCCTCTAAGTTTCAAATTTGGCGAAATGGTCCTTGGAAAATTGGATAATGGCAAGTTTGGTCCTTGTACTTTTTGAGATTGTCATTTCAACCCTTGAAACAACTTTGCAAGTTTGGCGATTCTGGTCCTCCCAATTTGAAATTACACTTAAAGTCCCTATATTTATTAAACTAATACCCTTTTGGACCACGCCACCCATATGACCCCATCAAATAACAATTTGGACCCTTTGATTATTATACCAGTCAACCCAAGTCAAAAACCCCTACCCGCCTTTTTCTCCTTCCCAACATCTAGCCCTGCAACACGAGACCTTCCATCCCCTCCTCACCTTTTCTCCTCCATGTCCCCACTCCACACAACTCAAAGTGCATTAAATGCATCTTCAACCTTTACTCAACCTCCCACCGCTAAATACCTATTTCCGTAAAATGAAATCAAAGGCCAAGATTCACTTAAGCCATCCTAGGGTCCGGTTATGGTGGGATTAGCTCATAGAGGAAAGAAAGCATTTGGAGTATAAAAGGAAGCATGGGGAGGAAGATAAAGAAGTGTAGCTAATTTTAACAATTTTTCTTAAATGTCGTTTTTAAATTAATGTTCTAGTTAAGCCAAAATGTTGTAGTTTAAGTTTATTTGTATCTCATTCAAGTTAAAATATCTTTGTATTGTACTTTTGACTATCAATCTAAGTTTTCATATAAGTCTCCAAAGTTCATGCTTCATTGCGTTTTCGGTTTCAAAATTCTTATGTATAAGTGTTAGTAGCTTATTTTCAAGCTCATACAAGCTTATTTAAGCTCCTTGTAGCTTTTGATAAAAGTGGTCAATCGCTTTTAAGCAATCTTGTAACTTGGTCAATAAAAGTCAACTGGGCTCAAATTGGAATGGAAGCGATAATGGGTGTTGCGAGAGGTTTATTTGGGTTGGATTTAGTTAGGTTAGAGTAGTGTTAGTTACGGTTTTAGCTTATGATCAATTTGGACTCATGTGAGTAAGTTTCTAAATTTTCATATTTCAAGCCATATTGCGGTTTATGCTTAAGCTGTATCTGAGGTCACCACTAGTTTTAATGTGTTAATATAGTTATATTATGGTCATGTAAGCTTAGTTTGATCCTTATTACAAGTTGGTTTAGTGTTTAGACAATTTGAATCCAAAACAGTTGGTATTAAGGTGTGTTTGGGTCTACTGTCTAACCTGTCTTTTAGGTTAGTTCAGAGCTTAAGTCTTGTTGATAAATGCTTGTTTAGTTCATTTAAGCCATTATCTGTCTTCATTTTGCACCTGCTCACAGTCAAAGTCCAAATTCCATTTCATTTGATCTAGCAGCCTAACTGTTGATGATTTTGCAAATCCAATTCTTGTTTTGTGTTTAAATTCCATAAACATAGCTTGCATTAGGTTTTATTCATCCTATAACATCAATTGCAGTCCTTAAATTTGATCCAAATCTCATTTAAGTCAACATTTCACTTTTTCTTTAAAAGTCGAAATGGTAAAACTCGGTTTGAGCTCAACTAGGGTGATTTTATTGTACTCATTTCTTGGTCAAATCAAGTGAATCTTGTGGCTTTTAAAACCTCTCTTGGTCTAGTTTATGGTTGTGATTTTTCATAATTTTGCAAATTTTCTTTAAGCTCTTAACTAGCTTATCAATATGGTGTCAATTGCCCATGCAGGCATCAAGTCTCCATGTGGTTTATGCATGATTTGCGAGCTTGTGCAAAGCTCATAAGAGCTTCCCAAAGTCGGCCTTTGGCTTTTAATAGCCACCAGGTCTTGTTTAGGATCCCATATTTGTTTTTAGGTTTTAGCTTATTGGTTAGCTTATTTTTAAGCTCAAAGTAGACCCCCCTTTAACTGGTTTTAGCCAAAAGTTCACATCATCAAATCTTTGTAGATTGCAATCCTGTGGTTATAGCTTGTTTATTCTTGTTGCAATTAGGTAGTTTTAGGTTATTGTAGCTGCTGTTTCAGTTTGGTGCTCTTTGATGCTTCTTAGCTTATTCAAGTGCTTATTTCAATAAGCACTTGTGCATCAGTTTCATTTTCCTCCACATAGCACCCTGTTTTTCTATTTTTCCTTTATTCCTCATATAATTTTAGAGTTTTCCTGAAATTTTCAGATTTTTCCAAGTTGGTTTGCTATTTTTACGCATTTAAATTAGTTTTAAGCATTTTTAATTAGCATTAAATACAAATAATTAAGAAAAGGTTCAAAAAATAATTTTCATTTTTCTTAAGTTTAGATAAATATAAAAGACAAAAATTATTTTCTAGATTTTCTTAGTTAAATTTGTATTTTAAGCCATTTAATTAGTTTTTAATAGTTTTAACTCCTAGAAAATAGAAAAATAATCAGAAAAATACAAAAATAGTTTTGAAAATTCTATTTTGATATTTTAGATTTTTCTAAGTCTTAATTTTATTTTTCTAGCTTTATTTCACCTTTTCTTGTATTTTAGGTAATTATTAAATAGTTAAAATTAGTTTTTAATTAATAATAATTAGATAATTAGTTATAAAAATAATTTTCTTTTTCTAATAATTTTCTTTTATCATTAGGATTGTAAAAATACCATTTTCATATTTTTAGGGTTAATATTGCTTTAGTTTCACGTTTTCATTAAGACGTCACGTAGTTTTTAATTTAGTTTTAATAAAACATAAAATCAAAACATCATTTTAAATATAGTGATAGCATTTATTTAATATTTTTATCTTTTTAATTTCCTTTAATTTGCATTTAAGCCGTTGTAATTTGTTGGTTTTCTGTGGTTATAATATCATTCAAATCCTTTTTCGTTCAAATCTCTCGATCACTATTCGTGGTGATCCATTGCATAGCTCATTTGGGACATAACGACCGGGAAACACTATACTCCCCGATCTTCATTGCATTCGTGCTTGAGCGGTTTAAGTCGATTACGGTCGGCCATTCACAAGTGGCCGACTTGAGTGATTTAACATGACTGCTTGGCACGCATCAACCACTTAAAATCAAGATCAAACCAAGGATGAGTTACGGCGTAAGATTAGGGTTTTCTTACGGCGTGAAATGAACCAAAGCGATTTACGCCAACCGATGTTTCCAAACCAAATTTTTGTGATGAAATAGCTTCAATATTACCAAAATAACACAAAAGTGTGAAACTTGATGATCCAAAGCTTATAAAGCGGTTCGGGTGAACAATACCCACGTAAAAACTAGCTTAAAAACAATGATCCACACGTAAAGTTTGAAACTTTTGCCAAAAGCAGTTATTTTAACACCTTAAAGCGTTGAAAGTACAAGAATCTTGGATTGAAAAGTGTAAAAATAAGTTTTAAGCGAACCAAATTTTTGTACCGTGTTGTTACGTGAAGACCGAAACTCACTTTAACAACAAAAGCGATTCACCCAACTATATGGCTCGATACCTTTGTTAGGTCACCATATTAGTAACACAAGCATCAATATGAAGAAGTAAAGAAGAAGAGAAGGCGGATGAACACACACACACTTACGCATAGGAGTATGTGAAAGATTATGCTTAAGAGTAAATGTAAATGTGAACAACCAAACATTCTTCTTGAAGAAAGATGTAACCACCACTTCACACGGATCCTACCGAGCTAATTAGGGGAGTACTAGTTTCTTTCGTTTTTAATTACCTCCCATTATCATTACTTTGATACTTTGGGAATATTGGGGACAATGTTGGGTTTAAGTATGTGGAGGGAAAATAAAGCGGAACTTTGAAACTATGCTTATCCTTGAATATTTGCTTTATCCAATTTCATTTGTGTAATAAACCATGAGAAATATCGGTTAGGGTAATTTTGGCACCAAATTTAAAATTTTTCATGACATATAGGAGTGGGCCATTAGTCTTAATAAAGCGTCTCATGGATAGGAAATTATATGACTAGCACAAAAACCCTTTACCACTTAAATTCCACCAAAAATGTGAGGATCAACCTTAGATTTGTAGGAATTAAAGAATTCATCTTTAATGCTTAGAGTGTGAACCGGTAGTATAATAGATTCTAGAACTTGTTTTGTGATGCATTCCGAGATCGCTAGTAAGACTACACTTGTGTAGTTAGGAATAACTAAATGATAAGAGGCATTAGGATAACGCTTGTTTGATACCGTAATATAATTACTTCTTCCACACCGGTTGAGTAATTCCCCACACCCTGCGTTATACTCATCTTTAGTACACGATACCCTAGTTAACCCCTCGAGCCTATCCTTTTCGGTTCTCGTGATGTTTGGTTTTCAGGAATATCAATGAAAACATTGTTTACAATCCACCCCAAATGTACACCCAAATCGCCTTAGCCTACCTTGTATGCACTCACTTTTAGTGCATTATTGTTATCATACTAAACCCTTAGTTCAATTATCTAGTTACTTGCATAAGTTGCTAAGTCGAGTCATATCCTTTGTACACAGTTTTGGGACGATTGGGACTCATGGGAAAAGTTAAATTTTATGAAATGACGGGAAGGGAACGTTAAATTCAAATTCCCTTTATTTGCGTAATAATGTACTCCAAGTGTTTTGATCTTTTCAATTCGGGTCAAATTAGTGTTAGAGTAATAAAAACTCAAGTGTAGGGATGTGCCTATAAATCCCTACTATTTTGATATTATCATAGAGGATGGTAGAGTAAAAGTGTATGAAAAAAAATTGAAAAAATATAGAAAAAGAGAAAAATAAAGTGTGAAAAAAAATGAAAAAAACATACGGGCTATCATCCTACATCTATCTTTAAATTTATGTTTGTTTATTTCAGTTATCTAGAGTTTAGAGTTTCGAGTCTTGGCTTAGCATCGCCATTCTTCGCATGCTTGTAACATAAAGATTTTTTACTTGCCACCACTAAATCACCTATCCCACCAAACCCTTTGTTTCCTTACCGTAAGCCTAACATCACAACCCTTTAAAAGACCTCTTGGATAGTCTTTCCTAGGTGCTTACGCCAAAGCGATGAAGGTTTGATCTAGTCTCAAGCCTATGGTAATATATGTACTATGACCGGTTAATGAGTGTTTATCTTCCATTTCTAACTCGTTATATTTAATATACACCGAGAGATGTGAGTATCCAAACACCCCATGTAAGGTGCTAGTATGTAATTTCCGTGCTTGTTATACCTTTTATGGGCTTATATGTGTTGTGGATCATTTTAAACTAATGCTTCATGACCCTTCATTTATAAATCAATTGGCTAAAGCACATTTGTTTGAGGACAAGCAAATACCAAGTGTAGGGATATTTTGTAATATATTGGATTTCACAAACACATCAAATCATGATCACATATAGGCGTATAATGTAAGGTTTTAGAGAGAAATAGTTAAAGGTTTGGGAACTTAGTGAGAGAAAGTAAAGTGTTATTATGAGCTCCAACCTCTACCTTGGGAGGTAGAGGGTATTTATAGTCTTACATAAACGCCACCTACGGGTGTGGATCGGGCATACAGTGGGTAAAGACCCATCCATCCTCCACGGTGTTACTTAACTAAATACTACTTAACATTAAATAACTACGACTACGAGCTTTTAACGATTACATATACTTGAGGTGGCCGACACTTTAATAAGCTGGATTTACTAAATCCTAACAATCTCCCCAAGGAGGTCACCTCAAATTACATTGAATACAAATAGATATTACATTACGATTGTTCTTGGATTCTTGATGATGTTCTTTGCTCTGCAGCCGGTAGTCATTGATTATTCATTTTGCATGTTTGGTTAATCCAAGTGGAGGTCTTTAATTGATCCACGTGATAATGAGTTTTGAGCCAAAGATTGAGATCATCGGCTACCATAAATCTCGACTCTTCCATTGTGGTGTTGACATTATGTGAAGTTGTGACATTCGGACCGACATGCTCACATTCGGATCATGAAATCTTTTCATCGAGTAGCGGAAGCTTTAGTTGATTCATGATATTTGCAAAGGCGTAGCGAAGCATGGAGTGAAAATATCGAGTCATTGATGCACTTATCATGATTTCTTTAGAAATGAATGTGATGAGTGAGCATGCGCTATGGATTGACCTATCCATTACGATCACCGCAAGCGTCGGACGCACCTACACACAACGTTAGCAATAAATCGCACGAAAGTGTCTTTAATCACTTCGTTGAATTGAGGTACACGCCCACGGTTCCCGTTGATCAAGACAAGTCGCTTGTGATCGGTATAATTCGAAGAATCTCCTTGACGGTGTTTCGCAATTGTTCTAGCTGTTCTCAAACCTGGAACGTCTCAAAGAAGACAACACGGAGTGAGTGAGCCGTGAATTTGAGATTCATTGATTGATGAAAAGAGATTTGAAAAACAATCGAGTCCGCTTCAATAAAGTGATTTTGCAATACAACGAGGGTTTTGAGAAAATTCAATTATCAATCATAAACACCTTTTTCATTTGAAATATTAGTACGATCGATGTGCTACGAAAAGAATTTTAAGCACAACGACCGGTTTTTCAAAGGTATCCGTCAATCCATAACTTTGAACCGTGATTGATTCATAAGTTTGAATCGCCCCATTGTTTACATTCGGTTGTCACATGGTTGATCTATTGGATAGATCTCACATGCCACCTACCAAGAACTTGTTTGATGTTGGCTCTAGAAGGCTTTCCATCTTCATTGTGAGTATGTTTGCATATTACTCGGATGTTACGCAATACCACAAGGATAATGCGTGGGACTCATAAGATATAATCTCTCTTTCCACATTGTGTGAAACAGAGAGTCTTCATTGACGATGTCCTAAAGAGATTTATTTGATGATCTCGTGGCTCTAGACTCAATTGTGCACATTTGGTTCCTATGCTGGGAGACTAGGGAGAGGTCTCTTCTTCAATATCAACAATCTCTAAGAGAAAGTCGATAGATTATGTAGGTTCCCGTGAGAATGAAACAATCCCTTTTAAGAGGAACTTGAGTGGCTTGGGAAGTTGTGATGCGGTGCATCACCGGGTCCATGATGTCTTGTCTTGATGCAGTGTTATCTTAGTAACCACAAGTAACATTTGAATTGAACCGGTTTACGCCCTAAGGTTGAATAATTAGAGGGCTATTTATTTTCACCCTTTTCTCATTCAATTCTTTTCATTCTTCAACCCTTCAAGATTTCACTCGATATTTCATAACTAGAACCTTATTGGGTTTATTCCGGTTCTAGCTCTATCTCGATCCGCACTCTTCCCATATCTCAATTTTCTCCTTTTTCATCATACCTAAGGACTTCTACACTATCTAGTGGATTGTCCTCGGTAGATCCCTCCGACTCTGGCGGGATCGTGGAACGAATACCTAACCTAACCATCCTTATATCACCATACATAAATTAAATTTGGTGGTCTATTTGGTATTGTTCATCCGCCATTGGAACCAATTGAAAACCATTTGAAAATCAATCCAAATACTTGTGATATAATATCAAAGCATTTTGTACCTGAATTATTTTTGATATTTTTAGAAAAAGAGCTCCCCCTCAACATGTGCATCATATATTTGAAATCGATTTGGCACACGGAGGCAAGAGGAAGGGTTCACTTCTTTGATTACCATTTCTAAAAGATATCAACATCACTTTCCTGATCAAAATTAGCATTTTCCATACTTTGTTAAGGGTATTTTTTGAAAGGATGTGGTTTTCAAAAAGTTGCTCCCCCTCAATATGTACATAGAGATTTGAAAGTGTTTTACACATATTAGGGAAAATATGCACAATGAAACAAATCAATCACGTTTAAATCCTTTTTGGTTTGAAATAGATGCTCCCCTCAACATGTGCATGGAAAATTTGAAATCGTTTGGCACATGTGGGAAGGAGAGCTTGTAAATCATTATACAACCATTTATCGAATTATCGGTTTAAATCTAATTTAAATAACAAATTCTACCCGATCACAATTTTCAAATCATTTGAGATTTGTGATCTCGGAGATTTAAATTGATTTTGAGAGCTTTTGAGGAGAATTGTGACTTGCTTATGAAAACATTTTACCGATAAGGATCAAATCTGAGACTTTAAACTCCAAAGATTAAACATGCATGAGTATCTTTTGAAAACAATTGTATGACAAATAACCTTTTGATTTAATTGAAATCATTCTCCCCCTCAATCAATGACATAAGTTGTTGATTGAGAGATAAAGATTTTGACAAATAAGTCCAGATGATTTTCCAAAATTGAGTCCGAGTTATTTTTCAAAGCTATTAGTTTTCATTAGATAGCAAATATTTGTTTAAAGAATCAGAGCATGATATTTAAAAAATAAGATAAAGTACGGCTCTATTCTTTCGTTTAAAAAATGGGTTATAGACTGAAATGACTATAAGCCTTTGTTTCACTTTTTTTTTTGAAACAAATTATGTACATTCAAAGAACATCTAAAAACCCGTGACATTCTTTGAATGTCAACACAAAGTCCGTAGATGATATCGAACAAGGAAAACATGACAAAATGACAATATTTTTGTGACTTTTCAAGATTTTTAAATTTTTATGGATTTTGAAAATTTTATATTTTTCTATTTGCTTTTTGTTGGTTTTGAAATTTTGTATTTTGCTTTTTAAATAACTATTTACAAGAGATGGATGAAGAAAACCTTTTACTCCTCTTCTTCCTCTTGAAGGCGTTTAAGTGTTTCCTATGTAGACTCTTTAGACCAAGTCGTGGGAGGATAAACTCAAAGCGTTCTCTAGGAAGAGCTTTGGTGAAGATGTCGCTAAGCGGTATTCAATCCTCACAAAATAAAGTTCCACCACACCGTTTTCTACTTGTTCTCTCGATGAAATAATGTCGAATGTCGATGTGCTTTGCTCTTGAGTGTTGTGCGTTGTTGCATGAGAGCAATGGCGCTTTTGTTATCTGTCTGAGAGGATTTTGTTGAATTCAAAGCCATAGTCGATATTTGGGATCTCATCCATAGGATTTGAGCACAACAAGATGACATGGCTATGTATTCACCTCTGTAGAGGATATCGAAGTACTCATTTGTTTCTTAGAAGACCGACTCACAATCTTATCACCCAAAAAGCGAGCACCTCGGACGTGCTTCGGCGTGTATCTTGAAATCTGCATGATCATCATCTCGCATAGGTCATTAGTGACATACCGGTGTCCTTGGTGCCAAAGTCCCATATTGATGGTTCTTTGGAGATATCGAAAGACCCGTTTAACCTCTTCAAGGTGCTTTTTGGTAGGCTTAGCCTGGTATCTAGCACACATGCAAACAACGAATAGAATGTCTGGTCTACTGGGTGTGAGGTACATCAGGGATCCAATCATACTATGATATTTCGTTTGGTCTACCATGATCCCTGAGTGGTCCTCATCCAGTTTAGTACGCTCTATCATGGGAGTGTCAATAGGGTCACAAGAATCAACTCCAAATTTCTTTAAAATCTCATTTGCATATTTAGATTGATTAATAAAAATGCCTCCGGGACTTTGTGAAATTTGTAAACCCAAGAAAAATGACATTTGTCCCATCATTGACATTTGAAATTTGGAGCCCATCTCCATAGAAAAATGGCCACATTCATTAAGGTCGGTCGAGGCAAAAATAATATCATCAACATAAATTTGAGCGTGAATTAAATGTTTGCACGACTTTACGGTGAACAATGTTGGATCAACTGCTCCTTTCTTTGAATCCGGTAGATAGAAG
Source organism: Chrysanthemum lavandulifolium (assembly GCA_022545495.1). NCBI lineage: Eukaryota > Viridiplantae > Streptophyta > Magnoliopsida > Asterales > Asteraceae > Chrysanthemum > Chrysanthemum lavandulifolium. Next base: position 236,152,538 of record CM040243.1, on the reverse strand, counting down.
AAACTTTGATAGCGTATCATACCATGCCCTTGGAGCTTGCTTCAAACCGTAAAAGCCTTCTTCAAGCGATAGACATGAGTAGGATGCTCTGGATTCACAAAGCCTTCAGTTGGCGGCGTATACGACTTCTTTAAGATCTCCGTTGAGAAAAGCCGTCTTTACATCCATCGATAGACTACCATGTTCTTACTTGCGGCATTAGCTAAGAAGATTACGATTGCCTCGATACGAGCAAGCTGGAGCAAATGATTCTTCAAATTCAATACCCTCTTCTTGGCGGTATCCTTTTGCAACCAATCGAGCCTTGTTCTTTAATACATCACCATGCTCATCAAGTTTTACTTTGAAGATCCACTTTAGAGCAATGATCATAGTACGATCGGGAGCGGTACTAATTCCCATACATCTAGTCGATCAAACTCATGAATTTCTTCTTACATGGCATTGAACCATTGTCTTCATTCATGGCGGTTTTAACGTCTTTTGGTTCGATCTTGGATAGTGCGAATTTAAGAAGCACCAAAAGGCATCGATTGCAAGTTGTTTGCAGTGGATCTTTGGGCGAGAGGGATTTCTAATGATGTTGTCCAATGGATGATCATGTGTCCATTTTCTAAGGTGTTCGTGTGGTTGTTGTTGAGGAATTGAAGTAGCAGTCGATTTCTCCGATGAAGATGGTTATGATGATGATTCGGAGAAAATATGTTTTCAAATGGGGCATCTTTAGGAGTAGCAAAGGATTATCTCCATCATAGCTGCTGCCGGACACTTCCATGATGTACACTCGATGATTGATGATTTGTTGATGAGACAGAGTGATCGAAGCGGCGCTTCTTGACTTAATGACATAAGCGAAGGGTTAACCGTTGTGAGGATAGGAATAGCCTCTGTTGATGGAATTGTGGATCATTAGCACTTGGTTCATAGTGTTCATCAAACATTGGATCAAACAATTTCTTCAAATCATCTTTTGAAGGAGGTACATAAGGAGTTCTTGGTGAGGATTTGAAACAAGAGTAGGCGATAGGACTACTTGATGAAGGTTGAGATGAGGGTCGAGCTGGATTGTCACGGAACCATTTGCCCGGACGACTCATCGAGCGTGGCGTGAATAGTTTTCATGATATCTCGAGTTCTTTTGTTGTAGATTCGGCAACCCTTCTTGTTTGATGCACAACCTACAAAAACTCCAATGTCGCTTTAGCTCTTAATTTACCTAGATCTTGACCATCATTCGTTGGATAGCACAAAGCACCAAACACACGAAGGTAGGAGAGATCGGGTTTTCGTTATAGACAAGTTCGTATGGAGTTTTTCCATGAGATGTGTGTATGAGGAGCGATTTTGGGTGTAGCAGCGGTGGCAATGGCTTGACCCGGAGAAACATTGGAACCTTTGAATAAATTAGCATTGTTCTTGCGGCTTCCACAAGAGTTCAATTTCGTCTTTCAACTACACCATTACGTTGAGGAGTTTGTGGAACACTTCTTTGATGGTGATTCCAACACTTTCGTAAAATTGACTTAAGTCTTTGTTAACGAACTACGTGCCATTGTGCATTGAACAATTCTAACCGTATTGTTAAGTCGAACACAGAAGCTTCTTGATAAGTTTGATTATGACATCGGAGTTTCATCCTTTGTCCTCAAAACTTTACCCAAGTAAATCGAGTAGTCATCAACAATGACTAAAATATATTTCTTCTCATTAATCGTTTGCACTCTCATTGGTCCGCACAAATCCATATGAAGGGTATGCGAACTTCCATTCTTGAGTTTGTGGGTTTGGGTTTGTGGGCATATTTCTTGCTTTTTCCCAATTGGAATGCTAAACAAAGATGATCTTTTTCATACTTTAATCTGGGTAAGCCTCTTACAAGATCATTTCGGAAAGATTATTAATGGTGCAAGTTCAAGTGATTTAGGCAGCGATGCCATAACCATGATTTTGTTTTTGAAGCCTTTGACTACAAGCATATTGAGAAGACTTCATCATGTCTTCGATAGAGATGGTGTATAGATTTGAACCACGAGTTCCTCTTACAGTTCCACACCATCGAGTTCTCTAACGAAACAAGTATGTTTTCTAAATGCCACTTCTAGATCGGAATCACATAATTGACCAACAGAAAACAACTTATGACCAAGACCTTCAACATAATATACCGGAGAATACACTTTTGCCAACAACATAGTCTCTATAACCCATAATTGCTCCAAAATGGTCGTTCCGAATCTAACGGTCTGATGAATTTACTTTGAAGTTCATGAGCATGACGATCTCGATCATATCTTGGAGCGACTGAGTCCGGTACCACGAGCGATTTGAAGCGATCTGCGGTTGAACACGACAAGAATGGATAAGCGGATAATTGGGATCCCCATGCAAGAATGGGTTCCATTTGGTTAATAATGATGATTGGAACATCCACATCGAAGTAGAAGCGTGGAAAACTAGAAGGGGGTTGAATAGTTTTGCCGATTTTAAGTTGATTTCAAAACTTTAGATTCGATATTATGTGAAATCGTATGGATGTTGAGAACATATAGATCTAATGATAATGCAAGCAAATAAATAAAGGTAAGGGATAGAAATGACACAACCGATTTATAGTGGTTCGGCTACAAGGACACCTTCCTTGCCTACTCCACTCCCGAGTCACCTACTCGAGAGTTCAAGCACTATGTCAACAAACTCCTTCACTTGGCGGAGAAGCCTTCACAACGTTGCTTACACTTTATACGGTACAAAGCTAGATACCGAGTCCGTAAGTACGATGGACCAAACCAACACAATTATTACACAACAAATGTGTGAAATATCAAATACAAGATCTTCGCTCTGAAATCTTGCGGAGTGACAAATCAATCAAGGACCCTTGCTTGGATGACTTGTAGAATGCTCGTGATCTCGCCTTAGAGAAGGACCTATATGAGGATCACAAATAGAAAGAAGAAGAACAACTCTCTAGATCAAGTGATCTATATGTTAGAAGAGAATGAGAGTGTATATGAGATTTAGTAAGAATTGGGGTGAGTTAGAATGAAGAAATGGCTCTCATTTATAGGCAAATTTCCTCCTTTGTTCCCATGGATCCCACGGATCCCTTCCACTTGGGATCCGGCTAGCACAAAGCTAGGGATCCGTGGGAACGCTCCTCTTTGCCCATGGGTTTTTGGTTATGGGTCATGGGTTGGTCCATGGGTTATATCTAGATTCAATGTATCTAAGTATACATTGTATCAAGTCTCTTTGGGTATGGGTTAAGATCCATGGATTGTGATTTTACCCATCTAATTAACTATTACAACAAATGCTTTAGTTACTACATTTTGTATTTAAAGATTATATGTAAATGCTTTACAAAAATAACATGTCTCCTTATAATTATACTTAAGACAACATTATATATGTTATCAACAAAACACAAAGAGAAAATATTAATAAACATTTTACGGTTTATTTGTATTAACAATCTCCCCTTTTGTTGATGACAAAATATAATGTTATGATGAAGTAGAACTTAAGAATAGATGTAAGTTTTGAAAGCTCCTAAGTTTTACTTCTTCTCCCCTTTTGTCGAAACAAAAGTTAACCATGGAGGAAAAAGTAGTCTCGTATTCTTACTCCCCGCGACGGTAGCTCCCCTAGTTTGGGGCATCAAGAAGAGAAAAAAATCCTACAAAAGAAAGTTAGTAACATGCTTAAATGATCTTATGGTTGTCGAGAATCAAGATAGGGAGCCAAGGTATGTAAACAAGGCCTTGTAATAAAGCGACAAATTGTAGTGGTAGTTAAGCCACTTACAAGCATGTAAAAATAAGAACAAGACTTTTCTTGAAAATAAAAATTTAATACTAAAAGTTGAAAAATAGTAGTAGAGATTCCTTCCATGCTTGCATAAGTTTATGGATGGAGGTTTTGATGAGTAATGGTATTGATGCGATCAAGGATGAGGTTGAGTATGAGCGCATTTCTTCCCTAACTTCTATTGCAATTTCCTAGTGGATTGGCAATGTTCGAATGTAAATGATGTGGGTAATGAGTGCGGAAGTTTTCCGGGTTGTTTTGATTTGAGTTATCACGGAAGTTGTAGTGGAAAATAGGAAAATATGGATCAAAATCCGGAATGTTTATGCGTGGTGGTGGAAAAGAACCTAGATGTTCTTGTAATGTGATGGGAGCTAGAGGTGGTGATGTTTCGGATCTTGAAAAATAGTATTTGGTGATGTGGGGTGTTGAAAAGAGTATTTCTTTTCTTTAGGTTGGGTAGATCTTGTTGGAGTCCTAAGGGTTCCAAAAGAGTTATTTTAGGTGGTGATGAAGTTGGTGTACTTGTTGGTGATGAGGGTGGTGCTATAATGGAAGCATCTTGTGGTGATTTATTTATTGAGGATGAATCATTTGAGGTTGGTTTTGCAAAACAACAAGATCGGATACTAATCCGATGCGGATATCCTAGCATTTGATTGTGGTATTTTGGATGGTGGAAGTACAAAGGTTTGGATATCATGATTGTTTGTACTAGATGATTCTCTAAAGGGTTTTGGATGACATGATGAAGTGTGTTTGTGAGAGGGAGATGGAGTATGCAAGCATTTTGGGAGTTATATATATAGAAAAACAACACATTGTAATGAATGCTTGAACCAAAATGTGGATTAAAATCTAATGATTAGATATGAATTCAAGGCATGTGATCATGAGAACACAAGCATTAAAGAGCATACTCCCAAAATAAAACAAATATGGATTTTCATCCAAATGACAAAAATAGAAGTTGAAAACGACACATTTACGGATCCACGGATACTTCCTTGAGGGATCCGTCGACATGAAATTTGGGATCCGTGGGTCGGTGATTCGAGGCAAGACACAAAATTTTCTTTTGAAACATTTTTGCCTATTGTGTGCCTATATGCAAACTATTTGGAGTTGCGGTTTTCTCGACCTCTAAAAGAAAAGGAAAATAACTAGAGAAAAATAAATCCTAATTGAGATAACCCGAAAACACACATTTGGTACATAAGTACGTAATATTGTGTTATCAATGCTCTAATTCATTTTGCTTAAATGAATGTACCCGAAAACACATATTAGTTATATGTTCCTTTAGCATTCAAAAGTCATGAGATGCAATGAAAGCGGGTTTTACTTTGTATTAATAATGAAAAGCGATTTGTCCTAGGCGTGAGAAATTTCTTTTGTGAAATTGATAAGGAAGGTATCATTCCTTTTAGAAAACATTTTGAAAGGAGATTTTCTTTAAAATGTATATGTTGTTATAAAAAATTATAAATGGAATACTTATCTTGGGTTTTGAAAATTCCCGTATTGTTTGTGAGTTGTGCGTGAAATAGAAATCCTAGACTCGAGAAAGAAGAAGGCTAGTGTTTACATACCTTGTAGAGTCAATTTAAGTTATGACGTTTGTTCCATTAGACCAAGACCAAGGCGAAGTAGGTTGAATTGTTCCCGCTTCAATGGTTTGGTGAGGGCGTCGGCTATGTTGTCTTCGGATGCAACCTTCTCAATAGAGATGTTCCCTTTGAACATTGTCTCTTAGGAAGTGATGACGAATTTCTATATGCTTTGTGCGAGAATGTAATACCGGATTCTTGCTTAAGTCGATTGCACCTTTGTTGTCACATAGAATGGCTATGTCGCTTAGATGGATGTCGTAGTCTACTAACGCTTGTTTCATCCATAGTGCTTGTTGGCATGCTTTGCCAATATCCCATAAAAGTACATACCCCACTTGTACTTTTTCTATCAACGTAATCACCTGCATGGTCAGAATCTGCATATACAATTGTTTCTACTCCCATGCCCTTAGGATACCATAATCCTAATTGTGTAGTACCCTTAACATATCTAAATATTCTTTTACGGCTTCTAGGTGTGATATTTTAGGGTCTTCTTGAAACCTAGCACATAAGCAAACACTAAACATGATATCCAAGCCTACTTGCCGTGAGGTAGAAGGCTACCTATCATGCCACGATATTTAGTATTATCAACGGATTCCTCGTCCTCGTCTTTTGTGAGTTTGGTGTCGGATGACATTGGAGTCCTAATTGGTTTGAATCTTCTAGACCAAATTTCTTTAACATCTCCTTAATGTATTTAGATTGATTAAAGAAGATACCATCTTCACTGTTTTATTTGTAGACCAAAAAGAAACTAAGTTCTCCCATCATACTCATCTCGAACTCGTCATGCATGATTTTAGAGAAATCATCACACATGTCTTGACAAGTGGATCCGAATATAATATCATCTACATATATTTGTACTATGATTATATGTGACTCTCTTTCTTAGTAAAAGTGTGTTGTCAACTAACCCCATGGTGTAGTTTTATTTAACTAGAAATGACTTGAGTCTATCATACCAAGCTTTTGGAGCTTGTTTAAGACCGTAAAGGGCTTTCTTTAATTTATACACATGTTTGGGTTTTCAAAATCAATGAAGCCGGAGGTTGAGCTACATATACTTCTTCATTTATGACACCATTTAGAAAAGCACTTTTGACATCCATTTGATAAAGCTTTAGATCATTAGCACAAGCATACGCAAGAAGTATTCTTATAGACTCTAATCTAGCCACGGGAATAGGTCTCATCAAAGTCTATTCCTCTTGTTGGTTATACCCTTGAGCAACGAGTCTAGCCTTGTTCCTAGACACTACTCCGTTTGCATCTAATTTGTTTTATAAACCCATTTGGTTCCTATTATGGTTTGATTACTAGGTGGAGGGACAAGTGTCCAAACATCATTAGAAACAAATTGATTTAGTTCTTCTTGCATAGCCATTACCCAACTTTCATCTTTTATGGCTTCTTGTGTATTATTAGGTTCTAAGGTTGAAAGCGAAACAAAACAAGCTACTTTGGTTTTGAACTTGAGACCTTAATGTTCGTTCGTTTAGCTTTCCTATGACTTTATCTACGGGGTGATCTTTGGACTCTTTAATGTTTACTATTTTATCACTTTGAGGTTCTTCTTCTTCACTTATCTTTTTCTTTATTACTATGGCTTCACTTTCTATAATCTCGTCATCGACAAGAGGTGGAGAGGGTTTGGGTGGACTTTCATCAAATTTTATATTTAATGACTCTTCTACCTTCATTGATTCTTTGTTTAATATAGCGTAAGCCTTGCTATTTGGCGAATAACCTAAAAGATACATTCGGTTGATTTAGGATCAAATTTTGTAAGGTAATCTTTAGTGTTAAGAATAAAACATTTACTACCAAAGACTCTAAGGTGATTTAACGTAGGCTTTTGCCTCGAAATAACTCGTATGGAGTTTTTCCTAAAATTGGTCTAATCAAGACTCGATTGAGTATATCGTTGGAGTATCAACGGGATTACACCAAAACTTTTGAGGTATGGATTGTTCATTAAGCATGGTTCTACTCATTTCTTGTAGAGTTCTATTCTTTCTTTCTACTACCCCATTCGATTGTGGAGTCGTGGGCCGAGAAGTTGTGAGTAATACCATTAGCGTCACAAAAGCTCCGAATTGCACTTCATTATCGAATTCCCTACCATGATCCGTCCTAATAGACACTATGGGTTTTCCTAGTTGTCTTTGGATCTTTTGCTTAATATTTCAAAATAGTTAAAGGTTTCATTTTGTTCTTTAAAAATTTTGTCTAAGTATACCTAGAGTAGTCATCCACTATTACCAAAGTATAGTAATTGCCTCCATAACTTTGGATAGCGGATGGACCAAATAAATCCATATGTAGTAATTCTAGACACTTAGTTGTGGACATCATCTTTTTAGCTTTATGACTCGAATGAGCTTGTTTTCCTATATTACAAGCATCACAAAATGATGTTCATATTTTAACTTAGGTAGATCTCTTACTAGATCTTTGGATGATAGCGATTGAAGAAGTCGCATGTTGGTGTGACCCAATCTTCAATGCCATAAGGTCAAGTATCATCCATAGAGGTAAGACATAGTTTGTCTTTAGGTTCATTACCGATTTTAATGACATAGACTCCATGTTTCCTAATTCCTCTTCCTATGGTTATGCCATTTTAAGTATCTTACTACTGGGTTTTGGTAAAAGTACATTGCACTTTTTTCACATATTTGTCCTATACTTAAGAGGTTAAAGTTTAGGTTTTCTCGTGACACACATCGTTAATGGTTAGAGATTTGTTAGAAACCGTACCTTTACCGATGATTCTACTTTGCTATTTCCAAACACCACATTACCTCCATTAACGGTTCATATGTGGAGAATAGATCCCTATTGCGGTCATGTGCCTCGTGCACCCGCTATCCATGACCCATTCATCGGGGTCTAGGTCGACCTTTAAGCACACCTAAAACAATAATAAACTCAAAGTTTGGTCCCCATTTATTCATGGGTCCATTAGTGTTAAACATTCCATTCATTTTAGACATGTATGGATAAGATGAGTATGCATTCCATGGAGCAAAGTTTTGAAAAGAGAAACCGTTTTGCATATTAGGGTTCCATCCCATTTGATGGTTACTTCTTGGATAAACATTATTAGGTCTCTAGATGCATTATGTTTTGAAAAGATGGTGCTTTGTTTCTTGCAAAAGTAGGATTATTTTTGGAGGTGGATGTCTAGTGGTGATATGAGTTGGTTTCTTCCTATTTACGATAACGAACTCGGTTCTAGATGATGAGGCTATGTTATTACCACTAGTTGTCACTGCAGATCCACGGATCCCGGTTTGTACACTAGCGGTTCCCTTTTGGGGATCCGTGGGATCCGCCACAACAATGGTGGTTTTCTAATTCTTTAACAAATTTTGTTTCTTTACTTTCACTAGTTGATGGATCAAGTTGTTGTATACCTAGACCCTTTTGGTTGTTGCGGTTTAACAACATCGAGTATTGTATCTAAGGTGTTTGTACTCATTCTAGCAATTTTAGAATCTAAATGATCAACTAGTGTTTGAAGTTGAACACAAAGTTCACATTCACCACTTGCTATTTTACCCTTTTCCAAGCGTTTTAGTTTTGCTTTTAATTCTATGACTTCTTTATCTAAGCGTTGGTTTGACTCTTTAAAAGCTTGTTTTTGTTAATTAGTTTTAAGCTAATATTGCATAGTTTATCATATTCATTATGCAATGAGTCGTCATCAAGTGATGAACTACTATAGTATTGATGACATACCTCGTCATTTGCCATGAGACAAATTTCTTCGTCCTCCTCGTCGCTCATTCCCCACGTGCCACTCACGAATGCCTTTTGATCATCCCGTTTGGGACACTTACTAATAAAGTGGTTTGGGTCCCCACATTTAAAGCAAGTCGATCATCCTTTGGCTTTCGTCCTCTTTGCTTTTCGAAAGCCTTTCTTATCGTCATACGGTTGTTTGACGTATCTACCCTTTCTTCTAAAGAACTTTTAAAGTCCCTCACCGCCATAGCGTACTCTTCGTCGTCACTACTCGAAGATGAGTTCTCCTCATCGCTCAAAGCCTTTTTGGCTTTAAGGGCAAGAGATTTGTGTTTCTCTTTCACCTTTGAGGCTTGGAATCTTTAGCAAGGACAAGCTCGTAGACTTTTAGGTTGCTATGAGTTCATCGAGGGTGAGGATTGTCAAATCTTTTGACTCTTCGATTGGCGTCACCTTGGATCTCCACTTCGATGGAAGTGCCCTTAGATATCTCCTAACATGGTTACGGCTAGAAAAGAATTCATCAAGTGCTTGTAAAGATGTAATAATAGTATTAAAGTTAGCAAATGAATGATCTATAGTTTCCTCATCCGATATTGAAAATTATTCATATTGTTGAACAAATAAATCAATTTTATTATTTTTAACTTGTTGGTTGCCTTGATGAGTTACAACTAAAGAATTCCAAATTTCCTTAGAGGTTTTAAGCATAGAAATTCTTTCGAATTCCTTTTCGGTAAAGCATTATATAAAACCATTTTGCTTCACTATTTTTAGAAAGCTTTTCTTCATTTCATCATTTAGTTTATCATGAGGTATGTGAACTAAATTTCCTTTATCATCATTTGAGGTAGCCTCAAAATCACCTTCAACAATAATGTACCAAAGATCAATATCTTTAGACTTCACATATATTTCGAATCTATTTTCCAATATATAAAACCATTAGTTTCAAGTAGTGGTGGTGGTTGCATAGATTGCCCTTCCTTATAATTTCGAGAACCCATAGTGATCGAAAAGTTTTTAAAATACAATTTTATTTTAAAACTTTTATAAACTTAGCTCGATACCAATTGTGGAAAACTAGAAGGGGGTTGAATAGTTTCTTGGATTTTAAGTTGATTTCAAAAACTTTAGATTCGATATTATGTGAAATCGTATGGATGTTGAGCGTATAGATCTAATGATAATGCAAGCAAATAAATAAAGGTAAGGGATATAAATGACACAACCGATTTATAGTGGTTCGGCTACAAGGACACCTTCCTTGCCTACTCCACTCCCCGAGTCACCTACTCGAGAGTTCAAGCACTATGTCAACAAACTCCTTCACTTGGCGGAGAAGCCTTCACAGCGTTGCTTACACTTTATCCGGTACAAAGCTAGAATACCGAGTCCGTAGCACGGTGGACCAAACCAACACAAATATTACACAACAAATATGTGAAATATCAAATACAAGATCTTCGCTACGAAATCTTGCGGGTGACAAATCAATCAAGGACCCTTGCTTGGATGACTTGTAGAATGCTCGTGATCTCGCCTTAGAGAAGGACCTATATGAGGATCACAAATAGAAAGAAAGAAGAACAACTCTCTAGATCAAGTGATCTATATGTTAGAAGAGAATGAGAGTGTATATGAGATTTAGTAAGAAGAGGGTGAGTTAGAATGAAGAAATGGCTCTCTATTTATAGGCAAATTTCATCACTTGTTCCCACGGACCCACGAATCCTTCCACTTGGGATCCGGCTAGCACAAAGCTAGGGATCCGTGGAACTCCTCTTTGCCCATGGGCTTTTTGGTTATGGGTCATGGGTTGGTCCATGGGTTATATCTAGATTCAATGTATCTAAGTATACATTGTATCAAGTCTCTTTGGGTATGGGTTAAGATCCATGGATTGTGATTTTACCCATCCTAATTAACTATTACAACAAATGCTTTAGTTACTACATTTTTGTATTTAAAAGATTATATGTAAATGCTTTACAAATATAACATGTCTCCTTATAATTATACTTTAGACAACATTATATATGTTATCAACAAAACACAAAGAGATCGCAAAATATTAATAAACGTTTTTACGGTTTATTTGTATTAACAGAAACAATGGAATCATCAGGAATAGATGCAGTCCTAGTGTTCGTATTTGACCTATTCAAAGTATGTTCACTTCTTAAAGGAATAGTTCTACCAGTAGGCATCCATTTTCTAATGGGCATTGACTTAGAAAATTTAGAGCAAGTCTCATTAAGATTAAACTTACGGCCAGTAGGTATCCATTGATAACCAATATTACTAAATTTTCTTCCTGTGGGTTTCTAATGTTTTCTAACTTTCTTTCGCTTTTGCATTTTAGCCTCTTAGCTTGATTTTTGACATTAACAACTTTAGCGGGCATTTAACGAATTAAGCAAAACATTCACCCCACATTCATGATCGATAATAGAAATCAAATAGTCATCATTACAAGGTTTGCGAGATAGTAGCGAATTCAAATTAATTGATGCGCTTATAGCTAATACTAGAATCAACACGATTCGTTTTATTCAACTCAAACTTAGTGTTCCTAGGGTGGTCTTCACTCTTCCAATGCACATTCTTAGCTTGCGAGGTCCTATCTTGCTTTGTATTGCACGGAGGCTTTGAGCCGCTTGCTTTTATGTCATGACTACTCCTATAGGGAATTATGGGAACATTAGTTGGTTGGGCTACTTTTTGCATTCTGAACTAGCGTGCATGGATCAGAACTACTTGTAGGCACTTTAGAGTTCACTTTCTTATCTTGGGCATATAATGGGTTTGCATAATTGGCACTAGGCATAGAACAAGGCATCATGACTTTATCTTTTGCACCTAAGGATTTAGGACATGTTGCTCTTAAACATTCTAGCGACTCTTGAGATCGTTTGGCACGAATGCAAGTGATAGAAACTAAGAATGTGATGAAGATAGTTTCTTGATCGTTTATGAGCTTTAGGGTTTAACAATAACAATGACAATCGTGTGGATAAATCAAAACATAATTGTTATTGACACAAGGTTTTCATTCACTAACATTAACTAACACTAGAACAAAAGTGGATTTGGCCACACCGAATATGTGTGACGATATACATATAGTCACACATGTTTTTTCGACGTGTGTGACTAAAGGTCGCGCGACCATAGGTAGCCTATGGTCGCGTGTTTGACTTTTTTAGTCTCTATTGCAAAAGAGTAACCAAAACCGTAACATGTGTGACTAATTAGGTACAAATTTTGTTGGATTAATCCGTATTAGTGACCATAAACACTGTATAGTCACACAAAGCATGTTTGTTTTGGGTATTTAGTCACATACAATTAAGCATAAAGTGGCAAAAGTGTTAATAAGTGTGACCATATGTTGTTTAAGGTGAAGAAATATGTCTTATGTGTGACTATTGATCATCTAATGGCCACTTGAATTTTATGTTTGTGTGGCCTTTTCTAACATTTAGTCACACAAAGCATGTTTGTTTTGGGTATTTAGTCACATACAATTAATCATAAAGTGGCTAAAAGTGTTAATAAGTGTGACCATATGGTGTTTCAAGTGAAGAAAGGTGTATTTTGTGTGACTATTGATCATCCAATGGCCACATGAATTTTATGTTTGTGTGGCCTTTTCTAACATTTAGTCACACAAATCATGTTTGTTTTGGGTATTTAGTCACATACAATTAACCATAAAGTGGCTAAAAGTGTTAATAAGTGTGACCATATGGTGTTTTAAGTGAAGAAATGTGTGTTTTGTGTGACTATTGATCATCCAATGGCCACTTGAATTTTATGTTTGTGTGGCCTTTTCTAACATTTAGTCACACAAAGCACGTTTCTTTTGGGTATTTAGTCACATCAATTAATCATAAAGTGGCCAAAAGTGTTAATAAGTGTGACCATATGGTGTTTTAAGTGAAGAAATGTGTGTTTTGTGTGACTATTGCTCATCCAATGGCCACATGAAATTTATGTTTGTGTGGCCTTTTCTAACATTTAGTCACACAATTCATGTTTCTTTTGGGTATTTAGTCACATGCAATTAACCATAAAGTGGCTAAAAGTGTTAATAAGTGTGACCATATGGTGTTTTAAGTGAAGAAATGTGTGTTTTGTGTGACTATTGATCATCCAATGGCCACTTGAATTTTATGTTTGTGTGGCCTTTTCTAACATTTAGTCACACAAAGCATGTTTCTTTGGGTATTTAGTCACATTCAATTAATCATAAAGTGGCCAAAAGTGTTAATAAGTGTGACCATATGGTGTTTCAAGTGAAGAAATGTGTGTTTTGTGTGACTATTGATCATCCAATGGCCACATGAATTTTATGTTTGTGTGGCCTTTTCTAACATTTAGTCACACAAAGCACGTTTCTTTTGGGTATTTAGTCACATCAATTAATCATAAAGTGGCCAAAAGTGTTAATAAGTGTGACCATATGGTCTTTTAAGTGAAGAAATGTGTGTTTTGTGTGACTATTGCTCATCCAATGGCCACATGAATTTTATGTTTGTGTGGCCTTTTCTAACATTTAGTCACATAAAGCATGTTTCTTTTGGGTATTTAGTCACATGCAATTAACCATAAAGTGGCTAAAAGTGTTAATAAGTGTGACCATATGGTGTTTTAAGTGAAGAAATGTGTGTTTTGTGTGACTATTGATCATCCAATGGCCACATGAATTTTATGTTTGTGTGGCCTTTTCTAACATTTAGTCACACAAAGCATGTTTCTTTGGGTATTTAGTCACATACAAATTAAGCATAAAGTGGCCAAAAGTGTTAATAAGTGTGACCATATGGTGGTTTAAGTGAAGAAATGTGTGTTTTGTGTGACTATTGCTCATCCAATGGCCACATTAATTTTATGTTTGTGTGGCGCTTTCTAACATTTAGTCACGCATCGAATTAAGCAAACTGTGACCAAAAGTGTTAATAATTGTGACTATATGAATCTTTTAGTCACATATAAGAAATCAATATATATCAAAACAAATTCTAATATATAAAATATATTCAAAATATATTCAAATACAATAAAATTGGAATGTATATAAAATTGTAATGTCGTACATAATAATATTCTCAATAATTTAACGACTTCGACTCTTGATCTTCTTAGCTTCCTTTTGCATGGTATGACTAGAGATGTAGCGCTTAGTATTTAATTTAGGTGCGATTCTGTTCTCACCAATCAGTTTATGGTACTTGGTGGTGTTACACTGTAGGAAACAAAAGCGGGGTATCAAACACTTGAATTAAATATGAAGAATGATATATGTAGGTTTATAAAACACATGCATCTATGTACCTTTTCATCGAAAACCACTTGATCCTTTGGCCATGCATAAAACCACCTCTGCATCCTTAAGCTGTTTTGAGACCGTTACTTCCTACATCCGTATGCGCTTGCATCCACTAAAGATTTTCAATAGATACTCTGTAGCAATCCTTTGGGAGTGGTGCATTATGAAGCATTTGTTTTCCATCAGTTTTGTACACGGTACCCTCCGCAATAATAGTTGATTTCTTTAAGTGCCACGACCGCACTTAATTACCTAAAAAGATAGTTTGTTGCATGTATATATGTATCGATAATTAATTTTAATTAAACTAAAGAACATATGAAAATGTTTACATACATACTTGTGGTAATACTTGTTAATGGAGACTCTGTTCTTGTGATCCAAAAGTTGGCGTGAAGAATCCTTTCCTTTTGATCTAGTCGATTTCTTAGGTGCGACAGTTTATGATTTCCTATATGTATAATACACGGTAAATAAATAATGTATGTAGAATACAAAAATCCCGGGGGTGATTTATTACTTACACTTATTTGAATTTCCTTTTCCAAAGTTGCAAGTCCATTAGACTTCTTAATGCTCATAACTTTCTCACGTCCGACAACACGTGTTCAAGCATCCTCATCAACCTTTGCTATTTAAAAGATTAATGTTCACGGAGACACACGAAATATAAATTGTTTAAGAAGGCTGCAGCAGATTTAAAAGGGTAAAAAAGATGGAATGTTACTTTCTTATGTCTTACTTCCGTTTACATCAATGGAGTTGAAGTTGATCTGAATCGCCCCTTTGTGCGCCCAATTGTTTCATCAAATCAGTATACCGCCTCTTTTTCTTGGCGTTGGCGCTCTCATCATCAAGTTCACTTTGAAGTAACACCACTCTTTCATCGGATGCTTGTCGATTCGAGCGATCAAAATACCTCTTGTAGGTTACTCCACCTCCCACTCCTCTCGCATATCCTCCCTTTTCCTTACCTAATACAAATGTCATGGCATCGATGCCATGATCAAGCTTCAAGGTTCCTTGTTTGATCTTCTCCTCCGTCTCTTTCACACACACAATATGGGAAATAGGTTATTTAATTCTACCAATATCAAATTATAAATAACGAGATTAACTTATAACCAATGTAATTAATTAATAACTAACGGTTTTAACTAATACACTATCGGTTTAACTAATACACTATCGTGATTAACTTATAACTAACAATAAACATAATCATAAAATGAGTCAAACTTACAATTTTTGTTCAACTTACGATATCATCATCGTGAAATTCTTCGTCTTTATTCACCCTTCCTTTCAACCACAGTACCACGCGGTGGTTCTTCATCTGTTGAATTTCTTTATTCTCGATCTTATAAACATCAAATACATACACTTGTAAGATAAACCAATATAAGCGAAAGTATGATGCTATTAAATGCAAATGTTTAATGTTTAATGTTACCATTTTATCCATCACACGGGCGTATCCACCTCGTCCCATTCTATCTTGATAAACGGACTTGGCAGCGCCACTTTAGATGCTGGTGATTTCACCTTGCAACACAAAATAAAAAGGTGTTTAGATGTAGTAATGTCGATAGTATACAACTAATATATATGGAAACATCAAATGTGATGAGATATTTGAACTTGAATAAAATGAATAATTAACACCTTGTATTCCTCGGTGGCCGTGTAGTTTACAAAATTTACCCAATCTTGACTTTTATAATTGCACTATACTTACTGGGACTTCATTAAGTTTTGAAAGGGTATTTTGGTTGGGCAATATGTAGTTTTCGGTCAATTTCCTTGAAAATTCCTTAGAAGTTGACCAAGGCGATTCATTATCGACTTCGGACGGTCAAGCCAACATCAAAATATCGCGCAAAGATTAACACAATGTTGTTAATTAGTTGCACATAATGTAAATGCAGAGATAAACTTATTAACATCTTGTACCTCGACGACCAAGCCACTACTAGTTAAAAAAGTATATGTGTACCGTGATCTCGTCCCACATTTTATCTCTTGCTTCGAATCAACCTTCCTCCGGGATAGAATCACGACACCTATATGCTCACGAACCAAATCACCCAAAAACTCGAAAACAATGCCTGTTTTTCACGATATCCTATTCGATTGCATCGAAGGTTACACCGACCTTTATTCCGTCGGTTTTCCATAATCCTGCGAAACTTAGCTACCCTAGTTATGCCCTCTTAACAACATTCGCATTTGAATGGTTGTTTCGACATCCTCACCCTCATCGAATACGCCTCGATTCATATTCAAATTCGTTATCATTTTCACGATCGAATAAACCAAATCATCGACAATTGGTTTGAGTTGCCATGATTCGTCGAAGTAATGTGTTAAAGAAAATTAGTAAACTTAATTGGTAAATAATGGTGTAAAATTGAAGTTCGTTGTTTTGCTTGAATCACGATTTATTGGAGTAAAATTAGGGCTCATTATGGGCGATTTTTCAAATAAGGAAACCATAAATTCCTAAGTACTTTTAAAATTTTGGTGAAATTTGGCTCCAAATTTCATAATTTTAAATGTGGCTCCAAATTGATAATATAAATTTAAATATTTCATTTTTGGTGCATTTTGAAACCAACACACCCATGATGAAATGGTTCTTACCAGGTCCCAAACACCCATATAACTTCAAACCGGTGTATCAAAGCACATATAAGCTGACTACACTAAAATCTCACCACATGGCGCATACAAATGAAGAAACAAAATAAAAAAATGGAATTAAAGCAACTAATTAAGCAACTATAACTAATAAGCGGTCCCATATAAACAAGTAAGCACAAAATAATCAAATCCGACCAAGGCTCACGACACAACAAACGACCACGATACCTTACTTTAAGCCTATAAATAACCTATTTATAAGCACTTAAATAAGCTCTAACATCCTCCAACGGTAAAAAAATCAAGAAATCATGTAAATGCAATTAACTTAAAGCAAAAACAACAACAAAAACACCTAAAAATTGACAACAACCTAAAAATTAACAACCTAAGCAAAGCACTTATGAACCGCATATCCATGGCTCAACATTGAGCGAGTTTGGATCAACCTCAAACCTACAATAATACATATATTCTACGAGATATGAACTTAAACACCACAACCAATTCCTAAATGCAAAACAACATTAAAAAAGATGAAACAAACTAGCGAAGCAACCCATTCCATTCCATTGGATAAACCATCAAAAGATCCATACATGTTTCATCGTTAATATATCTACAAACCATAATATTAAACCAAGACATTAGACATTATAGCAAAAGAAACCATCCCTTTACATAGCGAGCAACCCTTCAACCATTCATCGACTTAATTTGTTCTTCCTTGGTCTCGATATCCTCCTCGACGAGTAATGAGATCATTCAACCCCGCAGACTTAGTCCTCGTAGCCTCCATGTCATGCCTAAGATCCATCAATGTGTCAAAATATTCATCCCCATCTCCAATAGCTACCATCTCAAAGAATTAAAGCATTAAAATCGCAATCTCATTCTTTACCGTGGTGGCCTCTTCGCATCCGGTTTATAAAGCCACGGAGACTGGAAATTTCTTTGAGCCTTGAAGAAACTCATGTAACCATCAACAGATGTCTCCCGCTAAACTCAATTAGGTCATCAATAACACGCTTAGCAAATGGTTTTGTGGTGATGGTGCCGCCATTGATAATGAAATTGGGTAAAATATGATATTATTGAAAGATTGCAAAGAAAGGTTGAAGAAGAGTTGTGGGGATAGTGTGATAGAGAAGATACTTGTAACTCCTTATGAATTCAAACTATCACTATAAATTAATTAGGGATGTTTATCCGTTTGGTTATCGGGTTGTTTGGTTTTGTTAAATCGGTATCTTTTATTCGCTTCAACACGAAAACCGAACCGAACCGAACTAGAATTAAACAGAAGGAGCCGAAAACCGAATATGAATTCACTTCGCTTGGGTTGACCGAAAAGTCTTAAAAGCGGATAAAAGCGGAAAAGCGGACTAACGCAGACGGAAGCGTGTAAGAACGTAAGAAAGCGTATGGAACTTAAGAAAATTTACATTAATATGTAACACATATTAAAGTGTATGAAAAGCAGACGAAGATGTCTAAAATAGATGAAAAGCGGCTAGAAAGCGGACCAAAGCGGTCAAAAACTTATACAAACGGACTAAAAGATGAAAACCAATGACAAAGTTTAAACACGGACGAAAATGTGTAAACAAAAACAAAAGCGTATAAAACTTATTAAAAGGACAAAGTCGATGAAAGCGGTGGAAAAAGTATGAAAGCAGACGCAAACGTGTAAACAAAAACAAAAGCGTATAAAAACTTATTAAAAGGACAAAGTCGTATGCGAAAATGGTGGAAAAGTATGAAAAGCAGGCATAAACGTGTAAAGCGTATGAAAATGTGTAAAAGTGTAAAAGCGCATAAAACGGACGAAAACATGTGAAAAGAGGCGGCGTGTAAAAGCGTACAAAATCGAAGAAAACATGTACAAAACTAAGAAAACGTATGAACACGGACGAAAACATATAGGACGAGACTAAAAGCACGAAAGCACAAGGGTTGTGTTACAGGTGCCCAACGTTATCTCTAATGACCCTAAACACGGTTTCACACAATGTTTTGAGTAAGACACATGAGTTAATGATTTTATGTCATCACGAAATGTCAAAATTAACGTGCCCACCTTTAATAACTTTAATACAATTCATATAACATTCACACTATAATATGGGTCAAAATCATTGGGTTATAGTTGCTTAGAGTTTCATTTACGACATGATTCAATCAATAGTATATATAAATTATATCGAAACCATGTTACGGTTTTGGAAATTCAAACATGTTACGGTTTTGGAAATTCGCGTTCGGTTTAGGAAATTCAAACATTCAATCAATAGTATATATAAAATTATAGTCACACATGTTACGGTTTTGGAAATTAGTGTTCGGTTCGTGATCGGGTGATAAATAATAATGAAAGATATTTGGATTTCGTGAATAAATTGATGAAACATACACTAAAACAAAAAAGAGCAAGGTTAGATCAAGTGGTTAACACTCTTGCCTCGGAGAAAGAGGTCAAGGTTCGATCCTTACCCCACACAAGGCGGAGGTTCTTTTCTACCTTTGGTAGAAAAGAAAGCGACCTCTCGAGGGTTCGATCCTTACCCCTTGCAAGGCGGAGGTTCTTTTCTACCTTTGGTAGAAAAGCGACCTCTCGAGGGTTCGATCCTTACCCCTTGCAATGCGGAGGTTCTTTTCTACCTTTGGTAGAAAAGAAAGCGACCTCTCAGGGTTCGATCCTCACCCCTTGCAAGGCGGAGGTCCTTTTCAACCTTGGTAGAACCGGAAGCGCCTCTCTACCTTAGGTAGGGGTAAGAACGTTTCTCGTCTCAACCTACCACATACACTGTGGAAGGCGATATTGGGACCCATAACCCGTGGAAGGCGGTCTTGGGAGTTAGTTTATTTTTTATTTTTTAAACTAAAACAACTAAATAAGCAAATAATTCAACTAACAAAAATTATACTTTTTCGAATTTTATTTTATTTATTATGAATAAAAACCTTTTAAACTAATTAAATGAATAAAATCATTAAATCATAAGAGAAAAACATTTTTAAACTAATATGAAAAATTTTCAAAAATTTAAGCAAATTTAAAATTCCTCACAAATTAAATTTATTCCCCAAAGTTTGCATCAAGGCATTTCAAACTAATTGCAAAATTAACTCCTCCTCCTCCTCCTCCTCCTCCTCCTCCTCTCACCGCCACACCTCCCTCTCATCTCACTACAAATCCGTCACCACCACAACTCTCCCGTCATAGACCCTTGGTCCGTCACCATTGGTAAGTATTGTTATCTTCCTTTTGTACACATCTCTAACACATAAAATAACCCATTAGCGTATTATAATTGAACATTTGTTTGAGATATCCTCTTGTAAATTATGTCGGTTTCTTGTTAAATTTAGATAGTTAATTGGTTAAAAATTTAAGAAACCACATTAAGCTGTTACCACATGAACATGGAACCATAATTTAGCTAGTTAATTTCTTATTTTTCCTTGACCCAAACATCCCTTTAGGAGGCTGTTTCATTAGACTTTATTCAATTCTTAGCATAATTCAATACGACATTCAATCTTTGAGCTATCCTCATTACTTGGAATGTCTTTTTAACTTTAAGATCATCAATTGAAGTTTGATGTTGTCTTGTATAATCTTCAATAACTTGACATCTTTTTAACATGCTGCGGGGACTACATTTATAAACATTCTTTGCTTTCGGATAAGTGGGACACATTTATAAACATGGACAAGTCTTGGATAGGAACTAATAGGACCAACAAATCTTATGTTGATGGAGTAGCGGCGTTTATTGATTATGCGTTACACAACTTGCGGAAGATGGGGAACATCGACCCGAGTTAAGAAAATGATCTTTCAATGCCATGTCCGGTATGCAGTTGTTTAAACCACATAGAGCATCAGTGGAGAAAGTGCAGTTCCATTTATTCACCAATGGGTTTGATCTAAGCTACCTAAACCGGACTAAACATGGAGAGAAGGATGAGTCATCAATAAGTACCGAAACACTGTTAACGCTACAACAGAGTTTGTTGACGACACGGATTTTGCTTGAGATATTCCAACGGATGCCCGACATGAGAGAAATGGTTAATGCTACAAAGATAATTTTGATGAGGATGATCTTGTCAAGTTTCAACAATTATTATTAGGCGCAGAGAAGCCTCTTTCGCAGGATGTCACGACTTCACAAAGATGTCCGCAATAGTTAAACTACTCAACTTGAAGGGTAAATACGGATGTTACGATAAGTTCTTTCTTGAATTACTAGGATTGTTAAAGAAGATCTTTTCTTTGGTAACGAAATGGTGGAAAAACTTATCAAGCCAAAAATATTTGAAATTGATGGGATCGGGATACAAAAGATACATGTATGTATCAACAAGCGCCTTCTTTCTTGGAAGGATGACAAGGATTTGATTGCGTGTCGAACTTGTGGGATATCAAGATGGAAGGTGGATAATAAGACTAAGAAAGTGTACGAAAACATTCCAAAGAAAGGTAATGTGGTACTTTCCAATTATACCAAGGCGCAACGACTATTTAAGCTAGAAAGTATTTCGGAGGATTTAAGATGGCACGCGACACGGAGGATAACCGATGGTGTGTTCGCCACCCCAGATTCAAAGGCATGGCGTACCATAGATGAAAAATTCCCAAATTGTGAAGATCCAAGAAATCTACGGCTAGGAATATCGGTGATGGGGTTGGCGTCAACTCGTGAAATAGGCATCACGGTGTATGGCCGGTTTAGCGGTCATATACAACCTTCCTCCATGGTTGTGTATGAAAAGAAAGTTTATCATGCTTTCGGTATTAATATCGGGATACCCGGAAATGATATCGATGTTTTTAGAACCGTTTGTTGATGATCGCAAACCTTATTCGATCTGGGGTTGATACATATGATGCATCCACAAAAGATAACTTTAATCTACGTGCCGTTGTGTTATGGACAATAAATGATTACCCCGCACTTGGTACATTATGTGGCTGCCCGTCTGATGGATTCAAAGGTTGTGTAGTATGTGGGAAAGATACAAACCGTGTTAGACTTTTCGCCTCATCAAGCAAAGTTATGTTGGTCCTGAGACGATATCTACCATATGACCATCCGTTCGGAAGGCAAAGGAAGGCATTTAATGGACAACAAGAATTTCTCCGGCTCCAAACCCAATGACCGGGAACAAATATACAACGAGGTACAACATATTGAAAATAAGTGGGGAAAAGGAAAGCGAACAAACAATAATGCATCGGAAAACCAAGAAGATACGAGAGGTAGAGGTGGGAAGATTCAAAAGCGTAAAAGAAAGCGTAATGTGAGTAGAGGGTAGTTCAAGCCAAGTAAGCGGACAAAGCGGTGCGTATTGGAAGAAATTCAACATTTGGTATCGAAAACTTAGGTATTGGAGGCATAATTACATTCCACATTGTATTGATTTTATGCATGTAGAAAAGAATGTTCTTTGAGAGTCTCGTCGGAACTTTGCTACATGTTCCGTGAAAGACGAAAGATGGGTGAATGCTCGATTGGATCTGGTGAGTTGGGGTAAAGAAGAGTTGTTTGCTATGCAAGAACAAGACAAAACAACACTACCTCCAAGAAAGTTACACATTAACGAATCTTGAAAAGATATTTTTGTGAAACTTTACACAACATCGTGGTACCACAAGGATATTGTTCAAATTTCTCTTCTTTGGTCGACCTAAAGGATAGGAAGCTCATTGGCCTAAAATCCCATGACTATCACATGCTAATGCAAGAGTTTACGCCAATTGCAATACGTTCAATCATGCACCCACCCACACGATATGCTATTATCGGTTTTGCTTTTCTTTAAATCAATATGTTGCAAAGAAATAATATTGCAAGAACTAGATAATATGCAAGCGTAATCCGGTAGTGACACCGTGCCTACTCGAGAAGTTCTTTCCTCCATCATTCTTTGATATTATGATACATTTGATTTGTGCACCTAACTAGGGAGGTAAAATTATGCGGTCCCATATGCTTTCGGTGGATGTATCCATTCGAAAGATGTATGAAGGTTATTAAAGGACATGTGCGGAATGAAATAGACGAGAAGGATGCATTCTTGAGGAGACTATTGCGGAAGAAACAATAGAGTTTTTAGCGAATATCATAAATCCATGAAAAGCTGTTGGTATCCCACCGATAAACATGAAACGAGATGAAAATGAGGAAGGAAAGCCATTGTCGGCCGGCAAATCAAGCGAAGTTTCATGAACTCTTCGTAAAGCACATTTGTATGTAATAAATAATCTGAGATGAAATTGTACCGTATATCGCGTAAGTCTTACTAACACATGTCTATTTCATCGAAAATTAAATGATGTATCAAATATAATAATCAAACACGTTGTTTCGAAGCTACACAAGCAAGTTTTGAAAGCGAAAACCGGGTAAGCGAATAGCATTTACGGAGAATGAGCACAACAAATCTTTTGCCAATTGGTTACGCAAAGAAGTAATTAATCTTATGTTACTCAACATACCCTTTCTAAACCTTATTTCTCGACTCATTTTAATCGAAAATTGGTGTACTTATTGTTTTGAGCTAATATATACTTCTAATGAAATTCGAGGTTGAGAGAGAGTTACAAATCGACAAAGAAAGTGTATCGAAGCTGTAAGGTGGATATCCTATGGACACACGCCACCGTCTTGAAATACGATGCATATCACATCAATGGGTATACTTTTCGCACGAAAGATCATGAAGGCAAAGTTTACGAGCAATGGGGTTAGTGTTGAGGCATTAGATATCCATATCTAAAGAAGTTGCAACCACAAGAAAAGCATATTATTATGGGGTTTACGGAGATATGGGAACTAGATTACCGCTTCATGCAAATTCCTCTTTTCAAATGTGTGGGTTAATCACAAAGCTGGTGGTGTGAAACGCGATACTACTCTTGGGTATACATTGGTTGACTGAATAGTTTAGGCCACAAGGTTGATCCGTTCATATTAGCCGCACAAGCACGACAAGTGTTTTTTGTGAAAGACCGGTAGATAAAAATTGTCTATTGTGTTTAAGACACCTCCCAAGAATTACAAAGATAAGTATGACGGCCGATGAGGAATTTAGTACCGTCATTCACCAAAGACAATGATAACATATTGCCACGTGTGGATCGACGTGACTTGGGTAACGAATCACGAGCCGACTACTATCGAACCGATTGTGGAGGTGTTGTTATCTGAAGTCCAAGTGAACCATGTTATGGTCAAGTTGTCACACTCTACCTTTATCATATTTCACTCTTTTCAAAGCATATAGATTCGATTTTTGTACTTTTTAAGAATTTATGTTTATAATACAAGACTTAATATTAGTTAAATCATTAGGTATATTTTTTGTTTAAGGATATGTTGAAAAGAAAGAATTCTCACATATTGGAGATGTATGGAAGTCAGTGCTAGTTGATGTGCTATAGTAGGAGTTAATTCGGTGATGTCATTTTAAGTCTGTTTGACCATTCTTTAGTCCGGTAGTGCAAAAATAAAAAGCGATTTTTCTTTGTTTAAATAGTACAGTTACCTAATTTTAGATGGTCAAGTATTTATATGGATAATTTTATTTTTAGAAATCATATTTATCCTTTAATTACTTTATCCTAATCTTTAAAAGTTTAATTATTTTATTTCGATTAAGTCTCCTCACCAAGACTAAACCCTAATTGCCCCGCACTACCAAGAATTCAATTAACATAAAAGATGGCACAATTAAAGTTTGTAGAAAAGCACAATCAAGTGGGATTTCTCAAAAGCTTCTTGAAGCACGTGCTCGAGCGAGATAGTGGACTTTCTAAAGGGTAGTCATATCGGTATGCCTTACTCATAATCCAACTATCTATGATTCCCTAGTCAAAGCGTTACGGCGCATCTTCATCGCTAGAACTATTGCGATGGGACACTAGAGTTAAATGCAACTATTGATACGTTAGAGTATTCAATCACCGGAATCGATCGAAGCAAGCTTCAATTGGTCGATGCCTCGGGATTTCAATGTTGGCAAATCATGACCTCTTTCGTGGATTGGAAAAGATTGGATATCCAACCGATGGAACATTCACTTTTGGAAGAGTCATTTACGCCACAATGGCGTTTCCTTGTGCATCATATTTTACATTGTATGAGTTCTAAAAGTGGTGGATGGGATCAATTTGGAAGCAATATTGTACGCATTGGTCTGTCTCTCCTTGGCGAGACTCTTCAATTTTTCAAAATGATTTTGATGCCATGGTTGCTAATTCCAAGAATAAGAAAAGTTTTTGATGTACCCAAGATTTTGCAAATGATCTTAAATGTTGAAACAACAAGCAAACATCCTTACATTGCTCTCCTTTCACTAAAAGATATTTGGTAATATGAAAAGGGGTTTTGAAGGGCACACAAGCCACTTTTGTCCGCTATGTTGCCTTACATTGCTCACCGACCACGAAGGTACATCTACATCTGCTCCATCTCCTCTTGCTACATCGTAAGCTCGGGCTCAACCTACATCTCGAACTCGAAAAGCAGAGTTTCAACAGAGGACACCAACACCCCCACCACCTTCACCTTCACCATAAGGAAGAACCACCGGTGATTCCTCAACCACAACCTCCAACACCCACTACTACAGCAGGAACCCGGTTCCTTATCTATGGAAGATCTACTTCAACCGGTTCCACAACCGATTTCAAGGGTTGATGAGTTGGAGAAAAATTGAAGAAGACCAAGAAGTCACTGGGGACTACTATAAAGAGTTAAGAAATTGGAGGAAATTCAAGCAGACGGGATAGACATTACTGAGACTCGGAAGGTGAGGAATCCTCGAGGAAACTCAAATTAGTCCTCAAGGTTGGAAGCAACAAATCTTGTTTAAGAATTTAAATGACAAGAAATCCTTTAAGAAGAGACGGATAAAGAAGTTGCAAGTTCTAGTGGAGTGGATAAGTCCGTGACTTTACTAACGATAAGTCCGGTGGTCTGTGAAATTAAATCGCTTTTGATGAAGATTTTAATCTTGGCTTTGATCTTGAAGTTAATACAAATCTTGAACATATTAATCCGGTAGTGATCCGTAGTAATCGGTGAGGAGTTTGTGCATAGGGAAGGCAAAGGAATAGTGCAAGAATCTTACGAGCCGGTGAAGGCGAAAAAGCAACTCGCAGAAGAGGAAGCTAGCTTTGAGATTGCTAGGATTCAAGCGAGGATGCGGTGAAGAAGCTAAACGTCGTGAGAACAAACAAGGGATGATGAGTGATTGCAAAAACTCGCAGAGGAACCACAATTAATCAAGAACAAATGAAAAGGAAAGTCAAGTTCGGAATCGCAAATTCTACGATGAAGAATGGGATACTATAAATGTAAGATTATTAGTAGCAGAGATATCCTTCCCGATATTAACGGAGAAGACTATGCAAGTAAATTGGTTGAGATTGTTAATGCGAAGAAGAGGCTTCTCGAGAGCGAGACAAAGAGAAAGGATGAACGGACCCATGACCAAAGGCGAGCAAAGGATTATATGATCCACTATGTCAAAAGTCAAGGAATCCTACACGGAAGTTGAGCCGTTAAGGAAATTGAAGAATGATGAACTAAAAGCGAATTTGAAAAAGTAGTGTACCAAAATAAAATTTTATTCCAATGGATTCGAGTTGGAAGCTTTAACGTTTAAAAGGAAGGGTTACAATCTTCAACCAAAGGATGCTAAAGCACAAGATTGCGAGATCGAAAAGATTCTCAAGGTGAAAAACTTGGTGATAAGCCAAAAGCGTAAAGAAAGAGGAGGAAGATGAGGTTAAGCAACAGTTTTGAATATGACAAGGAAGAAATCCTTTGGAAAGAAAGGAGTGAAAAGGATAAGACAAATGTTAAGAAGGAAGTGGAAGAGTACATGAAGGATAAGGTTGATGAACCGTCATCGAGAAGAGTTTACCATGGGCTCCATTCCTACTGTGTTCAAGACTTCCGCTAAGATTGCAAAGGTTCGATCATCAAACATGGGAAAAGGTAGTTTACACGATAGTAAGGGAAAATCACAGACACTATATATGTGAACTTTTCCGGTTTATTGAGTGATTTGTCCAGGATGATTTGAAGACCATGTACCGGTGATGATGGAGAAGCATGGTGATGAGAGACTGAAGAGGAATATGAAAGAGTCCTTTGGGGTGACTTGAAGACCATGTTTGACACACGAGATCTCGATGATGAAATGTGGAACCCGCTGTCAAC
Source organism: Chrysanthemum lavandulifolium (assembly GCA_022545495.1). Classification (NCBI taxonomy): domain Eukaryota; kingdom Viridiplantae; phylum Streptophyta; class Magnoliopsida; order Asterales; family Asteraceae; genus Chrysanthemum; species Chrysanthemum lavandulifolium. Next base: position 236,125,137 of record CM040243.1, on the reverse strand, counting down.
AAAAAGTGATCGGATGGAATATTTCCACACTTGTCGGTGCTTTGTTTGGAATTAAGCGCAATTCTTTATATGCTTCACGTGGAGTATCCACTTCCAACAAGATTTTCGTGGCTATGCTTGAGAAGAAGCTTTTGGTGAAAGAAAGGATGATGCATGCTATCGGCTTTTGAGGTTAATTGAATCAAAAGCTCAACGAAATATCTTGGCGATATACAGCTTAAGTCTCGGTAGTATTAGTAGTTAGTTCATTTATGAAAAACATAATAGTTTATTAGAGTTTAGGGAAGGCATATGTACGGCGTAGAGATATCTTAGGAAGAGATATCTATATCCTTCTACACGTTTTGTATACTAGGTTTTCCTAAGTGTATAAAGGAACCCTAAAGTATAGTGAAATGAACTTGTACTTAGGCGAATAGAAATATTAATAAAATAAGTTTATTAGTGAAATAGTATTTGTGTTCTTCTTGCTTGTTGTTAAGATTCGCATTAACAATCAAGTACTAGTTGTTAAAGAGTTCTTCATATATATAATTAGTTTGGATTTATCCAAGTTTAGTATATTGTGGTGTTGCACAAGTGTTAATGTGTGTGCATATCAATGTGACTATAAAAGCCATCACCTACAAACCCACATTTTCATTAACAAACACAATAAATGCAACAAACTTGACCATATGGTGTTTAAAGTGAAGAAGCGTGTATTTTTGTGACTATTGATTATCCAATGGCCACATCAAATTTATGCTTGTGTGGCCTTTTCTAACATTTAGTCGCACAAAGAATGTTTGTTTGGGTATTTAGTCACATACAATTTATCATAAAGTGGCCAAAAGTGTTAATAAGTGTGACCATATGGTGTTTCAAGTGAAGAAATGTGTGTTTTGTGTGACTATTGATCATCCAATGGCCACTTGAATTTTATGTTTGTGTGGCCTTTTGTAACATTTAGTCACACAAAGCATGTTTGTTTTGGGTATTTAGTCACATACAATTACTCATAAAGTGGCTAAAAGTGTTAATAAGTGTGACCATATGGTGTTTCAAGTGAAGAAAGGTGTATTTTGTGTGACTATTGATCATCCAATGGCCACATGAATTTTATGTTTGTGTGGCCTTTTCTAACATTTAGTCACACAAAGCATGTTTGTTTTGGGTATTTAGTCACATACAATTAACCATAAAGTGGCTAAACGTGTTAATAAGTGTGACCATATGGTGTTTCAAGTGAGGAAACGTGTATTTTGAGTGACTATTCATCATCCAATGGCCACATATTAAGTTACATGACCATATGTACTGGATTTTGGCTACACTTGAATAATATGTGTGACAAAACGTTTAGTATGACCATATATGGCATTTGGTCACGGTGTTAGTAGCAAATGTGACTTTATAGATTAGCTTTCGGCAAGCTAACACAAACTAAACTATAAACACACATATTAACTTACGTGAACATATGTTTGGATTTTGGCTACACTTAACGAATGTGTGACAAAACATTTAGTGTGACCATATATGGCTTTTGGTCACGTTGTTCAAGTGTGTGACATATATTTGTCCTTTGTTTATATGTATATCGTGACTAATGCTTCAACCTTACTTTTCATTTGTCACTTGTTCCAATTTGAGATGTGGCTAAAGAGTTGGCAAAACATATCGGTCACCCTTAAATAATGTGTGACAAAACTTGACTCTATGATTTAGACACACAAAAATTACTTCATGTGACTAACGCATCAAGGTTACTTGTATTTGTCACGCGTTCCAAATTCATATGTGGCTAAATGATGCGAAACAAAATCACGGATACCTTTAGCCACACAACGCTTAATTGTGTGGCGATACTGTTCAATGGTCACACAATTAAAATTTTCATGTGTGACTAATTAGTACATGTTGTCAATTTCGTACCTTGACCACACAAATATGCGAATGTGTGGCTGTTCCATTTCGACCATGCGTGACCAAATCCCGTTTTTGTACTAGTGTAATCTTAGACGTTTATAGGAACACGTCTACTAACTAAACTAATAACCTAGGCGTTTACAAGACTATACGCCTATGACACGCACACACACCTTTAAGTCGACTACATTATGGAAGACATAATTAAAACCTACACCCCATGTCCTCTTTATATACTAGAGGATAAGGACTAATAAATAAAACTTCTTTTGCAAGCAAGTCCTTCCATCTTTTTAGGTTTCCTTCTTGTCGTATTAAGTCCCTCTTGTTTCATTCTTTTGTCTTATCAACTCAAACGTATAATTCCCAACAATCTTCCCTAGTTGATAATGACAAAACCATTCTTGAACGAACTTCCTAGACGCGAGTAGAAATTGAGATCGTGGATCTCACCATGAATGAAACAAGTATGTCTTCCTTTGTCTTCCCTTAATCCATGCCACGCCACTCAAACATCTCTTCCCTTTTGTTATTATCCAAATAGGAGCATTATGCAAATAATGATCTTGACCACCACAAACCAATATCATACTTCCAATCTAAGACTTCCAATGTTTAAAATCACCCACCATAACGCTCCATAAGAAAAATGAATCCAAAACAAGAGAAAACTCCAACTAGCGGTAGTAATAATGATCAACGATAGTAAAATCAAACACTTCCCTTGAGTGATGCATGTAGATGATTAAACATTTAACAATAAGCTTCCCCTAAAACCCATATGTTAACCATCTTCTTGATTCTTCAAATTTGTAAGCTCCTTGTAATGATCACTTGTGAAGAAAACCAAATATAACGAATTTGATGAAGAAGTAGAATTTCAAACTTGTGTCTTAAATATTGTACTATCCACGGAACTCCATACTTATACGAATCACCAAATATAAGTAGACCGCAATCCCTTGAAAAAATCCTCAACTAATATGAGACCTTTGAGCACTACAATGTAACTCCTTTAAGTGATAGCCAATGTGTGCATAGAGCATCATAAGAAAAATCACACATTGCTAGATTCATCAAGCTATATGATAAGAACACAAACACCATGAAACTCAACTACAACATTAAATAAATGATATTCAACCTTCTTCGTAATCAATTAATCCATAAGAATCAAATACGAGCCTTTTGAATCCTTTAAGAACATAAACTTCTTCACGTGTGTGTGAACCAAATAACCATTACGTGTGTGTAATCCAAAATCAATCAAATATACTTCCCTCACTTGGATCAATACTTTGCAAGAACGTTACTTTGAATGAATAGGAGCGATGCTTTGAGAAAGAATCGGTGCCTTGAGCGGTAGACTTGGACAAGAAGCGATACTTTCTTATATAATCTGCAAGTGCTTTGAATTCAGCGGTACTTTCATACACCGAACAACAAGATGCTTTAAAATCAAGCAAGACTTTCGACATAACAACAAGGTGCTTTAGCGGACTTTCACATAATAGGTCGGATCGAAGATCCTTACGTGAAAAGTTAGATGAGTATATAGAGAACATCCACAAAAAATTTCGTTACGATCCAACGGTTAACGAAAAAGTTATGATCGTTTCAAAACAGTGTTGTAGTAACCTTACGAATTTTCTGCAGCAGACTTCGACATCTTATAACTTTTGATTGAGAGCTCTAATTTACAACCCCTTTGGTGAAACTTTAAATGGTATATTGAGATGCACCAGAAAAAATTATAGCTCGATCCAACGGTTCAATAAAAAGTTATGGCCTCTTGAAAATAGCCCTGTAGAAAGTTGTGAATTTTGAAAAAAAAACAATTTTCTTCATTCTTTTTTGCCAAGAAACCTTGTGAATCCCTAGGTAAAGAGCTCCCCAAGCTCTGATACCAATTGATAGAAACTAAGAACGTGATGAAGATAGTTTCTTGATCGTTTATGAGCCTTAGGGTTTAACAATGACAATGACAATACGCAGCGGATAAATCAAAACATAATTGTTATTGACACAAGGTTTTCATTCACTAACACTAACTAATTTTAGACATTTATAGGAACACGTCTACTAACTAAACTAATAACCTAGGCGTTTACAAGACTATACGCCTAGGACACACACACACACCTTTAAATCGACTACATTATGGAAGACATAATTAAAACCTACACCCCATGTCCTCTTTATATACTAAAGGATAATGACTAATAAATAAAACTTCTTTTGCAAGCAAGTACTTCCATCTTTTTGTAGGTTTCCTTCTTGTCGTATTAAGTCCCTCTTGTTTCATTCTTTTTGTCTTATCAACTCAAACGTATAATTCCCAACAGCAAGCAAACCTAATCTCTCTATCAAGTGGCTTATTTATGAAATCCTCTTCTACAATCTCACGGAGACATTCTAGACTATCCTTAAGGTGGCGAAATAGTTATGAAACACAAGTTCGTTATTTCTAAGATGAGGAGGAATGTATTTACTTGATCATAGTATATTTGCGATCTGCAGATGACTTTGATGCAACATTCTCATTAAAAACAAGTGGCATTTTCCCTTTTTCCTGACTCCTCAGATTCTCAATTTCCTTTGTAAAGATGTTATTTTTTCGTTGTTCTTGTCATGAGTGACTTTCATTGAATCATATAACTCTTTAAAGTGTCATTTAACCTTTTCATTCTCTTCTAGAAAACTCTCATTTTCCTTTAGTAAAATATTAACCAAGTTTTGAAGATGAAACGTTTGAGAACACTGAGAATCTAAAGGAGGAGGCATTTGGGAGCCAGTCACGTTGTTCTTTTCACCCTTTAATTGTGAAATTTGGGCTTTCAACTTTCTGATCGTGTTACAATGAACTTGAATTTGTTCGTCACGTTTGTTTATTTCAAAAAGTGCATCAAACTCTGGAACATTTGAGGATGTCTTGATGTTTGAGATTTTGACATTTTCTTTAAGATGTTGATATTTTAGTTGCAAATTAAAATGTTCAACTTCTAGCTTAGAAAACTGTTTTACCAAATTATTGTGATCATCCTGATCAATTTTCTCATTCGATTACGAAGTTTACGATTTCAAGCTCAATGACACGATCATGGGAAACTTTCAAGGCAATGATTAATTCATGAAATTGAGGCGGATAATAGAATGCTTAGTGTGATATAAAACACATCTTGAGCCACACAACTTAATACTAAGTTCTCATTTAAGATATGCAAATTCTTCCTTTCAATTTCATTATATTTGAGTTCCGTTCATAATCATTTACCTCAACAATCATTGCATCAAATTTTTTCCATTTCTTTGATATACGAGTTAATCCCTTTGAAGACTCTCAATTGACATTTTAATTGTTTAAAGAAGGGCATGACCTCGGTTAAATAACATTATTTAGTTTTCTCAAAACCCTTTCCCTTGAGGTTATCCTTGTAGGTGTGATTATCTTCTTACATGTCTTCTCAAAATCAGCGAATAGTTGATAAACAACATCTGGTGATTAAGGTCTTGCTATTAGTGGCAATAGTTCTAGGAACTAAGTGCATTGGTGTATTTGGAGGATACACGGTAGTCTGCGAGGAATTTTCCTAAAGGGAGTGTTTGTTTCAACAAGTACATTAACTTTTTGTTTATCCATATCTTTATTCCAAAAAATCTATTCTGGGTTAATTGAGTTTGAGGCTTAAACATGTTCAGGGAGATCCAATTTTCCTTAGTGTAATTATGAGGTTTGATCGTTATGTTATTCTTTTTACCGCAGGATCGTTAAGCTTCTTATCCATTTTCTCCCTAGATGCATCATCTAATTTTCTATCCTCTTCGTGCTTCCAATACATGATGGTGTTTGCCTAGGCGTAAGAATCTCATTGCCATCATATACAATCTTATGGGCGCTTTAGCTCTTTTGCAATATTCGGAAGGGAATCATGCTTATCGCTTAGTACTCTATGCTTAGTGATCATATGAGCGATCGAATGGTGTTCCTTGTACGTCTGACTTATTTTCAAGCTTATTTTTCAAAGTTTTAGATTAGAAAAATCATTCAAAGTTTTGATTCCTTAGCACCGAATTCTTTTTAAGCATTTTAACATTATCTTACGACTCTTGCTTTTGCTTATGATTTTAGAAAGCTTTTCTTGTAAGGAGTTTAACTCTTGTTTTAACACTTTCTAAAATTACTTTTTCTAATAATTATACGCATTTGGTCATCCATTTCACGCTCACGAGTAGTTAACTCAAACTTAGCACGTTGTTCATAAATAGCAACTTGTTCTTTATATGCATTCGGTTAAGAGATAACGGAATCATCGAGGAGCACATGCACGATATATTCATCAAAACATAGTCATCATTGATTGCGAAGATGCATCACTTGGTACAATCTCACTTCACTTTGCTTCACATATTGATCATATGGGACAATATTGCTATTACCCTCATTATCAATATCTCGATTCATAAGTTTCAAGAGATTGTACTTCATTATCATCTTTTGCTTATCAACTACATCGTATAGTTTTAATACCTCGAAATGATTGAATCTTTTGATTGACCTGACTGTTGTGGTGAAGGGACCTTTGGAGAGACCATAGGTGAGATGCTAGCCATGAAGATTGTATGCAGGCGTGAGGTTCATCATCGACATCGAGTCAAATGCATCATAGTACGCTACTTGAAAGGCATTTTGATGATTTTGACCTATTTCTTGAATTCACGCTCATCTACATCCGCATCATAGGTCTTAGCATTCCTTGAGAAGAAACAACAACTCCTCTTCATCCGGCTGCTCCATTATCCTAAGCTTGCACAAGCAACATCTTGTCTCAAGTATTCTCGCATTCAATGGACGTTTTGGAGATGTGCGGTTCGCAATATGTCCTCACCACCAGTTGTAGCATTTGATTGGCTTTGCTTGCCCTTGATTGTCATTTCTTCCACGATTTCGATTTGCCACATATCCTCCACCTACTCGGCATTACCATAACTTGCTCCAACCATCCCTTGTTCATATCGTCTTCCTTGCATTCGCACCACAACCTTACCATCTCGACATTAGTTTGATTGTGTGGATTGGATGCTGTTATGAGATTATTGTTGGTGTGTGGGAAGGAATTCATATTTTGACTAACCATGAGAGATAGTTGATTGATGAAGCTTTCCATGAGTGTGTTTGAGTCAGGAGGCTTATATGCTGGATCAGGGATGAGCTTGTAATTACCATTACCCGTGGGTATGACTTGAGAAGCTTTGGTGGTAATTCCAACATTGGTGTAAAAGTTTGTAGAGTCATTTGACGAACTAGTTTCTTCCTGTTTAGATTTGAACTGTTCAAGAATACTTCGTTCAAACATAGCATGTCTCTCATTCTGAAGAAGGAAGGCATACAGTTGCTCATAGTTGGTGTTCTTCAATCCTTTGGTTAGCTTCATAGAGGTGACAAATTTGTGCCATTCGGGATTCATGTTGTTCACAAACTTTGAGTTCAGCTGAATATTTGGCATGGTCATTTTGATATTCCTCATATCATTCACAAGCTTGTGGAATCTCACGTAATATTCATAAACACTTTCTTCTAGTTTCATCTTAAAGTGCTCAAATTCATCATCTGATTGTGATTCTCTCTTCCTTAGTTAATTCGAACCCGAGAGAAGCATCTTGACATTATCCCAAACCGCCTTGGCTTCAGATGTTGTGATTGATAAGCTTGTAGATATCTTTTGGAAGACCTTGAAGTATAATGTTTGAAGCCACGATATCGACATCGAATCTCTTTTCTCCTTATCATCGAGCTCATCATACGTCTTTGGTTTGTCCAATCCAAAGATCATTGTTCCATCTGCGCAGCAGATCAATTATGTCTCTTGTAGTCGAATCGATAAGGTCCTTCATCAATTGACTTGAGAATGTTGACTCCATTTTCCTTTCCCGAGCAATACAACCTAATTCGTTGAGCCCATGAGTCATAGTCGATTTACATCAAGCATGGGTGGACGAGTGTCTCGAACCAGTGCTTGAACGTCCTCGGCACCATGAGAGATGATTGTAGGCACGTTGGTAGACATGTTTCACGATTTCACGGATTTTATAACTCTATGATTAAACCGGAAATAAATTCTTTCACGAGATTTTACTAAATCAAGAGAAAACCGTATTAGAAACAAATATCAACCAAGTCGCTATAACCCTTGAACCAAGTCGCTAAGTCACCAAGTCGCTAAGTAGCAACTCGCTAAACCTCAAGTCATTTGTGAATCAAGTCGCTAAGCACAAGTCGCTAAGACCCAGTCGTGAACACAAGTCCCTAAAGCACCAATCGCTAAGCGGATAAGTCGCTAAAGAGCAACTCGCTAAGTATCCAAGTCGCTAAGAATCAACTCGCTAAGAACAATAAGGACAAGTCGCTAGAAATAATGAGACAAGTCGCTACGCCAACCAAGTCGCTGGTCAAGTGGAACCTCCACTCGTTGTCTTGTTTGTCGGCTTGTCTCAATAGACAAGTCGCTAGGCTCAGTCGCTACTCCTCTAACTACAAGTCATTGGAAATAAACACAAAGAAGTCGCTACGAAGAAACATATCCGAGAGCCAAGTCGCTAGGAAGAAAACCTTAAACACAACCCTTTTCAATCCAAAACAAGCTCAATCACAGTGATTCAAGCTTTCCAAATCAAAACCCAAGCACTTACAATTATTCTAAACACAAAAGTACACTCAAAATTCAAACTTTAACACAAAAAATGATCCAAATGATGCAAAAAACACTAAACTTTTTCAAACCCAAAAACCTTATAAAACCACTAGAAATCCTAGGATATGTAAGAGAGATGATCAAACCATGACTCTTGATACCAATTGAAACATATTGGATTTCACAAACACATCAAATCATGATCACATATAGGCGTATAATGTAAGGTTTTAGAGAGAGAAATAGTTAGAGGTTTGGGAACTTAGTGAGAGAAAGTAAAAGTGTTATTATGAGCTCCAACCCTCTACCTTGGGAGGTGAGGGTATTTATAGTCTTACATAAACGCCACCTATGGGCACGTGGATCGGGCATACGGATGGGTAAAGACCCGTCTGTCCTCCACGGTTTTACTTAACTAAATACTACTTAACATTAAATAACTACGACTACGAGCTTTCTAACGATTACATATACTTGAGGTGACCGACACTTTAATAACTGGATTTACTAAATTCTAACATATTTGATAAGGATTAAAAAGGCACCTTTTTGAGGGGTCATTTAAGCCCTTAATTGATCACTTTTGTATCCGTTATTACTTAATTTCGTTACTTTTCACTTTTTAGGTCTCTTGAAGGCAAATTGCTGAAATGACACTTATTCGGACGAAAAGGCGCGAATATACGAAGAAAATGGCCAAAAGAATCGAGACACTCAGTCTGGCCAGAAGGGATGGTGTCGGGTTCTACTTGTGAAGCCTTCGAACACGTTTTGTGACGACTCAAGAGTCAAATTGCTTATTTACAAGTGGCGGCATCGGGTTTTAAAAGAGTTGGGTGTCGCACTCAGACGACCAAAATTTGATCCAGACGGCCTAGATTTGATCCAGACGGCGTCGAGAGCTGAAGGCGACGGGGTCACGAGCATAAGGTGGCGTCGTCACAATGGTAACGTGGCAAGACGAAAACCTAATGATGGCGACTGGCGTCACAATTAAAAGTGACGCCGTCGCAGCTTGTAACACTATACATAGAATCCTAGTTTTTCAGTTTAGGAGGTAGTTTTGTGGAGTAAAACCTAAACTCGAACCAAGGTTTTCTTGTATGTATTTTAGGTTCCATACCCTATCTTACATCAAGATAAGTGTTTTACTTCATTAATTCAATTATGTCTTCAATTGATTGTGTGTATGCTTGCATGTTCTCCATGTCCCGCTAATTTACTTGTGTGTTTACTTAGGTAATATGAAATCTAATTATTGAATATTGATTTGTTGTCTCTTATCTTAATTGTGATTGACCTAGTATTGCGATAGGTAATTCGTTGTGTTATTAATGCTTGATTAATCTTTGTTGAACCTTAATTTATAATCACCTAGAGTTATTGTAGGCTAAACATCCAAAGAATACCATATTGTTAAGTTTATGAATCCTAGAGATTTTGTAGTCATTAACCTTTGGTAGCTTCAAAGAGTTAGGGATAAAGGCATACCCTACGACCTTAGAAACACAACGCGTTAAGAATAAGGACGTGACAATTCAACCATCAATAGGAGATTACTAGGGAGTAATAAAACCTAAGTAAATACATTTTTAATCATCATACGAGCACTCAACAATAGACATAGACTAACCCTAGCTTAGTTAATTAGATAATTAGATAAGTAGAGTAATCGGTAGAAATACCAACCCCAATCCAAACCCCAAGATTCGTACCTTTCCATTTCCTAAAAATATAAAAAGATAAAAATAATCTTCCTCAACCCCAACCTTAGCGTAGTAAATTCTCAATAGCATTCCTATTCCCTAGAGAACGATATCAATACCCGTGGCTTACCCTAATACTACACTACGATTAGGTTTCTCGCCTAGGGTGTTAAAAACTGCTTTCGACGAAAAGGAAGTTCCTTTGACCCCGAACGCGCTATATAAGCGTATCAAGAAGCCAGTCAGATGTTGTAAAGCCTAGGTAAATCCGAGTGTCGTCCCAAGAGAGCTGTTGTCTGAAATAACTAAAGTACTGCGAGATAAATAAGATAAAATGGATAGTTATATGATAAAATAGATAAAAATGTCCTAATTAAACAGGAGTAGAACTTAGGACAAAAAAGTAAGAAGATAAAGCTTATCCAAGATTTTAGATATGTTTTATTCTCATTTCTTAAGTTCAATTTAGTGGGTAAATATCATTAGACTCCTTTGGTCAATTCGTCTAGCCTATGGTTCCTAGACTCCTCACCAAGATGATTATAGTTCACCAGGGATCATTCGGCAATCTAATAGCAGTCATTAAGTACCAAATCTAATAGACCTAATTCTATGGAAATCCGGCCGTTAGGATCATAGATTTCCCATAGCTTCTTAAATACCTCTGCTTGATAGGTGATCCTTTGGTCAATTTGCACACAAAGGATGGTTATACTATGGTCAATTCCTTCCATTCTTCGCAATCTAGTGAGTTGGGGTCCTTTGGTCAATTCTACCATCCCATTAGATACTAACAAGCTTATAATATTACCAAAACTAGCAATCTACGAATAGGCTAAGAAGATGTCTATAAAGAGTAGTAAAGAGAATGAAAAACATAACAAAACACTTGAATTAATAACATGAATTCATTGCATGATCTCTAGAAAAACATAAAAGAATTCAAACTCGAATACAAAGATAATCGTAGACGAGAACTTTATTCTTCAGACTCCTAACCCATAATTCTTCTTTTGTGGTTGCTCTCCCCAAACCCTAGATAGGTTTTGGAAAGGGGAGATATTTGAAAATGTAGAAATCTCGATGTATTTATAGGCATAAAACCCTAATTCAAGTTACGGCGTAACTTTATGATATAGTTATGCCGTAATTATTCTCAAACCGAAATCCTTCGATGCTTATCCAGGTCTACGGCGTAACCTTGGAAGGTGGTTACGCCGTAGTCTTTATAACTAGATCAGAGTGGTAATTACGCCGTAACCTTAGATGATGGTTACGGTGCAGTCTTCATAAATGGTATGATGACGTAACTTCATCACTTAGTTATGTCGTAAACTTCATGATATAAGAGTGATCCATCTTGAGATTCCGTCCAAATACCGCTTCACGCTTGATAACTATTCTTGAAACGAAATAAGAAGAAACAAGGGTAAATCTAATAGAAATTTAAGCATAATAAGTCAATAAAGGGGAAATTAACACTTAGAAAATCCGGATTGTTTGATGTTATCAACGTGTCATCCATTCTTCAAGAGATGAGGTTTCTCAACTTCTTCATCACCTCAAGACCACTGAGTTGTTTCTTGTTGTTGACACATCTCCTTGTATTCATAAAGTAGTTGTGATAGTAATGTAGTTGTGTTGGATTGGTTCTTATGTGTAAAGGAACCGATATTTATCTTAGTACCAAAAAAGTGTAAGTGACGTTGTGAGGTTTCTCCACTTGTTGAAAGAGCTTGTTGACATAGTGCTTAAGTTCTCTTGAGTTGGGTACTCAGGGAGTGGAGTAAGGCAAGGAAGGTGTCCTTGTAGCTGAACCACTATAAATTATTGTGTCACGCTTCTATCTTTTTTTCTCTCTTTACTATACTCATATTGATTCTTTTTCATACTAACTTGCATTATCTATATCTCAACATCAAAAGGTTTCATATACTATCAATCTTAAAGTATTTGTAAACTAAATTTAAATGGTAAAAACTATTCAACCCCCCTTCTAGTTTCTACAGATTGGTTTACCAACGAAACCCAAAGGGTTTGAAACCCTTTGAGCGATCCAAAATCGACTCTAGTTAGTGGAACCCAATTTGATTCCCAATTGACTTGGTTACCTATTTTGCACTCTCCTAACTTGCATAGGTTCGTATCCCTGATTCAACATTTCTCGTACCGGTGGATACTTAACTCAGTTCAAGTGGTGATTCTTCCTAAGAAAATCTAAGGTGATCTTGTAGCATCAAGAACAAGAAGAATGATATTTCGTGTTGATAAAAAAGGTTGTGTATATTACGTAATTGAAAGAACACAATTATTCCTAAACACCCTTTAAAAGTGTTAGTAGGTTAATTATATCACTTATTAGGAGACCTGTTATAGTGGGTTTCGGTATGCATGGCCTTTATGTGTTTATTTTTCGTTGTGCATGTTTTATAAGTTATGCGGGTGACCACCAATACTTTACAGTGGTATCAAAGCCACCCTAATCATATATAATCTAGCTAGGGTACTTAGAATTTGGTTTTCCGTGATAATGGTCAAAACTTTAATTTGGTTATGTTTTGTTTGGTCAATTATTGCTAATTAGGGTTTTTTTTTTGTTGACAACCAAGGTTTAATCACTTTAGTGATCAAATTAGGGTTTATGTGTTTAGATCACTTAAGTTTGATTCATTAGGGTTTTCTGAACCCTCAAAGAGTTGACTTTTTGAGGATACGAGTGAAACACCCATATTTTTTTACTTGGCTATACGGCATATAGGACTTGCTCTATACATCGTACAGACCTTATAAGACTAAAACTTTATTTTCCAAAAACATAACCTCTACATTCCTTAAATTTGTAAAATCTGCAAAAATACTTCATTGATATTGAATATTATAACTGAACATAGGTTTCATAAAAATCGATATGCGGAAGAGCTATCTACACGGGATGTGGATATTAACCCAAACACCACCTTTTGACCCATAACCACTAGACTTGTTTATAAACATACAAAGTGACCCATTACTGAATACAGATTGTTTGAAGCTACATGTATATAGGGGGATTTGGGGCTATGCTAGCTGATAACAAAGAAGTATGGATGAGATGCTTGTCACCTATGAACAATAGCATTACCGTTTATTTTACTTTATTGCATTTAGGTTACTATTAGTATTAAAACAAACTCTCTCAAACCCTGGATAATTTTACTTACTTTCATAAAAATATTTAAAATACCAAAAAGAATCTTCTCTCATATTTAGATCATACGACATACATTTTGAGAATGCGTCACTATTCCTCTAGAAAACGATAAATTCCACAGACTCACTGATGCACGTTTTACTGACCAGGTTTTAATATTTATATTGTCTCGTTATACCTATGATCTACCCTAATGCACTAATGGGCAATGTACCCGGTCGTGTGTAGTGTAGTATTCGGTAAAACCGAGGTCGTCCCAAGGGCTATGTGTGCGGATTTTAACTAAGTCTAGGTGTCACAGATTTTAAGGTTGAAATGATTAATTAATAACTAAAGACAAAGAAAATAAAGAAAAGCAAGTAAAGGCGAGGGTTGTGATCAATAGAGGAGAAGTGTGCTAACCTAGTTAGTCATCCTATCATGTTAAGTTCACGTTTAATTACTTCCAATTGCTTCAAGTGGGGGTAAAAGTCGCTAAGACAGCATTTGGTCAGTTCGTCCTAACCTATCAGCAAAGGTTTCCATCGGAGATCGCAGGTGACCCGTTGCAAGTCCAGTTGTTTTCAGTCCCCTAAGCCAAGTCATTAAGTACCGCTACATGCAAGATTCATAACAATGAGTGCCCGGGCGCTAGCATCTTGAACACTCATCCGTAACTTCTTAAGTTCATCCAAACGGTAGGTGATCAGTTGGTCAAATCGCACAAGCGAAGAAGGGTCGTCAGTTGGTCAATTCTTACCCTTCCCACTCAGTCTAACTACTTAGGGTCAGTTGGTCATATCTCCAAAGTAACTAGCCACTACGGCCATTCAAAACTACCGAAACAAGGGTAGCTACCAACAAACTATGCATGCATACACTAGAAACAATTATATGGAAGCAATGTAAACATCAACTAAACAATCAAGGAATCATAACTAGGCTAGCACCAGAGGTGCTTAGCCACTCAGATTAACTAAAACAATTGATTCAATGTTTAACATTACGAAATACATGAATTGAAAGTAAAGAAATGATAAAATGCTAATGCTTGTCGTAGGGGAGTGATTTCTCCTTTGGAGATGGCCGTAATTGTGGAATTAGTTACATCATAGCTTGCAGCGGCGCGGAACCTCATTTAACCTAATTAGTTACGACGTAATCCTAGGTGGGAGTTACGCTGTAATCTTACGTTTAGTTGGTTTTCTGAGCCACGCTTCTGTTACGGCGTAATGTGAGAGGAGAGTTACGCCGTAACATCTTCAAAATGAGCATACTATCATATATCTTCAATAAACTCTCCAAATCCGCGTCTCATTAGCTCCAATGCTCGTAATTTACTTGAGAGGGAAATATAGAGGAAAATAAGCGTAAATCCGTATAAAAGATATAAAATACAAGCATCGGGGGAAATTGACACTTAATATTCAGGATTATTTGATGTTATCAAATATCCCCCCACTTGAACTCTACTTGCCCTCAAGTAGATCTTATTAGATAGACTCCTAAAATATAAGTTTACAAATCCCTTATGCTGGAATAAAACAAAGCCGAACACCTCACGAAATGGGAACAAAACACTCAAATCTCTCAACTATTCTAAGTGTCAATTTCGGGGTGATCACTCATCGCACAGTCATATCATGTATTCTATCATAAGCTTGGCGGTTACACAAATCTCCACCACTAGAGTTAAGGGCTAATCAATTTTTGAAGGCAATATGGGTAGACACGACACAGGTTAAGGGTGATTGGTCATTACTAACATGCCACGGCGAAGTGGACAAAATCAATGATACATGACCAAATCCATGGCCAAGACACCAAAGATGGCTCGCTACATCACCTATACACGCTTCATGACTAAAGGGTAGGATAAGACATGGGATAAAATTGGTGTATAATAAAATCATGCAAATAGGCTAAATCTACAACCAAGTCATCACCACTTACCGTTCGTCCAAAGTTCAAGTTTCGAAGTCAAGAGACCGGATCATGATAATACCAGGTAGATGTGCCATTAGAGGACGTCATGATGGGCACATTTCCAACTTCATTCTTCAAATGTGACCGAGGTGGCCTCCTCGATACTAAATCTATAGTAAGCTCATAACATAGTGCTTATAACTACGCACTTTACAATCAAATGAATAACAATAACTATTTTTTTTTCCGAATTACTTCATCATTTTTTTTCAACAAACATATCAACTAAACAAAACATCCCCCACTTGAGATGAACAATATGAGAAATTGAGGGGTCTTCAATGATCTTTAAGAATATGTCGTCGACAAAAGCGTGATTCCCTTACCTTTCCACTTGAACCTTGAACTTAGGCAAACGATGACTTCCCAATTACAAATAAAGACTACAGGGTAGGCTAAGGTGTAAGAGTGTAACGAAAGAATATGTTGGGTGAAAAAAATGAAAGGAATGGCTCAGATGGGTGTATCTTGCACTAAAGGTGAGTGCAACAAAGGGTTTAACAGGGGGTCGAGAATTCGAAGTGACTAATCGATAGACACACAATGATAGGCTATTTGGGTGATAATCCTATAATACTGCCTTCTTAAACCGAAAATTCCAAATACATCGAGCTAACTCAACATACCTCGTCTATGGTCTCGAAATGATGCAAAGGAAAAGTTCTAAAGTTTACAAGCTACCGGCACACTCATAACTTGGTGGATTTGGGGTAAAAATTTGGAAACGGATAAGGCTAATCTCACCATATAATATCAAGGGTTATAATGTGCTCAGCTAAGGTCTAATATAGTTAGGTTAAGAAAAACATGTCAAAATTTTAAAAATGGCATAATTTTTCAAAATAAACTAGAAAAACAAGGGAAAAATAAAGTTCAATAGACAATTCTACTCCCGTCCCCCCAGTTGAAATGTACAAAGTCCCTTTTGTACTAAGTGTTAAATAAAGGTGAAGAGAAAAGTAGAATTAGAGCGAGAACTTCCCTGAAATTTGCTCCGAAAAGAAAGAAGGCCCACGAAAAGAATTGTTCCTTCGCATAAGCATCCACGAGCAAACTTTAATCCCTTAAATCACACTACCGACAAGCATAATTCTAAAAAAGAAAAAAATGAAAAAGAAACCTAACTCACTTTCGTAGGAATCACGGTTGCATAATTTAGCGAATTCAACAAGCCTTTTAAACCACTTGGTGTCCCAAGGGGACGAGTGTAGTCTCGTGAGGGCTTACAGGGAACATACCCACAAAGTTCATTCAAAAACTAATACAAGGTTATTGCATTTAAAAGGAAAGAAGTGTTATAGAGGATAGTTACGTCGTAACTCTTATAAGGAGTTACGCTGTAATTAAAGCAAAACCTGGCAGACGCTACAGGAGTGTAGCTACGGAGTAACCATTGCATGGGATTACGCCGTAATTGGTAATGCTCTGAGAAGCTACTGCAAGAACTATGTTACGGCGTAACCTTAAGAATGAGTTACGCCGTAACTGTGGACACATCAGGTCCCCGTTTAGCATGCTGCAACATCTTTTCTCCGTTTTCCTGCAAAAATGGCTAAAAACACAAAATCCAACAGAAATGGAAATAAAAAAAAATGAAAGGGACAATTCGAGTTGTCTCCCAAAGAGCACTTTTCTTTATTTACGAGTCTTTAAGTTAGACTCAAAGCCTCGGGGCTTTATGGTGGCCTTCAGACTTGGCCAACTTCCTCCATATCCTTCATCAAGTTATGTCTGACCCATTCAACATTTGTAGCCGTGCGGAGATACTCCTTAGTCTCGATCTTTCAAATTTGCAAAACTTTTCGTCCGGCACCAAGTGGTATCTAGTAAACTCATACTTTTCAGCTACAATCGATGGCGGCCTCTTATATGGAATGCCAAGAAGTTTTCACCTTCTTTGCTCATATGCTCCATCGTCGGGGTCAGAGAATCCATCTTCACCTTGTAGTTCAAGGTAATCCAAAATCCCTTCAATATCATCATCGTCGGACTCGGTACCTTTAAACCATTCATTGTCAAGTAAGTCTTCCACTTGCATCCGTTTGCATTCCTCTTTCTCATTTCTCGTTGAATCCTTGATATCTTCCTTAGTTACCTTACTTATGTCATTTGAAACTTCTTCGCTCGGGTCTTCTATACTTATGCATCCTTTCCATATCTTCTCCTTAGTCAAGGCATCTACTTTCCCATACTTGATTTTTACCCAATTGTCAAATCCCAGATTGTCTAACCAAGGTAATTCAGTTTTTTCTGCATCATTAGTCGAGGTCCAAAAGAATTCATCATCCCCAACTCTCTTAATACTGCTTCCCCATTACATTTATCATCATAAGGGTTGCAAGATGCCCAAAAAACTTCTCCAGGTGTTCTTATCTTTTCACACTAATGACTTCGAGTTACCTCGTCATTGGTGTCGCTTGAGGGATCCTCCATGCAGTAGATATCATCCTATACAGACTAGTTCTGTAGACAATGATCCTCATAATCAATCTTGAGTTTCTTTAGCAGATTTGGGTTAATTTTAGCATCCCCGAATTGTATTGCATACCAATCATCGAAGGATAAATTCCCGAACATAACATCATGTCTTTCGAGCTCATGCGGGCATGTCCATTCCTCGTCTTTCATGTTACCACGCCCGTTGCAATACTCGCGGAAAGAATTGCATGTAGGCCATGCTCATGTGGATTTGTCATTAGTGATAATTATCGGGGTGCAACAGTGCCTAATTGGTGGTTCCTCATCTTCTTCGAAAGAAAGTTTTTCCAACCTTTCTTCATCAGTGTATGCAGACCACATGAATTTGTTATCCTTGACCCTATCCTTATCGATTCCTCCATCGCAAATTTCGTTTTGAGGGTCGCATGAAGCCCATAGATCATACCATTCACCATTAGCTACGGGTATTTTCTTGCACCAGTGATACTTCCTCCTAGATGGGGATTGAGGGCATAAATTAATATCATTGGACCACCCGTTAATAACCTGCGTCCCTGATTCATCTACCTCAAGAAATTTGTCGGACCACGTATCCCAATTACGCCGTAACTCTGATATTTGGTTACGCGTAACTCACTCCTGTCATCAACATCAGTATCTTTCTTCATAATGCCACGATCCTTTTCCAACCCATGGTTACACCATAACTCGTCAGAAGTGTTACGGCGTAATTGAACAGTGTCTCTGGAATTTTCACTCGTAACAGAATTTTTGGTGGGAGAATTGACTTGTAACTTTGAATCTTCATCAGAAACGATGACCTTGCATTCCATCATAGGTTTTGTCCCTTCCGGTTTAGTGTTATTTTTCCTTACCTTTTCACTAAGCTTTTCCACCATTGTTTCAAGGTTTTTTAAGGTTGTGTCGTGATTGGAGAGGCTTCTATTAGTGTTTTCCTGGAATTCCTTTAGCCATTCATCTTGTTCCTTTTGTCTTTAGGCTGAGGTTTCCAGAAAATTCTTGATGGCCTCTTCAATGTTGGGCCTTTTTTCTCCAAAAGGTCCGCGGTTGTAGTTTCCAGATGGTCCTCCACGATAGCCATTACTATTCCGATTTTCCCCAAAAAACTGACAATTTTCTCAACATTTAACTTCTTCAATCTTGCTATCTTCGTCAATTTGAGGGAAATTTTTTGTGAGATGTCCTCTTCCACAGTTTTCGCAACCTACTTGGATGGCATGAACAATTTCTCTGATCTTGAGCGTATCCCGACCAAGATTCTCTAGCTTGTTAGTGATGGCGGCAATTCTATCAAGACTTCCGCTTAGGATTCTTTTGCTACCTCCATCGTGCCATTTTTGGGAATGATCGGCCATTTTTTGGATGGCTTTAATTGCCAGAGTGGGGGTCATGCTAGGAATTGGTCCTTGGTAGTCCAGCATCTGTCTTGTGGTTACGTTGATTCCTTTGTAAAAGATGTTGACCTTTTGCTGGTTGTTCAGGTCATGAGTTGGACACTTGTAGAGGAAATCGTTGTATCTGTCCCAGGCTTGATACAATGTTTCATCGTCATCTTGCTTGAAATTATGGATCTCCATAAGCTGATTAGATATCTTTGACGGAGGACAATATCTTTGGATGAAGTGCTTTTTAGTAGAGCCCATGTATCAAGCGCCCGTGACAATCTTCGATCCATCTTCTTGCTCCCCAAGAAGAGTCATGGGAACACCCTTAGCATAATGACCTCATGAGATACACGGAATGTTGAAAAGGCTTGCGATGTACAAGACATTCGAACATGCTCATACGCATCATCGTCCTTGTTTCCTGAAAAAGGGTTAGCACGAAGCTCCCTCATATATTGATCTTTAATCTCAAAACGGACATTAGCTCCAATTGCCGGTCTTACTAGCCCCGACCCTTGTTCTTCTCTTGTCAACGCTAAATATTCCTCAAGAGTGAGGTCATCAATGTCAACAACTTCCATTGTACCTAAAACATGAAAAAATATCGTGAGAAATTTGAAAATTTAAAACAAAATAGAAATGAAAGACTTAATGAAAATCCTAATATAACTCCCGTAAGAAGTATAAAAACTTGATGCGAGGTTTCTTGATCGGTTTTAATATTTATATTGTTTCATTATACCTATGGTCACCCTAATGTACTAACAGGCGGTGTACCGGTCGTGTGTAGTGTAGTATTCGGTAAAACCGAGGTCATCCCAAGAGCTATGTGTGCGGATTTTAACTAAGTCTAGGTGTCACACATTTTAATGTTGAAATGATTAATTAATAACTAAAGACAAAGAAAATAAAGAAAAGCAAGTAAAGGCGAGGGTTGTGATCAATAGAGGAGAAGTATGCTAACCTAGTTAGTCATCCTATCATGTTAAGTTCACGTTTAATTACTTCCAATTGCTTCAAGTAGGGGTAAAAGTCTCTAGGACAGCATTTGGTTAGTTCGTCCTAACCTATCAGCAAAGGTTTCCACCGGAGATCGCAGGTGACCCATTGAAAGTCCAGTTGTTTTCAGTCCCCTAAGCCAAGTCATTAAGTACCGCTACATGCAAGATTCATAACAATGAGTGACGGGGCGCTATCATCTTAAACACTCATCCCTAACTTCTTAAGTTCATCCAAACGGTAGGTGATCAATTGGTCAAATCGTACAAGCGAAGAAGGGTCGTCAGTTGGTGAATTCTTACCCTTCCTACTCAATCTAACTACTTAGGGTCAGTTGGTCATATCTCCTAAGTAACTAGCCACTACCGCCATTCAAAACTACCGAAACAAGGGTAGCTACCAACAAACTATGCATGCATACACTAGAAACAATTAAACAGAAGCAATGTAAACATCAAGTAAACAATCAAGGAATCATAACTAGGCTAGCACCAGAGGTGCTTAGCCGCTCATATTAACTAAAACAATCGATTCAATGTTTAACATTACGAAATACATGAATTGAAAGTAAAGAAATGATAAAATGCTAATGCTTGTCGTAGGGGAGTGATTTCTCCCTTGGAGATGGCCGTAATTGTGAAATTAGTTACGTCTTAGCTTGCAGCGGCGCGGAACCTCATTTGACCTAATTAGTTACGACGTAATCCTAGGTAGGAGTTACACCGTAATCTTCCGTTTAGTTGGTTTTCTGAGCCACTCTTCTGTTACGGCGTAATGTGAGAGGAGAGTTACACCGTAACATCTTCAAAATGAGAATACTATCATATATCTTCAATAAACTCTCCAAATCCGCGTCTCATTAGCTCCAATGCTCGTAATTTACCTAAAAGGGAAATATAGAGGAAAACAAGTGTAAATCCATATAAATGATATAAAATACGAGCATTATCGGGGGAAATTGACACTTAATATTCAGGATTATTTGATGTTATCACTCACCTATACTACACTATAACAGTTAGGTACACTACCTCTAGGTTATAAAAATTCGATGTTGCAACCGCAATCAGTCACCTAGATCCAAAGCTAAAAGAAGAATATCGTTTTGATGTAATATATATATATATATATATATATATATATATATATATATATATATATATATATATATATATATATATATATATATATATATATATATATATATATATATATATATATATATATATATATATATATATATATATATATATATATATATATATATATATATATATATATATATATATATATATATATATATATATATATATATATATATATATATATATATATATATATATATATATATATATATATATATATATATATATATATATATATATTATTTTTATACAAAATTTGGTTAACTAGTTTTTATTACCATATGTTGTGTTAACAGATCATATAGGATGTGCTTAAAGAGTTGGAGACCTAATGATTTCGGAAAAGCCAAAAACCGGTCGTCAGAAGAACCATAAACATATAAAATTTAAAGTAAGTTACTCCATCTCTCCTACAACGTCTACATACATACCAAGTTTGTATGTAGGCCTATACTAACATCACCAGATCTGTAACGTGCTTAGTGGTGATACCATTCAGTTTACAATCTGGAACGATGAAAACCTATAACAATAGCCGTGATCTCATGTTAGGTTTCAAAATATTGAGGTATATATCGAAAACCCCAAATATAATAACATAAGTTCTATTCATTTAATATAACAATATCCACCATATTACGTAACATTTATACTGATAGGTTATCATAATTAATGGCCAACGCCCATTAATCACATGCTCGGATTAAGCCCAAGTAGTTCACGAAGGTGGCATTGACTAGAACAACATAAGCCCAGGCCGAACGAGGCCTGGCAACTCCCTTCGGGAAGCATGAACACGTGCGCAAACAGGAAACTGTTACAACTATTGTTAACGGTTAAGATATACGAGTCTGACATATCATAGTGGGGAACACGCAGGAGAGCAGAGCACTCTCTTGTACGAGCCCAAGGATATTTGTCCTCCTTGTTTGCTCTCAGATGATCGACACTCGGCACTTTGGCGGCTATCGATCACTCCCAAAGGGTTTATCTCTAAACCCTACAATCCTCTCTATAAAAGGAGAGCAACACACAACATTACACAAGTTTTCACACATCTGGGACAAATACTGCCTCACAACAGTGAAGTATGGTTCTTGTTTAAGTGTTACCCAAGCTTCTTGATCTACATCAATCTCATCAGGTCCTTAACATTCAACACGGAAAATTAAAAAACAAAATCATTCCCATCCCATCTCTAAACCGATTTACATACCTTACGTAAACATGGCGCCATCCGTGGGGACATGATACAAAATAGCCGCAAATTTTATAAAAATTTTCACCTATCACTTATTTCTCACTCAAAAATCGAAAATAAATTTTCCCCTTCTTGCATAACCACCTTAACCAAACATGTCTGGTGAACAACCCCCTCAAACTTCGGACACAACCCAGTTGGAAGACCTCACTCGAAAACGAGGAACATCGACAACTAAGAAACCTCACAAAAGGCCATCAAGGGAGATGCATGGAATAAATGACCACGTCAACCTGCATACAACTCTGTTCCAAGAAGAACATGCAAGAACCCATGAGGAACATCAGGTACTCAGACCAAGTCCTCAGGTACGGTTCACACAAGAAAGTAGAGGTCAGGGTAGCTCGGAGCGACCCGGGCCAAAGTCACGGGTGGACGACTTTACTACACCAATATCTACCAACAAGCAAGGCCCACGGGTACAACAAGGGTAAGGGTTGCAATACATTCAGGTAACACCAAATGTGGCAGCATGCCGGGAATAATGGGCAAATGAAAGAAGGATGTCTAGTTCTCAGGTACACGCATTCCGTCATACTTCCCCTTTCCCACATAATAGCATACCTAGCAGTGAGGGCACCCCACCACCCAACACAAATCACAAGTTAACATAACTATGAGCCCAACCGAATGTGACACCCTAATATCCATACATAGTTCATCCCCTCAGAGCAACCAAACCCTCACACCACCCCAAAGTTAACAACAAACTGATGGAGAAAACCTAATCAGGCTACACACTAAAGCACTTTCCGGGGCGAAAGACAAAAAATCTCAAGGTCATCTACACCAGATAACCTGAAAGCCATAACTATATCCAGGGAATTTGTTTTTCCGTTGGATCTCTGAATATGAACTACCTGATAACCTAGTCATGCCTAAAAGTATAGGAATTTACAAGGGCATAGGAGATCCTGATTCCCATGTATGGGCATTTGAGGGGGCAATAAAAACATGCGCCTGGAATGACCCAATAGCCTATCACATGTTCCAACAAACACTAGCCGACTCAGCAATAACCTTGTTCAAAAGCTAGGCCAAGAACAACATCTCAGGTTGGCAAGACCTGAAAGACAATTCCTCTCCAACTTCCAGCCTTTGAGAAATTATACGGGAATTTCATAGATCTTCAATTACTCCGACAAAGTCCAAGGGAATCATTCAAAGATTTCACCGAATGATTTAAGAATGAAACCATGAAATTCCCAAGCTTCGGTGATCAACAACTAATCAGAGCTTTCATCTTTGAATTGATCAAGGGTCAGTTTTCAGAGGATCTGGGTCAGAGCCACCTGCAACATGGAAAGAATGCTTAGAGCTAGCAAGATAATTCATCAAAGGAAAGAAACTAAACACTAAGTGGCAAACCGAAGAATAAGTATCCAAAGGAAATTATAATGATAATAACAAACAGCATCACGAAAACAGGTCTAGGCCTCGGTCCGGCCAACCTAGAAGAGAAAGGGATAGAAGCGACATCAGAAACACTGAACGTAATGATACCAAAAATGGCAACATCAACACACTGTAAAAGATGCCAGCAGAAATCCTTATGATTGAAAGAGTATTAGACACCTAGGCCAGGCCAAGAACACTCCCTGGTGGCATCAAAAGAGATGAGAGATTGTTCTGAAGGTTTCACAACGACCATAGGCACGACACAAATTCTTGCAGGGAACTCAAAAAAGAAATCGATAAAGCAATCACCCAAGGCAAACCGGATCACTTACTCCCAGCAGCAAAAAAGACAACTACTATTGGCCCCGAGGAGCCAGTAGGACATATCAACATCATATTATCAAGGAAGCCTGAAAGCAACGATTGCATCACACAGGGTGAGGCGGATATATCAGCAATGATTGCATCACACAGGGTGAGGCGGATATATATGGGTGTGGGAAGTTCAGTCGACATCATGTACGATCACTGCTTTAACAAGCTACTAGAACATTTCAGAAGCAAGCTCAGTCCTTCAACAACACCACTAATTGGCTTCACCAGGAAGGTTGTATGCTCAGGGTACTATTAACCTTGAAATTACAGTGGGAACTTATCCACTATCTAAGACGATCATGTTGCAATTCCATATTGTCAAGTCCATATCAAATTACAATCAGGTTTGTCACTGAATTCCTCACGGACGCATGATGTTTCACTATCAAAAGCGAGTACCTAGGCCCTGAAACACTACCTGAACCAATGACATATGAAGTCACCTACAAAAGACAACAATTGGAAGAGGTCCCAGGCTACACCTCCGATACAGAAAAGCGTCTCGGCAAAAGAGACATCTCAGACATACCTTTGTCACACTTAAGTTGGTTAACTACACCAATATAGGTTACGAAGTGAAACAATCTCTTTTACGAGGAATCAGTATCTAACAACACAAACACACTGCTCGCGTATGAGAACTCATCCAGCAATGAATATGAGGAAAGTATCCTCAAAGGAGAGCCCAGAATTTGGACATCCAAGAGAAACAGCCAAGCTATAACACCAAGTCAAAGCCTCGTGCAGGTAATCTTCACAGAGCCATGAAAAACAAAGGGATAAGGTAAACTCAATCATACTTGGGAGTGACGAAAATAGCAGGCTAAGTTACATGCTCTCAGAGAAAAAAAGGGCATGTTACTCACGCAACCAACTAATCACAAGGGCAAAAGGGCTAGGTACTACAAGATACAAGTTCATCCAACACTTTCTGACCTTGTTGAAGACATGCCACCAACAAGAGAAACAAGAAACCTAGGCAAGCTCAATCCTGGTAAAGATAGGCCTCGTATAAAATACTAGTAACTAAAACAAGCAATACTTTCTAGGCACCACCTAAGGGGATCATACTCCCCTCTAATGGCAAGCATACAACCTGATAGGCATGCTACACTTAGGTGGATTTATCACTTTTTATCTTTCAATTAAGGCTTCTAACAGCCAGGATAGCTCATCTGTACTATTTCTATAAATATGCAATGACAAATCCAACACTTTTCTTACCAAGTGTCTCATATTAACTTACTATATACAAGCAAACATTTAGTCGAATGTAAATTAGCCTTTATGAACATGCTCATGAACAAAACAGGTGCATACGGGTAAAAAAAAGGGAGTACACCCGACGACGACTTGGATATGACTTCGTCGCGCAAGCCTATACCAAGGTACGCACATACCCACAATTTTCCACGAGAGAGTTGCTGGAAGATAGCTAGTCTAAGTATTAGTTATATGTGCGGCAAAACATGTGTACTTGTTATCATGTCAAAGTTAAACTAACTTTCAACGGCAGATATTCTTCATGTTTAACTGATCACTAAACATAAGAAATAACACACATACAGTAAATTAGTAAGATTATAGGGTTACAACATCCTAACTAAAAAACCCAAGCCAACACGCGCCTTGTAACATATATTGTAAATCGGCAAAGCGAGCTAATTTCACTAAGAGTTTAGGGTTACGACATCCTAACTAAAAAACCCATGCCAAAAGGTTCCTGGTAACGTACAAACATACAGTAATTTGGTGAAACAAGTCAATTTCACTAAGATTTCAGGGTCACGATATCCTAACTAAAAAACCCAAGCCTACATATGCCTAGAAAATACAAAAGCCCAAGACAAGAAAACTAGCCCAAATGAGCAAATTGGACAATGGTACAAAAGTAATCCAAATAAATGGGACACATATTGGGTTCAGTGAATGCCCAAACCTCTTAATTCTAGGATTTGAATAGAAAATACCTTAAGTGTTTATAACCTTAAAAACGAACAGGTCAATGAGCGCATAACCACTCAATGAGTCATCTTCAGGATACTCAGTACAAGACAAAGAAGAAAAGTCTCTCCAATCAGTGAGGCAGAACTCAAGGGGTGAATAATGAGTCAAGAAAAAGATGGTGGATTCAGTGAGTGATGACAATACCTCACTGAATCCTAAAACTCCTCACCAACTATTACCACTAAAGACAAGACTGAACATCAAGACTGAAGGCTAAGAATACTGAAGAATGGGCGAGACAAGGCGGGATAAGTTTGAACAGATAAGACGAAGTCCTTATCAACCCAAAGTTAAAATTTCTCTGAAACGCTAACAACCAGGATCAGTGTCATCACTGACAAGAAGAAAGCATCATTGTATCTTACCCAATATAGCCTTTCTAAATAGATTCAAAATATATCAGTATTTGGTCTTCTGTAACC
The DNA here is from genome assembly GCA_022545495.1 of Chrysanthemum lavandulifolium. NCBI lineage: Eukaryota > Viridiplantae > Streptophyta > Magnoliopsida > Asterales > Asteraceae > Chrysanthemum > Chrysanthemum lavandulifolium. The sequence continues at coordinate 236,098,224 of CM040243.1, read as the reverse complement.
ATGTCAGTTTGTCTTCTAGGATAGAGTCAAAAATCATACTTGTATAAATATCCATAAGGTAGGAGTGAAAGATTAAGCTTGTGCATTAATTGTGAAAAACACACACAAGAAATGTTTCACTCCTCCAAATACGACTATGTCCCTGAGATAGCTCAGTGGTACCTGAATAGTTTTGCTTCGACTTAGCCTAAGCTTAGTGAGGAGTCACACCCATACATGTCATTTCAATCCCAAGTGCTGTTCCGCAAGCACTTGGGTAATGTATTCTTTTTGATTCATTTTAATAAAGAATATAAACGTTGGAAAAATCCTTTATGTTTTATCTTGTTAAAACTGAATTTTAAACTGCTTTACTTCAGTCATGATTCACAATTAGTATTATTAACTGTTTTTAGCTATTTGTGAAAAGGGAACAACAAGTGGTATCAGGGCAGTCTGATTTATAAAACTCTTTTCAAGCCTCTAAAAAACGTTTTTAAAATCATGATCCTAACATGGCTGAAAGTGAAGTTCCCCAACTTGTCGATAAAAAGGGTGGAGCCTATGTTGCTGTTGCCCCACGACTTGAAGTTGGCAAATTTAACAAGTGGAAAAAGCGAATGCTTTGCTACTTGACTGGGATGGAAACTTATTACATTAAGTGTATTAATGAAGGTCCATTTGTCCCAAAGACTGCTGAAGGTCTGCCTAAACTTGAAGCTCAGTGGACCCAAGATGAAAGGAGGGTGGTCAACCAGGACCAAAGACTCAAAAGCATCATCATATCTTGTCTTCCTAATGATGTAATGGAGTCTGTCATTTATTGTAGTACAGCCAAACAAGCCTGGAATGACCTGGTCCACAGTTATGAAGGTCCCTCAGATACCAAGTAAAACAGGATCATGGACCTGAAACTTGAGTACAATACCTTCAGAGCCAAACACTCAAAAACCCTCTCTCAAACTTACACCCGTTATAAAACTCTGTTAAATGAATTATCAAATGATGGTGTCAAGTTGTCCAAACATGAGATTAGTGTTGGTTTTTTTAACAGTCTCCCTAAGAAGTGGTTGCATTTTTCTCAGGGACTTAGAAATGCAAATCATATTCAGAATCTTGAACTTCCTGAAATCTACGGGAAATTCGTTTATGAAGATAATCTCATCAATAGACTATACCCTGATTTGAAAAAGTCTCAGGAAGTCAAAAATTCCCCGACAACCACTTCAACACCCATTTCTACTGGTTTTTATTCAAACAATGTGGTTCAGGATTTTCACAAAAATTCTGATGATGAGGTTGATGAGAGAACGAGGAGTACCTGAATGACTTAAACATTGAGTTTCAGGAAAGGGCACTCCTTGATAACTCTAAAAGGTTTATTAGAAGGAACAAAAGTTTTTCAAATGCTAAAGCTAATGAGGAAACTGAGTGTTTTAAGTGTCACAAAAAGAGTTATTTTACTAAAGACTATTTTTCAAAAACTATTTCTGAACCCTCTTACAAACCCTCAGGGTCAAACCAGTCCTTAGGTTTTAGCAAATTTCAACCAAAGCTCTTTCAGTCTCATCAAAATTTTCAAAACAAGTCTGACCAAAACAAAGTTGTTGATTTTGAAGCTAAGTATAGGAAAGCCAAGGCTAATCTAGCTATTCTTGAGGTAACTCCCTCAGAAACAACACAAAATGTTAAATCTGTGCAGGGTAAAAACAAGGGTCTGGTAGCTGAAGTCTTTGACAGGGATGAAGAGCCAGTCTTCTTAGATGATAAAATGGTGCATGTCAGTACACTGATAGCTCTCTCAGAAGAGGACAAGCTAGCTGTCAGAAAGAATCACACTAGGAATGGTGAATGGGTTAACAACACTATGAGGAAGGTAAACATTTTACTTTCCATGGATGATAATTCAGATTGGCAATCTTTCATGAATTATATTAATTTTGACCTTAAGTTCGTAGGAGAGCAACGAATAAATCTGTTTTCCAAATACAACAAGTTAAGATTTGAATTGAATAAGTGTAGAGATGAATTGCGTATTTTAAAACAAGCCAAACTTGAGGCTGTTACACTACAAATTCAAAACACTGAGTTAGTAACACGTAATCAAGTTCTTCAGGAAGAACTTAAGAAGGAAAAACAAATCATTGAAAGCTGGACTGCTAAGAACCCTAGAGTTTATGAAGCTGCTCAAGCCCCCAGTAACAAAAAAGAGAATTCTAGGTGAGGATCAACTCACTGATCCTCTCAGTGAAGGTCAAAGTCCTAAGCCTTTTGTGTCTGCCGGTTTACTCTCTGAAAAAGAGATGATGCCTAAACCCAGTGATTGGGTTGAAAGGTTAAACCCTGAGAGTAAGCTTCCAAACTTTGATTCTGCAAGGATACTTGAGCCTGAAAGTCAAGCACTCAAGAGCATGCTTGGACTCCCTGATGTACCCAGTAGTAATGATCACATCACTGAGTCTGAAGCTGAATCTCAAGCAACGCCCACCTCGAAATCTCTTGTGGGGCGCACCTAGCTCGAGCTTACTCCTTTACAATTCAACCCTCACTCTCCAAAAGAAAGGTCGGGGCCTTGGTAGAACAATATTGAAAAGACCCAAGAAACCAACCCAAGAAGATTCGGTTCCTCACGAGACTTCCACATTTTCGATTCTCTTGAAGAAGACCAAATCAAGCGATTGGTGAACTTGTGAGGAAGTTGAGTGAAAAGATGAACTCAGCTGAGAAGGTTCCTGATTCAAAAATCAATGAACCAAAGTCAATCTCAAGCTCCTCCAAGTCTAAAAGCAACTTAAAGTCCAAAAAAAGTGTGATATGTGCCATTATACAAGCCATACCACTAATAATTGCTATAGAATCATTTTTTGCATGATCTGCAAAAAGGAAGATCACATAAATTATGATCACTTACAGTATGTAAGATCATTCAATGAAGCAAGTTATACCAACCTTGGTCATCAGTATGCTTCATCATCAAAGCAGGCTCAAAGGCCTAAAGCAAAACCTTTTCCTCCTTGCCCACACTGTGGCTTTAATGATCATCATCCTGATGATTGTCTCATGAACTCCTGCTATGAAATATGTGGAAATCCAGCACATGAGACATCTCAGCATGATAGGGTCATACAAGCAAGGAGAAGTTCAAAACAACCCCGCATCACTGAGTCTTCCTCAGTAAGCAAGTGCAAAACATGTGGTAGCATACTTCACTCAACCACTGACCATGAGTCCATTGCAAAGTTTAAACAAATCATCAGACCCAAGCCCACTAGTAAGTGGGTTTTCAAGAGACACTAACTCAGTTTACTATTTGTGTAGAGACATGCCAGGGAGCCTATTTGGCATCTAGATAGTGAATGTTCAAGGAGCATGACTGGTGTGAAGGAATATCTGCACAAATATGTGAAGGAACTAGGACCTAAGGTAGTTTTTGGTGATAACTAATCTTGCCCCACTGAAGGTTATGGGTCAGTAAACTGTAATGGTATAGTGTTCACTAAAATAGCATATGTCAATGGTCTGAAGTACAATCTCATCAGTGTTAGTCAGTTGTGTGATGCAAAATATATAGTGCAATTCAATGATAAACAAGGTACTATTTTCAATGCCAACAAAGAAGTTGTTCTTATAGCTCCTAGGAGAGATGATGTATATGTACTTGACATGTCAACTCTCTCTCAGAATGGAACTTCTCTCTTTGTCAAAGCCACTGAAACTGTCAACTGGCTGTGGCACAAGAGACCCTCTCATTTAAACTTCAAGAATAAAAACAACTTGGCAAAACAAAACAAAGTCCTTGGTTTACCATCACTGGTATTTTCAAAAGATAAACCATGCTCAGCCTGTGAAAAATGCAAACATCACAGAGCATCATTCAAAACAAAATAAAATTTCTCCATCAAAAGCTGCCTTCACCTCTTGCATATGGATCTGTTTGGACCTGTAAGTCCAAGATCAATCCAGCATGAGAAGTATACTCTTGTCATTGTTGATGAGTTCTCAAGATACACTTGGGTATACTTTGTTTCCAAAAAGGTCCAGGAAGCTGAAACAATAATGTCATTCATCGGAAGATTAAAACCAAAATGACATTCTTGTTAAACAAATCGAACCGATAATGGTACCGAGTTCAAAAATCGGGAGCTTGAGAGTTTCGTGATGAAAAGGAATTTCTAAAAATTTCGTCTCCTTACACCCTTGAACAAAATGGGGTAGCTGAAAGGAAAAACATAACTCTCATTGAGGGAGCTAGAACCATGCTAAATGGCTCAGCACTCTCAAAGCACTTTTGGACTGAAGTTGTTAAAACAGCCTATTATACTCAAAATAGATCAATCATTGTCAAAAGGCACAACAAAACCCCATATGAGATCTTCAAAGGAAGACTTCCTTATATCAACTACTTTCATGTGTTTGGGTTTCCTATGTTCATTAACAATCACAAGGATCACTTAGGAAAATTTGATGTAAAAGCTGATGATGGATATTTCTTAGGTTACTCAATGATATCTAAAGCTTTCAGGGTGTTCAACACTAGAAGACAATAAGTTAAGAAAACCTTCCATGTCACCTTTGATGAAAGCACTGAAAGTATCAAGTTCTCCAACACCTCAGTGGAGGGAATATGAATTGATGACTCATCTAGATACCCTCCTGATGAGTTCAACTCTGAAAAAAATTCCTCATATCAAGCAGATGCTGACATCTCATACTACATTTTGCCTCACAATCTCCCTCAACCAACCATCACTGAATTCATTGATAATACATCAGTCCCTACTGGGATAGGTCATACTGAACCAAATGTTCAGGAACCAGAAATTCATGAATCTCAACCTGAACAACAATCTACCTCATCAATTGATCATGTTTCTATTGTTCCAGCCCCTGAACCCATTCCTAAGTTCCTAGTGACCTCATCAAGCTCAGATCCTAAACCATAAAGTAAGTGGACAAGATCTCAAGACATTAAGCTTGTAAACATCATTGGTGAACCCACTTAAGGCATGCTTACAAGGAGCATGGCTGCTAAACTATCAACAGCCTCAGCCAATGAATGCTGATTTTCTCTCAGAAATAGAACCCAAAAGTGTCACTGAAGCTTTGAAACGTCTAGCTGGGTTCAGGCTATGCAAGAGGAACTTCAATAGTTTGACAGAAACAAAGTCATGACCCTTATCAAATGTCCTCAGGATTTCAATTTCATAGGAATGAAGTGGGTTTTCAGAAACAAAACTGATGAAAATGACATTGTCATTAAAAACAAAGCCAGACTTGTAGCAAAAGGTTACAATCAACAAGAAGGCATTGACTATGATGAGACATTTGCTCTTGTTGCAGGAAAGGGAGCCATCAGGATCTTCTTTTCTTATGCAACATACATGAACTTCAAGGTTTACCAAATGGATGTGAAAAGTGCCTTCCTGAATGGTAAACTCAAAGAAGATGTTTATGTACAGCAGACCCCAGGCTTTGAGAGTAGTGAGTACCCTGAATATGTCTACAAGCTTGACAAAGCCCTATATGGACTGAAACAAGCTCCCAGAGCATGGTTTGAAACTCTCTCAGCCTTCCTGATCCAAAAAAAGTTTGTAAGAGGAAAGATAGACAACACCATGTTTATCTATAGTGTAGGATCGAAATATTATTGTGTTGATGATTCGGGTAGTCTTGGATGATGGAAAAACATGTTTGCCATTAGAGAGAGAAAGTAGAGAGTTGGGTGTTTCTTGGTAGAGACTTAGTTTACAAAATATGGAATGTTAGATTGAGAAAAGCACCACCCCTTCCATGAATTGAAGGGGTATTTATACTTACAAACATAACGACCTCCTATCGGCCTGTGGATCAGGTATACAGTGGGTAAAGACCCGTCCTTCCTCCACGGTGTTACTCTAAACTATTCTACGATACTGACTAACTAATTAACTACATAATAATGTAAATCACTACAAGTCTACGAGCTAACTTATGCTAGATAATATTTGGGGTGACCGACTCTTCACAATGGAATTTCCAATTCCTAACAATCTCCCCCTAAGGGAGGTCACCCCATGTTTTACATTTTGAATCCTAGCATTCTATTTAATCTTCAATTTTGAGCTCGTAGACTTGAATTCTTCAACTTCTGCATCTTTGTGCTTTAGTAGCGATTATTCAAAGTCCGCATTGATTTGTACTTTTAGTGGAGGCCTTTAACTGATCCACATCTTTGATGATCTATGAGCTTTCTTTGAGATCATCAGCCACAACAAATCTCTCTGGATCATCCATAGTTGTGTTGCCTTCATGTGATGTTGTGACTTTTGGACCGACATGCTCACACTTTTGAATCAAAACATCTTTCCATAAGAGTAGCGGAAGCTTTACTGGTTCAAGATATTTGCAGCAGCGTAGTAGAAGAATAGTATTAAAATATGAGAACCTGGTTATGTAGATATGCACCCGTCATGATTTCTTCAAATTAAGTGTGGATGCTGTGAGCAAGCGGCTTTGGATTGATGCCTCAATTCTGATCAGCTGCAATCGTCCAAATGTACCTGCAAACAACGATTAGCAATAAAACACACGAAATTGTCTTTGATCACTTTCGTTGAATTGAGGTACACGCCCACGGTTCCCGTTGATCAAGACAAGCACTTGTCGTAATTAGGTAGGATTCCTAAGAATCTCTTTGTGGGGTTTCGCAATTGTTCTATTTGTTCTCAAACCGGAACGTCTCAAAGAAGACAACACGGAGTGAGTGAACCGGTGAATTGAGATTCATCGATTGATGAAAATTGATTTGAAAACAATCGCGTATTGCTTAGAAGAAAGAGTTTTGCAATCTGACGAAGGTTTTATGAGAAATATCAATTTTCAATCAAAATACCTTTTGTATTAGAAAATGAGTACACATTCAATGTGCTAGAGAAAAGAAGAGATTTACACATCGAACGGTTTTTCCAAAAGTATTTTTTTCAATCAGAGATACTTTTTTTGTTTGAAATATGAATACACATTCGATGTGCTAAAGAAAAAGAAGATTTGCACATCGAACGGTTTTTCCAAAAGTATTCGTCAATTCATTTCCTGGACCAAGGTTGATTCACGAGTGAATCACCCCATTCTTTCTATCCAGTTGTCACAAGCTTGATCTTTTGGAAAGATCTCACATGTCACCCACCAAAAGCTTGTTTGATGTTGGCTCTAGAAGGATTTCCATCTTCATCGTGAATATATTTAATATATCACTTGGATGTTCCGCAATACCACAAGGATGATGCGTGGGAGTCTTAATATATTCTTACTTTCCACATTGTGTGAAACAAAGAAGTCTTCGTTAATTTTGTGTCCTAATGAGATATTGTGGATGATCTCTTGGCTCTAGACTCAATAGTGCATATTTGGTTCCTATCTTGGGAGACTAGGGAGAGGGTCTCCTTCTTCAATATCAACAATCTCTAAGAGAAAGTCGATAGATAATGTCGGTTCCCGTGAGAATGAAACAAGCCTTTTAAGAGGAACTTGAGTAGCTTGGGAAGTTTAGTGCGGTTCGTCACTTTGGGTCCATGACGTCTTGTCTTCAATACCGGTGTTACCTTAGTAACCACCGAGAGTATATGTATTGAACCCGATTCTTGCCCTAAGGTTGAATTATTGGAGGACTATTTCTTTTCACCCTTTTCTCATTTAATTCTTTTCATTCTTCAACCCCTTCAAGCTTACCGAGACTTCATAACTAGAACCTTGTTGGGTTTATTCGATTACTAGCTCTGTCTCGATCGCACTCTTCCCATATTCTCATTTTCTCCTTTTTCAATATACCTAAGGACTCTACACTATCTAGTGGATTATCCTCGGTAGATCCCTCCGTTCGGCGGATCGTGGGAACAAATACCTAACCTAACCATCCTTATAACTCCATGCATAAAGTAAAATGGTCGGTCTTTTGGTATAGTTCATTCTTTCTTGAAACCAATAGAAAAATCATTTGGAAAATCAATCAAGGTACTTTTGATACGAGATCAAAGCATTTTATACCTTAATAGTTTTGATCATTTAGAAAACCTCCCCCTCAACATGTGCATATGATTTAAAAATTGTTTAGCACATGGAGGCAAGAGTTCTTTAGAAATAATTTCTTTGATCACAATTTCCTTAGAAAAAGCATTTTGATTTTCTTTGGTAAATTCTCCCCCTCAATATGTGCATAGGATATTTTAAATCATTTTATCACATAGAGGAAAGAGTTCTTTTGAAGCACTTCCACGATTACATCGCCATTAAGAAACCATTTAGAAAATCAATCAAAATGCGTATGTTGAAACATAGAAATCTTTGTACCTTGAAAGTTTATTTTCTTTTGAAATGCTCCCCCTCGATATGTGCTTTGAGATTCAAAGCGTTTAGCACATATGAGAGAGCGACTGCACAATTGAATCAAAACGATCACCTTTATCAAATTTTATTATTAAATCATAAATTCTCCCCTGATCAAAAATATCAAATCCTTTGAGATTTTGGATCCCAAGTGATTTAATACGGTTTAGTAAACATGGGAGAAAATGTGCCTGATTTAAAAACTCATCTAGTTTTTGGATAAATGCTCCTCCTCAACATGTGCATTGTATATTTGAAATCGTTTGGCACATGGAGGCAGGTGTGCCTTTAAAGGACTAAAACCAATTCCATTAAAACAGACAAGAGATTTAAATCACGATCTCTCCCCCGATCAAAAATTTCAAACCATTTGAGATTTGATTTTGGGGAAAGACGTGGCAAGATTTAATTTTGAAAAATGACAGATAAGGACCAATTTAAGACATTAAAGATTGTTAGTGTCAGGTATGATTGTTTTAATAGATCTTTAAGAAAAATAAAACAATTTCACAATCAAACTAGAACAGAAAAAAATTTATTTTTAAAGATCTTTGAGTTTTAAAGAGAATCATACCATGACATAACATTAAATCTTTAGATCACTACATATTATTGTACAAACCGGACTTTCATGAAGAAATATCGTTTGAAAATACTTAAGTTTGAAATCACTCTCCCCCTCAATCAATGACCGTAGTCGTTGATTGAGTGACTTATATTTGAAAAAATGAAGTTCGGTTGATTTCCAAAATTTTAGTCCAATTTATTTTCAAAACAATATTTTTCCATTTTCAAAACAATGTTTTCAAGATTGTTTAAAAATGGTATCTCGCACAAAATACGTTAGGTGGTAGAGTCGCTACATTGATGTTGTTGTAGGGCTTGGAAGAAAACCGTTTGCTGATGCAATGAGACTTCTTACGTTGCATTTTAATGCCAACTGAGGTCAAATTAAGCTCCGTTTCTTCAATCACTTAGAAGAAAACCATTTGCTGATGCAGTGAGACCTCTTACGTTGCATTTTTCCATGCCAACACTCCATAGAAGTCCAATTAAGCTCCGTTTCTTCATTTGTCAACCCAAGAGATAGTTACCCTTTCCTTTCGGCATCCAATCATCTTCAATTGTGGGATCCGGATCGGGAACATTCTTATATACCAATATACCTGCATACGTTAGTGAACACACATACAGATATATGGTGGTCGACAACACCCAAACAACAATCGACTAATACAAGTCAATCCAGCATATCAATCAGTTCATATAAGGCATGGGATTTATGTGTTCATCAAACTCTAATCATCTAATCCTAAAAATCTTATCCTAGGCACCTAGTCCTTCAACGTAGGTTAACATCATTTTTCAGTTAAGCATTTAGGATAATTCGATAATTCTGATAGATGATATAAATTTGAAAAATATTCTCCCCCTCAATCAATGACTCATTTTATGAAAAGATTAAAAGCGCGGAAGTCATTGATTGAGTTTGAAAATTTATGAAAACTCCGAAACTGATTGATTTTCAAGCAACTCATTTACCACCATTAAGTTAAAACAAATATTTTTCTGAAGAATTTTAGACGGAAAAATATTTGAGTAGGAACAGCAGTCTTTTTGATGACATGCTTTCCTTGTTTGTATTAGGATAAGTGCACGAAATATTTAAAAAAATGGTTTAGCGCAACACTTTCCTTCCTTGAAGAACGGGTTGCTATCTGAAATAATAGCAAGCCATTGTTTAAGCACGAGTTACAGTCTGAAATAACTGCAAGCCATAATTTTAGACATGTTTTGGAAAAAGAATATTTACACCTCCTGCTCGAACTTCATCTATGGTCCCGTGCCATTATTGAATGACATTTCTAAGACCACAGATGTTATCGATACCAGAAGACATGTCTTGGAAAAACATATTTTTGGTATTTTTCAAATTTTCTGATTTTTATGGGTTTTTGAAGGATTTATATTTTTCTATTTTCTTTTATAGGTTTTATATTTTTGTATTTGGTTTTTGAAAAATATATACAAATAGATAGAGTAGATGATATAGTTTAAGAAGACGATGATACGAGTACCGGGATAGGGATATTGATCCTGCTGCTCCTTTTAAGAATAATCACAGTGATTCTTCATTCGAGGTTATATCATTTAATAGAACAACAGCAACGTATCATCCAACGTTTAAATAATTCTTCTCAAGTTCCTTTTCCACTGAAGTCAGAAGCAATCCATTCCAAAAGGTGTCAAGAGAACAATTTCCCCAAGTAGATGAATTGATGCGATCGGTCTCTTAGACTAGAGCTCACGAACCCGAATACACATATACCGAAGGCGGAGAAACTTATACCATCAAGTAGCAGATTAAGTCCAATAGCCAAAGAGTAACCCGACGTATACTTTTCTCTCCCTCGAAGAAAGTGTATGAAGCTCAAGAACCAAGTACCAATGCCCAAGAGAGAATAACCGATAACATTGAAGAGGCGGTGGAATCACGATTATCTCTGCGGGTGACAATCTGCGGATGTCAACACCGGAATAAGTGATTATATCTACGAATCACCGATTAAGCCCTCAAGTAAAACATTTGAGTATCCCCAATGTACACAATCTCTCTCCCGATGATTGTGATAACATCAAAATCATCATACACTTGTGTACCTCTTTCATCTTGAAACTAACTCTTCCATCTCTTCCCCACATAGTTGGAATAAGAACACTAAACGCCATGAGATAAACATTGAGTTTCTCTGCGGTAATGACCTGCGTCTTCCCAGGATATCACTTAGAAGTATTAAGTTTATCAAGTTTACTCGCGTTTAGATGTTTGTCTCCTTCCCCCTTGCTGGTTTTGACACTTCAGAATCAACAACATCTTATCAGCCAAAATACTTGAAATCTTTTTAAGAAGACCACATTTAATCTTTGTGAGAATCAACTTGCTGAAGAATAGGAGCAAGTCTAAATGGGGATTAAACCTGACTTTTCACTCTCCCCCAATTAGTGCACTCCCCTAAACCGACAATATGTTTGATAAATGCCCAGATTAAGAAGAAGTCTTTAGATCGTTAAATGCAACTCGTCTTTAGTCTTCTAACATGTAGGAACAATGTAGAACCGATCAGACTCGACCTTCTTCAAGATTTTCGGTTGGGAATAGTTAGTTAACATCTTCAACTCACCAAATGCATTCCCGTTAACTTGTATATAGCAAATCCCTTAACTCAAATCCCTCCCAATCAAACAAGAGCGTAAAGACGCTCATCAAGGAAATCCGCCCGCAACTGGAAGCACTTTAATCAAAATCAGCCCGTGTGAAGATATCAACCAACGGCTCTTAGAAGAAACTCCATGTAACGATGACCCGATAAGAAGAAGCTCGGTTCTTACATGAGTTAGAGCCGTTGACCATTTATTCTCTAATATCAATCAACCATGCAAAAAATTCACACTTTTTCTCCCCCTCAAGAATTGCATACGGAGATGCCATTCTTGATTAAGTAAGTGATTATCATCCAAATGCATTCTATTCACACTTCTCTCCCGTAAAATTAGCACATGATGTCGCCATCTTCATTATATTGAGCAAGTGGAATAAGAGTAATTATCAGTAGTCCGGTTCACTTGGTGATTGAAGCGCATGGAAAAAGCATGAAGCATGTTGATGAGAATGGTCATAATAAGAAGATTTCTCTTCTTCCGAAGATCAAGCGCACTGAGACGTACACTTTTCTTTTCTTTAGAGAACGAGGCATGAACTGTTGAGTTCATACGTCATAAGAAGATTTCTCTTCTTGGAAGATAAAGCACCGACACGCATAATTTTCTTTTCTTTAGAGTACGAGGCATGAGCTGTTGTGTTCATCGTCATAATCTCTCTTTTCAACTCTCTTGGCAAAACTTGTAATCAACCCCATTATCATTCAGTAGGCTCTATGTAGTGACAGTTGATGGAGAAAAACCAATATGATGAATTTGACCCTGAAGTAAACTAACCCGAACTCGTGACTTAAACTTGCACATATGTACCAAAGAGCGGTGCCGAGACTTCATCGTCCATTGAATCTCTAAGTACTCTATACTCTTCATCCAACCAACCATCAAGTATAAGATGTACATTACCTCTTGAAAATCTACAATTGAATGTGACACTGAGCACTACAACGTAACTCCTTAAAGTGATAGTTATTTTGTAGTGGTAAGAGCCCAATTCCCCCAAGTGGTAAAAGAAAAGGTAGAAGTCACCCAACAATAACTAGATTTCCAAGTCTTCGTTTTTTGATAATAAGCTTGAACAAGGATCATGAAGAATCTTCATCCATCCATCCCCGATACCTTCAGATACTAAGTACACTCACCCATGATAATTCACTTCAACCTCAAATAAATAATAGTGAATTAACCCCGTTGTCACATCTTCTAGTTAAAAGCTCAATTCTAGCCTCCTTTGACGTTTTAAGTGAACTATGATAATGGTTTCATCCCGACCATGGTTAAAGGCACATAACCCCGTAAAACCTTGTAATAACCAAACTGCCATGAAGAAAATCCAAACACACATCCAATTCATGAAATACACCCTTTTATCCCTTCTTCGAAGTAGAAACCGTAGCACCAACATCTGAAAAGATCCTGAAATACGCTTTCCTTTCTCTAGGATGGTTCCATCATTATGGGATTTTAGAACTCTATGGTTTAAACCGAGAAATAGTTTCTTTCGTGGGATTTTACAAAACCAAGAATAAACCGTAATATAGATCCAGAAATGCACTTTACTATTACCAGGATGTTTCCATTGTCATGGGATTTTACAAGTCTATGATTTGAACCAGAAATAGATTATTTCCCGGATTTTACAAAATCAAGACAAAACCGTGAGACAATGTCGACTTGAATGTGTTATGACAACTTTGGTTTCAATGAATTTCTATTTTAGGTGAATGTCTGGTGGTTCATCGGTTCATTATCCAACATCATCAACAACATCAACCATCCAATAAACACTTTGGTAAATACATCAATCACGTATTCTGTCGGCTATTATAGTGACCACATGGAGAAATAGACCCGATATGCCAAACTTGAACAAGACGTAACATTCCCCGAATTTCTTACTTAAGCTTGCACTAATCCTCGTGGAAAAGAAACGGTGTACCCAATGTACAAAACCTCTTGACGTATCCTCAACTGCGTGAGACACCGAAGTGATAGCTACGTTGTGGGTTAAGCGAGAAAGAATCACAACCGTAACTAAATAGCCAAGTCTTTATCACACTCTTTAAATGCTCAAGCAAGTCATCTTCGCGGAAGGGTAGAAAGAAAGAAGACGAAAATAAGTAAACGCGGCCGGAAAACTCCACACCAAATCCCAATGAGAAATATCGTACTGACAACCCCTTAGTCAACTTTTTACAATAAACACTTCAAACCTTGACCAAATATTCTCCGTGAAGATGTATGTACCAAAGTAATCTCGTAACACAACAAATCTCATCAGCACACGAATTTTCATCAACAAATCTCATTAAATACAAATCATTGCATTTATTCAAGCCCACTTTCCTTCCAAAAATGAAAGCCTAAGTACTTTATGATCCAAAACCCGATCACAATATACGCCCCGTAAAATAATCACTCCAGCCCATGAAATTAGTTCCACTTCCGAAGCCGTCAAGCCCAAATGCAAGATTATCCCATTCCAGGTCCAGTAGTAGCCCAATAAACAACATAATACACCACTTCCCACGATTACAATTACATGATGGTTTAAATTATTTGTTTCATTGAGGTCTTTTAAAACGGAACATAATGAAGTTTCCAAAATGAATAAACTAATCCATGAGATTCGTGATTTCTCATACGTTGAATGAGATTCGTGTCCCATGTAATGTGATATATCAATCAAAAATTTGTGATGCCACCATATGATTAACCAATGTTATTCGGTCCATTTCACACACCATATCAACATGTCAACAAATCCAAGCTTAGGCCCAAAATACACCTTGGCCCATCCATATACGTTGCATCATAATAGTACACGAACCCTAATCAACCGGGGTTATAAAAAGGCACTTATCTCACATACATAACCTTTCACAAACCCTAATTATTCTCACAGAAAAAAAAGATCCGCCTCTCTTCACCTCTGGAACATCACACACCCATCAAACCCTAATATCATTAAAAAATAATCCGCCCCCCATTAAATCAAATCTCATTCATCACACGAAATTACACTCACAAAACAAGAACCTAGTCTCATTATCGGTATATCCACTGCCCCATTATTCTGCTTCACATCAAATCACACATCACCACAGGGATGGTTTGATGTCGTTTGTGCCACAGGGATGGCTTAAGATTTGAGACCAAGGCAGCCAGTCGAATGGTAAGTATTCATTTTATAATATATCAAACGAACCAGAAACATGGAGATAACATAATTGTTAGTATTCCATTTTCTTGAACTTCAGATATTATCAAACATTTTAGATCAGTGATAAGTTAATTCTCGTGAACACTGACCTTAGAGTCATGATATTATGAAGAACTAATTTAGAGATAGGATTGAGACGTATTATTATTATTTTTGAAACACTGACCTAATGAAAATTGAATTTAACATGGCTTGTTAAATTTATTTCATGGGTCGAATAGTTCACAAAAACTTGATCGGTGATGGTTATTTTTCTTTCAAATGGTTGATGTTGAGACATTGATTATTACGAAAGAATAAAAAATGAGATCATTAATGAGGGTGTGTCTTGACTTGTATGATGACTGAGGGTTGTCACGAGTCATGGTATTGATATAGAAGAGACTTGTGATGAATTGTTGATATTTGTGATTGTTGATATGATGATGTGATACTTGTCGATATGAGTCTGGTTGTATGATGTTGTATTAAGTTTAGTTGTTGCGTCATGGTCAAATAGTCTTGGTCTTCTTCTTCATCATTTCTGTCAAGTCGCCATATGGAGTCAAGTCGCTAGCACCAAGTTGCTACGACTTGTAAATACAAGTCGCTAGGCAGTTTTAATACTCAACTCGCTACACAGTTGTTTTGACAAGTCGCTACATATATTCATGGCATCTGGACAGTTTTGTGACAAGTTGCTAACTTGAAATATGACCTTTTTCCGATGAGTTTTCCGACCATATTCATATTTACCCAGTTTACCCAGAAAATTGCATATGAAACTCTTCATCTTTGACCCAATTTGACAAGGCAAATATGACCATTTGACCCATTTAGACCATGAGAATAGACCAGTTTTGACCTCAAAAAAAATCAAACCATTTGACCATATGTTTTCACTGATGGTACAAAAAAATCTAAAAAGATGAAAAAACAAGTATCAGTTTTGGACATATGGATGACACAAAAACATGTAAAGACCAGTTTGAACCATGAAGTATTGACCAAAAGATGAATCCAAATACGTGTTAAAAACAGTTAACCACAAATAATAAATGGACAACAAATATTCCGACCATCAAAATCCACGAACTAGTTTAAAACCATGTAACAAAACTGAAAAAATCATCAACACACAAAAAACCTTGGCTCTGATACCAATTGTAGGATCGAAATATTATTGTGTTGATGATTCGTGTGGTCTTGGATGATGGAAAAACATGTTAGCCATTAGAGAGATAAAGTAGAGAGTTGGGTGTTTCTTGGTAGAGACTTGGTTTACAAAATATGGAATGTTAGATTGAGAAAATCACCACCCCTTCCATGGATGGAAGGGTTATTTATACTTACAAACATAACGACCTCCTATCGGCCTGTGGATCAGGTATACCGTGGGTAAAGACCCATCCTTCCTCCACGGTATTACTCTAAACTATTCTACGCTACTGACTAACTAATTAACTACATAATAACGTAAATCACTATAAGTCTACGAGCTAACTTATGCTAGATAATGTTTGGGGTGACCGACTCTTCATAATGGAATTTCCAATTCCTAACATATAGGACAAAACAAGATGTGATACTAGTCCAAGTATATGTTGATGACATCATCTTTGGCTCAACAAATTACACTATTTGCAAACAGTTTCAAAAAGTGATGACAAAGAAATTTGAAATGAGCATGATGGGTGAACTCAGATACTTCCTTGGACTACAAATCAGGAAAAATGACAAAGGAATCACCATCAATCAAGAGAAATATACCAGAAATCTCTTGAAGAAATATGAGATCTCTGATTGTGCCTCAGTGAAGACTCAAATGGTCCCTCCAAATAACCTTGGACCAGATCTCACATGAAAATCAGTCAATCAAACTTACTTCATAGGAATTGTAGGATCACTAAGGTATCTCACTGCTTCCAGACCAGACATACAATTCTCAGTATGTCTGATTGCAAGATATCAGGCTAATCCTAAGGAATCTCATCTCACTGCAGCCAAAAGAAACCTCAGATACCTAAAGGGTACTCCAAGTCTTGGACTTTACTATCCTAAATGTTCAGGGTTTGACCTCAAAGGTTATTCTGACTCAGACTATGCATGCTGTAACATGGATAGGAAAAGTACTTCAGGATCCTTCCAATTCCTTGGAGGAAAGCTTGTCTGTTGGAGCACAAAAGCAAAGAATCAAGATGTCCTCGGTGAAATTTGAATACGTGGCATTGCAGGATCTTTTTACTAATGTGCTATGATTGAAAAGTCAACTCAGTGACTATGAAATCCATTACAAGATGGTACCTATATTTTGTGATAACACCAGTGCTATTGCAATCTCCAACAACCCTGTCCTTCACCAAAGAACTAAACACATTGATATCAGATATCATTTTATAACGGACCACATCATGAAATGAGACATAGAAATCTATTTCATCCCTACTGAATATCAGCTAGCTGATATTTTTACTAAACCTTTAGATGAACCTACCTTCAACAGACAAAAAGCTGAATTGGGAATGCTTGATATTGAAAGTCAGCAACCTGATAACCAATCCTAATCTCGGCAGTTCTCTCTAAAAAAAGGTTCATGGTCCCTGAATAAAATCCCCAAAAACACGTCTTCTCACTGAATAAGTAAGACTCATTCAGGGTCCCTGAAAATGGATAAAGAGCATTGAATGAGTAACTAAATGCTCTAAGTATTTCAGTTACTTAATGTCGTAAGTTGGTAAACACACCAATTTAATATAGGAATATATGTCTCAAAACCCTTCTGTCATCCATGTTATGGGTCCCCATCAACCTTAACTCATCTCACTTGACATTTAATGCCCTATCTTTCAACAAATATCCTTAGGATATTTTAACTCTACAAATGCACTTTTACTGTGCACTGCAACTGTTCTCTTGAAAAATGGGAGAAAACTACAGGTAATGGAGTGGCTGCATTAAATGTGGTAAATGAAACGTTTTCAAAAATGACTTTACAAATCCTCACATATCAAAAATTTACCCTCTCACCACTCTATAAATACCCTTCTCAGAAACACAAAACACACACATAAATTGTTTCTGCAATCAAACTCTATCAAAATACTTTCAAAATCAAGAAACAATTGTGTGTTCTTTGTTTTAAAACCAGTTTAAGCAAAAAATTCATCTTTGCAAACAAAGTTCCAAGCTTTTCTTCACAAACATTCAAAAAGGAATTACTTTCTTTGACTGTTCTTGTCAAAATCAAAAACCCTAAAATCCTTTTCTGAATATCAAATGGCAAGAACTCAAAGTATTTAATTTGCACCACAGCGGGTAGGAGGTCTTGAAAGTGTTGAATTCAAAACAAACAATGTTATAGGAAATTTCGAATCATGAAATTTTTGCTAAACTGCCCACTGAAAACGGCCTTTATTAATTCACCGTCTATCTTGTACCACAACTTCCTCGGGAGTTTTAGGCAACCGCTTGGCTATGACCGATGACCCGCCTAATTGCGATGAGAACGAACCAAGACCCTGTGGAGTTTCTCATCAGATTTCCTATTTTAAATGGGGAACAAGTAGTTACTTTAGATTATAAAATTTTTTGCTCTTCAACAGGGCTTGATTAGAACCAGGGAAATTATGTTGCTCACCTTGACCTAGCCATTGTTAAGGCTGGGTTAGGAAAAATAGATTTAGACCCAAAATTTTTGGACAAAACCCCTGTCACCAAGAATTCCTTTCCCGTGGCTTGGAAGATTCTGTTCACCTTTGAGATTCAAGTTCTCGGCGGGAACCACTCATCCACTGAGCAAATCAATTCTATTCGGTTGATGATGGCCTATTGCTCGATGCGGGGACAAATGTCGACATAGGAGAGATCATTTACGGTGATTCAGTAACCAAGCTCTGAGAGAGAAAACTAGGGTGAAATCGTTTCATACCCTAGGTTTGTCTCTTATGCTTTACAAGAGTTCTTGGGTTGTAATTATACTCAGGATTTTCAATATGGCGCTTTACTTGCCACCCAGGTCCATCAAACTTTCATGAGAACCCATCCTTAGTCACTTGAAATTGAATTGTTGCCCATATGGTTGTGTAAACAACGGAGGGACTGATGTCTCAAACCCTGCTCCTAAAAGAGAAAGGGAAGTCTCGGATGGGACTAAGACTAAACCCAGTCTCGGGCCCCGAGGCTTCGGAACATAGCCAAAGAGGCACAAAAGCCCCAGTGACAAGCCACTCAATGGAGACCAAGCAACATCCACCCAGGTGACAACAAAGGACACTGATACATCACAATCAGTGCCCTTGGTCCCATATACTAATCCCCAATATCCAAAGGGAAACATACAACCCGCTGGTAGGGGAGCGCCTTCCACAATGCCTGATGAGGACATTCGCCAATTACAGCTTTTGTCTGAGGGCACAACCACTAATCCGAAAGACTCAGGGGGAAACAAAAAACCCACTGATATGGATCTCATTGCCACGCACCCTAAGGATAGTACTGGGAATCTCCACGGTGCTTGAAGGGCACGGAGGGACAAAGACTCGGAGGGACGAAACCCCACGATACGGAACTCATCACCAATCCTGACTCCAGAAAAGGCACTGGAAAACACCCATCAGTGTCTGAGGGTTCCTTGGGGGACAAAGATTTAGAGGGATAAAAACCACTTGTTGATACGGAACCCAAAACCCCTCTTGGTCTTCTTAGTGTTGCTTATGTTCAAGACATACTGTTTTCTGATGAAGAGGTTAATGATGACAGTGAGGAGGAAGTATTTGCTGCTGGTGAAGAAATGGACGCTGATTTTCAACCACATGAATAAGAACTTCATCCTTATCCAAAAGAGCTTGAAGAGTCACCCTTTCAGCCTGAAGATGACTTATCTAACTCTTCAGATTCTTCAGCATCTTCCTGCCCTGAGGAATTGAAGAAATATGATAATGTTCTTCCCCTCACTAAAAGAAAACTGGTGATGTGGCTAAGGAGAGCTACTCAGAAGCTTTACTCTGGTGTTATTGATAGTCTATGGGATCAGCATGTTGAAGCTGCTGCAAGTTACGATGATCTCAAGGCTGAAGTGGTTTCTAATTTTGAAGATAATGATGAACACATGGAACTCATTTATCAAAATCTTGAGTGACAAGTTGGATAACCATCTGAAGAAATTCCTCAAACCCTTTCAGGATGCTCACTCCAAGCTTGACAAAATCAAGGAATCAGTCAAGGAAGACCCTGCACTAAACACTAAAGTGCTTGAGGCTACGGAAATTTAAATGAAGAACTCTTCCAGCCTCACTGAACTGATCACTATGCTCAATAATTCCAATGTTCATGGTCTTGCCTCTTCAGTTCAGGATATTCAGTCCACTCTGGGATCTTTGAATACACAGGTTGCTGATCTGGCTCAATCATCATCTTCTATGGCCTGGAATCTCGGGCCTACAATGACTGCTCTGGAATTATCTTAAGGCACTCTTGGAGAGAAAGTCACCAGCCTTCAACAAGACACATCAAAAATCAAGTCCATGGTTTTTGAGATTTATCAGGCTTTTGAGATTGTAATTCTAGGATTTTGATAGAAAATATCCTAAGTGTTTATAACCTTAAACACGAACAAGTCACTGAACGCATAGCCACTCAGTGAGTCATCTTCAGGATACTCAGTGCGAGACAAAGAAGAAAAGTCTCTCCACTCAGTGAGGCAGAACTCAAGGGGTGAAGACTGAGTCAAGAAGAAGATGGTGGATTCAGTGAGTGATGACAATAGCTCAATGAATCCCAAAACTCCTCACCAAGTATTACCACTGAAGACAAGACTGAAGGCTAAGAAGACTAAAGAATGGGAGAGACAAGGTAGGATAAGTTTGAACAGATAAGACGAAGTCCTTATCAACCCAAAGTTAAACTTTCCCTGAAACGCTAACAACCAGAATCAGTGTCATCACTGACAAGAATAAAGCATCCTTGTATCTTACCCAATATAGCCTTTGTAAACAGAGACGAAATACATTAGTATTTTGTCTTTTGTAACCATGTCAGTTTGTCCTCTAGGATAGAGTCAAAAATCATACTTGTATAAATAGCCATAAGGTAGGAGTGAAAGATTAAGCTTGTGCATTAATTTTGAAAAACACACACAAGCAATCTTTCACTTCTCCAAATACGACTATGTCCTTGAGATAGCTCAGTGGTACCTGAATAGTTGTGCTTAGACTAAGCCTAAGCTTAGTGAGGAATCACACCCATACTTGTCATTTCCATCCCAAGTGTTGTTCCGCAAGCACTTGGGCAATGTATTTTTTTTATACGTTTTAATAAAGAATATAAATGTTGGAAAATTCCTTTGCGTTTTATCTTGTTAAAACTTAATTTTAAACCGCTTTACTTTAGTCATGATTCACAATTAGTATTGTTAACTGTTTTAGTTATTTGTGAAACGGGAACAACAACACAACAAGGCAAAATTCAGTAAATTGATACGCTAAGTCAATTTCACTTCAACACCATAAATAAGAAGTTAAATTCTATTCAACTATCCAAGACAAACAATACCCTGATCATATAAAAAACCCAAGAAAATACGATATTGGTAATATCTAAGACAACTTAAACGAAAAGTACCTACGATAATAATTGTTTAGAAGCAAGGCCCAACATGCACCTAAAATATCAATAAATGTTTAAACATGGGATGAGGAAGGGACATCAACAGTAAGCTCTAGGAGGTCAAGGTCATGACCTAGCGCTTAACTCAACTACCTCACTCATCAGCCTGTCACCAGTACTCTCATCCAAGTCAAGGTCAGCAACAGGAAACCTAGAATGCTTCACAATCACCTTCTTGGAAGTCACGTGAGAACCCAGACTCATATCCCTCTTCTGGACACGAAGTAAAGCCTCTTGATACTCAGGAGAATAAAGAAGATTATTGACAAACGCAAAAATTTGCTCTATCAACTTCTTTTTCTCCACCTTATCGAAGGCATCACGCTCACCATTTTTAACATTAGACTAAGCAGTTTTAGCCAAAGAGTCAGTCAAATCCTTGACCTGCCTCTCCAGCACAGTAGCTTGGCCTTGCAAGGTATCCAACTCCTCTTCAAGGCGCCTAGTAACTTCTTCACTTCCCTTCAAGGTCTGCAGGGACTCCTCCTTCTCGGAAGTAATATTAAGAACAGTCTCTTGCATACTCTTGAATTGGGCTTCAAGATGAACCTTCTCAATAGCACCAACCCATGCAAGCTCTTCCTCAATATTCTTCACTCGAGCCTCACCTGTTGTGTAGAGTTTCTGGTACTTGGTAGCCTCCGCTCAAACTCAGTGAGCATACCCATCTCGACCTTTGATGAAAGCATACTCACTCACAATATCAACCAAGGCACGGTCAAAGAGAGCAAGACTTTCATAAAGAGGCCTGCGAACAAACCGCGCCTGATGGGAAAGCAGAATAATAGACTCAATAAAAGCCTTGGTGGACTTCAGAAAAGTACAAGGATCACTAACATCTAGGCTAGTTCAGAAGACAAGGGGATTAACCTCAAGTGTTATAGGCGATCTACCCTGGGAGTCGGTTCTAGCACCACTACCTCCACCACCCTGAGAACCAGGCCCCTCAGCACAGGGAAACTTGCTCTTTTCACCTAAAGAACCAGAGAAAGTTGTTACACTTAAAGCATCAGGTACACGAACAACTATGAATTCTAGGGTACACAAGAAAAAGGGTTAGTACCTTCATCAGCCTGGGCGGTCTCCTTGGACTTGGATTTCTTCTTCGTAGAAACCCTTTGCTCTGCCACCTCAGTCTCATCATCTGAAATAGGATAAAAGGTCACCAAAAGAGTGACACTTAATGGTACAGGAGGCGAAGGTAGTTTTCTCACCAACAGCAGCAATCCCATTCCTACCAGCCTCAGCATCATTGCAGGCCCTCTTCTTTTGAATCAAATGCACATCATCCTTCGCATCCTCCATCGCATGGTAAACCACAGGCGGTGACACAGGTGGAGGAGGAGGAGCAGCGACATCAGCATATGCCTGAATGATAGGGTTAGAAGCTACAGTCACACCAACATCAGTAGCTAGTGCAAGAAGAGAAGAAACATCTATCACTACAAAGCAAGCATCAAGTCATGGTCAGACACAAGACAAAGAAATCCCAAAAAAGCAAACATGTGAACACAACAACTCACCCAGATCACCCTGATACAACACATGGTGCGTCCCAACCCCACCATCCCAAATCCTCCTTAAACCAGCTAGAAACAAGGCACCTTCTAACATAGGCCTTGATTAAACGTGCAACGTACTCAAGCAATTCTTGAGAATCTTATCATCAGAATAAAGGACAATAGTAACAATCATGTCAGGTTTCACATGGTCACTCCACCTTAGAAAGCAAGCGAAAGGACACGCGCATCAAGGGTAATCCATACCAGTTCTCATGCCAACTCGATGCGCTCCCGAGCAGTCGAGCTTTATCACTCGCCGCCACTTGTGAATGGCGGGGCCGTAACAAGCTTAAAGCGGCTCAGAGCGAACTCAATGAAGATCCGGGGTATAGTGTTTCCCGGTCGTTATGTCCCGGTGAGCTATGCAATGGATTATCAAGCGTTTAGTGATCGCGAGATTTGAGCGGAAAAGAGATTGTGATATGATTATAACTACGGGAAAAGCCAACAATTAAAATGGCTTAAATGCAAATTAGAAGAAATTAAAAAGATAAAATCTATTAAATAAACGCTATCACTATAATTAAAATGATGTTTTTGTTTTTATGATTTTCTGGCCGAAATTAAAAACTACGTGACGTCTGACTAAAAGCGTGAAACTAAGTCAATTTTAACCCTAAAAATATGAAAAATACATTTTTACAATCCTAATGATAAAAGAAAATTTATAGAAAAGGAAAATTATTTTTAAAACTAATTATCTAATTAAAAACTATTTTTAACTATTTAATAATTACCTAAAATACAAGGAAATGTGAATTAAAGCTAGAAAAATAAAATTAAGACTTAGAAAAATCTGAAATATCAAAATAGAATTTTCAAAACTATTTTTGTAATTTTCTGATTATTTTTCTATTTTCTAGGAATTTTAAACTATTTAAAACTAATTTAATATGTGAAAAATACAAAATAAAAAGTGAAAAATAAGAAAAAATTTTTGTTATGCTTTTTATATTTATCTTGATCTAATAAAATTGAAAAATTATTTTTTTGGAACTTTTTCTCACTTAATTGCAATAAAAGCTAATTAAAAATGATTAAAAACTGAATTTAAATAAGAAAAATACTAAACAGTGTCTAAAAATTATGAAAATTTCAGGGAAAATCTAAAATATTATTATAAAGCAGAGAAAAATATAAAAACTAGGGCTTGTGTGTAGGAATCTAGTTCTGTAATGAAATGGCTTATAAATAAGCGATTCAAAATAAGCTAGAAGTGTATAGTTCAACCAAATGATCACAGGACCTATATTATACTAAAACCACTATGAAGCAACCTAATTAAGCTACTCGAACTAATGGAAATCGAAAGCAAGCCTTTGGTGAGAATCGCTTAAATCCTAAAAGCAGTTTCTACCTCCTACTTGCGCCTTAAAAATAATTCTTGAATAAACTAAAACCTAAATCCGATGTGGGATCCTAGAGTAGACACGGCAAGGGACAAGTAAACCAAAATTGAGACCAAGGAAGGCTCTTATCGTTAGGCGCGAAGTGCAAGTTTCGATCGAAAACACATGTAATTTTTAATTGCTCAAGAGGGCATTACTCGATCCTAGCTCGACTTAAAATAAGCTACTCAATAAGCTAGAAACTTAAAACTTATTAGTGCAATCTCTAATAGACCTAGCAAAGTACATGTAAACCTAAGATGAGCCACTCACAAGCTCTCATGAGCTTGTGGGATGATCTGCAAGTTCTTGAGGCAGGGGCGATTATGGGACTCTTGACTTTTGAAAATAGATGTGATGTTTGACTAAAGCGACTTTTGATCCCAAATGCTTGGGCGATAATGATGTTTTATGATGTAATGCAAGCGAAAAAGGCTATGTGATGACTTCCTATACTTAAATGCAAGCTAAATCAAACTCTGTGGTGACTAACCAAGCAATGAGGACAAATTAAAAGGAAATTTGACTTTTGAAACTCTAGGGTGCAAAATCATGATGAGACAATGGCTTAGTGCAAATTGAAATAGTCTAATGCAACTTAACTTATCCTAAGCTTGACTCTAGCTCACGATTTTATAGCGACCCAAACACCCTATAATAACTAGTAAGCAAATGAGAACTTAATTAAACTCGAGTTGCTTGTTTTCTTGATCACACTAAGTTCAAATATCTTAATCAACACTAAATAAGCAAGTAGGCGTAATTAAACACGATATAGATTATGTATTAAACTCGGCCGACTTACAAGAGGTCCTATCCACAATTGGATTGCCATGAAACACAAGTACCACTATACTAATCTAATCCAAGAAACAACCCAATGTCAATCCAAATCCAAGCTCGCATCATTTCCACAACCCAATGAAGCTCAAGTTGACTTTCGTTGACTATGTTACCAAGCGGCTTTAAAGCGTAAAGCAATCACACCAAAGATTGTAATAAGCTTAAATGAGCTTATTTGATTTTAACCATGAGCTTATTAGAAGCTTTGACTTAGAATTTGAAGCTGCAAATGGGACGGTGAACAATAAACTTGAACTTTGATTAAACTTTAAAATTGATACTCAAAATCACAATACAATAATGTTTCTCCTTAAGTGTGATACCAACAAACTGAAATTACAATGTTTTGATTTAAGCTAACACATTAACTAAAAAAAACGACATTAAGGTAAAACTTGAAAAACTAAAAAACTAGCTACTCTTTCTTCTTCTTTCTTCCCTTCCTTTTATAGCTCCCCATGCTTTCTCTTTCCTCTCTGAACATATCCCAGCTGTGTTTGAGGCCATAGGATGAGATCTTGGCCTCCATTGTTTTGGCGGAAAATTGGTTTCCATATCTTGGGCAGGGAAGAGGATGCATTTATTGTGGTGGGATGTTAGGTGAGGTGGGGAGACAAAAGGTGTAGTAGGGGTGGGTGGTAGGTGGCTTGGAGGAGGGGGTGGAGACATACATGTCGGGAAGAGCAGAGCACTAGGGGCGGGTTTTCTTATTTTAAATCTGGGTAATGGGGTTCGGGTCATGGAATTGGACTGGGTAAAAGGTTTGGGCCAAAGGGGTTAATGATTGGGCTTGGGTTTAAATTAGGATCCGTTTGGTTTGTGAAGTTAATAACACAAGGACCTCTTTTGCAATTTCATAAAACCAAGGGACCAAACATGTAACTTATGAAGATGTAGTAAAAGGGTTGGTCTTGCCAATCTCAAATAATATAAGGACCATATTTGCCATTTTTGAAAATTCCAAGGACTATTTTTGCCAATTTTCAAAGTTGGAGGACCAAACTTGTAATTTTCTCAAACTTTTTATAATTTTCACCAAAGGACTAAATTTGACAACTTATGATTTTAAAAGGACCTTTGGTGATTTTCTTTGAAAATTTTGACTCAAGGACTATTTTGACAACTTTTGAAACTTGGGGACTAAAGCGCAATTTTGCAAATTTGATATGTTTTTCATCCGCTTTTGATATTTTGCATTTAAAACACATAAAACACTGATTTGTGATATTTTGATCATTTTGATGTGTTTCTGAGTGTTTTCAGATGATTTTGCAGTTTATATTGTACAAAAATGATGAGTATTTACACACTCATCACAACCAGACAACCCCTTTGTCGTATTCACAATAGTCAGACAAGCCTCCTCATTTGACCCCCCTCAAAGGTAAACCAATACTCACATCTCTTTATTTGAAAAACACGACGAAATACATTCAAACGAGGAAAAAGGGTCAACCCATCACAAGCCATTATAAAGGCATGAAACCATTGAAACCCAAGAGGATGAATTTGAGAAAAGGCAACATTAAAGAAACAAGGTACTTCAAGAACAAACTGATGTAGGGGGGTCCTAACATTAGCTTGCATGGCATACTCCAAGTAAAAGGCAGTCATATCAAGGGAAGGACGTTGGTCATCCCTCTCATTTCCCGCATGAAAACGAGGCAAATAGGCCTCAATCCAATTATTTTTTTTCAGAAAAATTTTGAACTTTAGGGTCTTTACCATAGAAGGATTATTAACAACAGCACTTTCATTGCGTCTTGCAGACATGAAAAAAGAAGGAAGAACGACACACCAAATGACTTTTTTTAGATGAAGGAAAGAACAAGAAAACGAACTAACTTCGCCTCGCCATCTTCTTCAGGAAGAATTACTTTGAATAGGAGCGTAACTTCAAAAAACAAGGATCGTGATGTTTCGAGGCGTCTGTGATTTTTCGAAAATGAGAAGATAAAAAGTGTAACTTCTCATTCCTCACGCCCTATTTATAGGAGAGGAAAATTGCCGCTAGTGGAAACCAACTGGCAACAGCCTATTGGGCCAGCATGTAACAACTCGAAAATTTCACATTAATATTTCTCTAAAACTTAAATGTTTTAACCTAAAATCACGTAAAATTTTGAACTTTATATAACCGTTAGGTTATCCCGCGCGTAACTAAAACCAACTCTCAACATTTTTCATCGCATTAGATTAATTTCTAGTTCACTTATAATCATTATATGAAATTTTCTATTTAAAATTTAATGTTACCAAATAGACCTTGTGTTTTACATGCGTTTAAACTTACGTTTTTAGCATATTTTACTTATACACAAAATTAACAT
The DNA here is from genome assembly GCA_022545495.1 of Chrysanthemum lavandulifolium. Classification (NCBI taxonomy): domain Eukaryota; kingdom Viridiplantae; phylum Streptophyta; class Magnoliopsida; order Asterales; family Asteraceae; genus Chrysanthemum; species Chrysanthemum lavandulifolium. The sequence goes on along the minus strand of CM040243.1, from coordinate 236,070,680 downwards.
ATACATGCACCACATTTCCTAACACATTTAAATACTTTTACATTTACGAAATGTCAACATATTTCCTCCCATTTGACCATAAAATCAGCACTTGATTTATAAACTAAACAATATCAAACTACACAATACTTATATTATATTAACTAAGTTGTAAATATCCAAAAATACTAAGTCATTTTTATTTATTTCTTAGACATGAAAACTTCTTAACTAAGCTAAGTTATTTAGATATTTCTAATGCTTCTTAACTAAGTTTTAACTAGATATTTAACTAAAACTTCTTAGCTAAGTAAATAGATATTTACTTCTCATCCCATTTTTTATTATATACTAAGATAAAGTTTATATACAAGTTTTTACAATGATATAAATCCTATATTTTTACTTTACCCAATTTTAAGTTTCGTGACTTAAGGATTTAACATTTTTGGTTTTAGACTAAACGTACATTTAACACCAACCAACACTAGAATAGACCTAGCGTACACTTATATATATCTTTTAGGTTCATAATAATCATATTTGAAAATTCATATTTCATTTTTTCCATTTTCGCGTAAACTTCGTACGTTTTACGTTTTACGCATATTTAACCTACGTTTTTAGGTTTTAACAACGTTTACAGGCTCCGTAAAACTTATCACCCATTTGATATACTTTTATAGAGTATATTTATAAGTTTTAACATTTCTTCCAAGTTTTATATTTTGTGATACACGGTTTTAAGTTTCGTGATTTAAATACTTAACGATAGTAATTACAGGGACCAAACTACACTCCATAAACACAAGATAATTTATAAAATCTCCTAACATCCTCATTTAGCCCTATGTGGCATTTTAAGGAGTCACCAAGCCACTTGGCTTTGTGAGATTTAGAATACTCTAAGATTGATACAAGTGTTTTAGTTAACTAGGCTAAGTTAAGTGAAATATCTATAAGTCTTACATATCCTCATTCATTTGAATTATCAAAACTCATCCATCTCATTTCTCCTCTCCTTTTTTTGATCCATCAATAATCCAAGCATCATCCATCTTTGATTTTCATACAACAAGAAACACATCAAAGATATAGCCCTTATTATTGTCTACATGAATCAAGAGTTTGTTTATTCATTCTTTGGTTGAATTAGAGCTACGAGGGTGATTGGGTTGTTAAGAAGGTTATTACAAGGGTTTACCAACGTCATAATCAAGTGGTTAAAATATCCGGAATCGAGGGTTAAAGTATTGGAAGCTAGAGATTTGGTTGAAACTTTAGGTTTAGTGGAAGCTAGGGTTAAAGTATTGGAAGCTAGAGCTTTGGTTGAAACTTTAGGTTTAGTGGTCATTGATCTTGTTTTCTTGTTGTTTCAGTCACAAGTGTTGTAAGAAAACCTTTATAATTTAATTTGATTCCTGTAAATCTTTGTATATCATGTATTTAATATGTTTTTTGCTTATTGTACTTGGTTATGCTTGGTAAATCGGACTAAAATGCTAGAAATATCGTATGGACTATATTTGCAAAACGAAGCGGATAGGGGCCATAAGCGTAATTATTTCATAAAATCCTTGAATTGTAAAATTTATATAAAAATATTGGGAGTTAGGTTTATGTCTCGTAGTGTTTTCAATGGGTAAAGTCTTATAAAAGATAACCGTGAGTTAATTAGAAATGTTTTCGTGAGAAGTGTCCAAATCTGAATAACATATTTCAAACAGGTAAAACTCATAAAATTTGCATATAACCAACTGTTTGTCAAAGAAGAGAAGTTGTAGCTAATATCCTAACTTGAACGTGGCCGAAATACAGGCATAAAACAGAGTCGTATAGACCTACTTATGGCCATTTTTGTGATACTATAAGTTGATGTAACCAACAACATGCTTATTTAAGGACAAAATGGTAATTTCACTTTAGCTATGTAACTTTAGAGACCATGGGACCCACAAATATGTAAAGTACATCTAAAAACTTTCGAGACAATATAAGAATCGAATCATAACCGTTTATGGTTTAGAAATAACGTATAAATTAAGGCGGTATAACTATATATCTAAAACCAAAACACGACAATTAAGTATTAATTGGAACCATTTGACCACTTTTTCTTCCAAGCGGATGTGATGGGACCCACTATCGGAAAAATGTGCTCGTTTAATCTTTCATAAAATACATATTCGGTTTAACTCTTATGTCATATATATGTACAAATTATAAATACTAAGTACCATGTTAATACGAATTTCATGGGAGGGTCTCTTGAGGGTAAACATATTCGAGGAGTTGTTGGATTAATGATTTAAAGTGTCCTAGCTCCTCGTCGTTTATTACTTGACCTTTGAATTATGATGGCGGAAAATGATAAGATATTATTTATAAGAACAACATACGAATAATGTAAATTATAAACCATAACTAGTTCTAAAGTGTCGAAACTAAATCTAAACAATTACCGAATAACTTGTAAATTATAAACCATAACTAGTTCTAAAGTGTGAAACTAAATCTAAACACTTTTACTTTACAAGCGATATGTACCCAAGCATAATAAATGTAATAACTATATGAAGCATGCTAGTATAAATACTAATGTTATTTTAGAACCTAAGACGCGTACTATGTTTATAGGTTATCGTTAGAGCTCTCGACTTCTCGATACCTTATATATCATCATATCTCTTGTTGATCACTACGGTGAGTTCGTAGCCCTACTTTCTATTGTTTAACTATTTTGCAAACCCTTAGGGAGATACATGCTATTGTTACTCGAACACAATTACATTGATCTTGTATGCTTATCTAAATGTTTTACTAGCACTATATTCGAGAACCCTTTGTGTAGTGACGACATAGTCATACAAAGCGCACTATATTCGAGAACATAAGCGGTCATAGGAAAAAAGCGGCACTATATTCGAGAACTCTAGGTATAACCATTTTTGTTGATTCCGTTTGTGTTGACCTGTTTATGTTGGGCATAGGCAAACAAACGCACTATATTTGAGAAATTTAGGTATAACGGAAAATTACCTACTAGGGCCACTATTACTATTATTATATTAATTTATATTGATACAATGTTAACGCTTTAGTTGTCATGAGCTTAGTGCAATAAGAACTATTATGGTAAATAACAATGTAACCCACCGTCTTTTAAACTTAGAAATCTTATGTTCAACTATTTAACTATAAACCTATAGATCTCACTCAACCTTTGTGTTGACTTTTTAAGCATGTGTATCTCATGTCCATAAAAGGCACGGAGAAGCATGGATATTTAAAGGGCTATATTTTGTAATATCATTCGAAAAACTTATTTGATGTAATATGTAACCGTGGAACTACTGGGACCTCTCTTTCATAAAATCTGATATTCGAATAAATGTTTGAAGACTCATGTAGAGTTCATTTTCTGTTATTGTAACTGTTATATCATGAAGTAACACACAGTTTGAATTTCGCTGCTAGCACAAATTGGGGGTGTTACACAACAGGCCCAATCCAGGTGTGTACTACTCATGACTTCCCTAGAAGCGCGTGTTCTAGGTCTCAGCATAGCGTCAAGCACAGTCGAATCGACAAGTCTGGCCCGCCGAAATATCAGGGAAAGAGATTTGAAATCATTTTAAAACGAATATTTTTTACGTTCCCCACGCAAGCATTAAATGTAGGCATTATCCTAAACACCTCACACGTCACTTAGGAAACACAGGCTAAGGTCCAAATCATCATCACAATGTAACTCATACGTCAGCCTGGACATACGGATCTCAGTTGACTAACACGTGACTGGGGGACTCAGTTACTTCAAAAGTGTAGCATAATCTCACTTGTACATGACATAATACTAGACTGGCGGACTTGATAGTGTATCATAATTAATAGCCCAAGGCCCATTATCACATGCTTGGATCAAGCCCTAAGTAGTTCACGATGTCACCATTGACTAGAACAGCATAAGCCCAGGCCAAACGAGCCTAGCAACTCCCTTCAGGCAGCATGAACACGTGCGCAAAAGGACAATCGTTACAACTGTCGCTAACGGTTTTATACATACGAATCTGACATAGCATAGTGGGGAACAGGCAGGAGAGCAGAGCACTCTCCTATATGAGCCCAAGGACGCATGACATCTGTCCTCCTTTTTTACTGTTGATTCCAGTTGAGCAATTGATTAAGTTGATTGAGTTAGATAAGTCTAACACAAACAATAATATAACAAGCTATCTTTGAACAAAGCTTAAACACTATGCGGAATCTAATGTTTAATGACAAAGAGAATGATTAACACAATATGTTTTTCACAAAACACTTCAATATATTAATACGAATACTGAAAATTATTAGGGTTACAAAACCTTGAAGTGATCGACTCTAGAATAACCCATACTCTAAATCTAACCTAGGACCTCCTTTTATAGGCTAAGGAGTCCTACTAGGGTTACAATAACTTTCTATACAAGATACATCTTATAGAATCTTTTCTATATTTATCTAACCGACTATACAATATCATATAAGCAGTATTAACTATTTGTACCGGCAGTTTGTACTGCTAGTTATATTCCTTCGCAGTCCATAGTTAAGGCTAGCATTACTAACCATTAACCTAGGCAGTACAAACTGTCTTTGCTAAATTCCCAACAATCCTCCTCTAAACTTGTGATTTCATTTGCAAATCAGCAAGTTTCTTGAACGAATCTTTTTCTTCATACTGTTGGGGAATTTTGCAAACCTCTACTTTGCTGGCTTGCTTGATCTTTGTGCTTGAACAAATATCTTGTTTACCAATTCTCTTGCCATCTCATTATCCTCTTCAGTACTCAACCATGAAGATAACATCACTATCAATGTCTTCATTCTGAGCGGATACTCCTTTTCCACAAGCATAAGCCAGTCATGAATACTTGTGTAGACATGATGTAGACCATATGAACTATACAAAATCCGTGTAGTTCCTAGAACTGTTGCATCTTGACTCCATAATCTCTCATAAGGATCAGGCTCAAATAATCTCTCCAATTCTACCCAAAATTCCTGCTCCTTTTCATAAGGATCTTCCTTATGATTAAGCTTCTATTGCACTAGCTCCCATAGTTTTACAAGATCATCTCTGTCAAACAATTTGCACATGTCTGCAAATATTTTGTACATCTCCATAATATTTCTAACTCTGATGATCCTCTAAGCTTTTCCAAATCTGTCACTATGAATTTCCCAATCAATTATGGGATTCTTAGTCTGCAAAGCTTCTACATGCATTCCCTCATCAGGTTGAATATCATCATCTCCTTCAAAGCTTCATCTTCCAAATCATTATTTGCTGTAGATGAACTTCTCTTTATCCTCTGCTTCTTAGATACTTCAGACTCCAATAATAAACCAGCTCTTTTAGTTCTAAAAGCTGCATCTTATGTTTCTACTGGTCTGAAATCTTCATGAATACTTCTATAAGCTCTAACATATATTTCCTGTATTTCCTCAAAATTCTTGCCCTTGAGTTGAAAATCTTTCTTATGATCTTGATACTTTAGATAGATCTTCATGTTTCTCATCAGTTGTCCTTTTGTTAGAGGCTTGACTCTTTTCTTTTCCTTTTGCTTTTCTCTCATATGATTAAGTAGTTCTTTGATAGCATCCTCTTTCTCTTCCTCAGGAACTGCTGCAGCTTCCTCCTCTTACAGTATTTGAGCAAGCAATCTGTCTTGTTCTTCAACAGATAATTCAGTAGCCTTCTTCATCTTTTGCTCTTCCAAGAATTTAACCACTTCATGTTCTTGAAATTCTTTAGCCTTTTCTTCATCAAAAACCACTTGTGCACTTATCTTAGGCTTCTTTTGAACAGTTTCTTCTTCAATCAGAATTCCCTTTCCTTTATCAATTCTAGCAGTACCTTTGTCTGAACCAGCAGTTTCCACTCCTTTCTTTATACTGGTAGCAGTATCAACAATATCTTCTTGATCTTCAATTACTTATTTTGGAGCTTCAAGATCAACCTCTTCTTCTTCAAATGGTTCTATTTCTTGATCTTGATCTTGATTCCCACTTTCAAAACTTAAAGTCCTCCCTTGAGTATCTGCATCTACTTTCCTCCCTGTTTGTGAAATTCCCCAATATCTTCTAGATCACTTGAGCTTATAGAATCCACAATGTTTGCCTTTCTGGGAGCTTGTAGAGCTTTAACCTTCAGTTTTAGTCTTTTCACCTTTTGAACTAGAGTTGATTAGACTTTGGCATACATTTTCTTTGTGTTTTCAAATCCTTCTCCAAGCCTCAAAGCCTCCACTGGTACATTAGCAATTCGATGAAGTCAACTTGGTACATGTAGGTGCATCATAAGGCAAAGACTCGGTTTACTTCCTTGTTAGACTATTAGGATTACTAAATCCACCTATATTTTCTATTTGGCTTGGGATTCCGTGGTTCTATCCATCTGTTGGGACTAGAAACATCCTTTGTTGCCATGGTTGGGGTCTTAGTTACGTTATCAACGCGCCTGTCTTGCGCATCTAAGCTAAACACAGTGGTGGTAGCCCCTTCCACTCTGCCGAAGCAGTCTCATTGACACACGGGGTGCGAGTAGGAATACTTAGATGAGAGGCCATATGATGCGCTATTTCATCCTGCTTTTAATATTTATAAAACTTAGACAAACTTAGGATAAACAGATACTAACGGGCAGAGAACCCGATCAGATGAAGTAAAGCCTTAGGTAAATCCGATTATCGTCCCAAGAGAGCTGTGACCTTGAAAGAACTAAGATGATTAGAAATTACATGATATTGATATGATAAGATAGATTTAATTATTCCAATCACACAAACATAAGAATTTAGGATAAAGAGAAAGAAAAGCAAAGCTTAATAAAGATTACAAATAAGAACTGATTCTCGATATAAAGGTTCAATATAGTGGTTAATTATCGCCAGACTCCTTTGGTCAATTCGTCATGGCCTATGGTTCTTATATTCCTCACCAAGATGAACATGTCACCCGGGATCATTCGGTAACCTAATAGCAGTTATTAAGGGCCAAATATACTAGATCTAGTCTATGGAAACCCGGTCGTTAGGAACTTAGATTTCTCCCAGCTTCTTAAATACCTCCACTTGATAGGTGATCATTTGGTCAGTTCGCACATGAAGAGTGGTTGTACTATGGCCAATTCCTTTCATACTTCGTAACCAATTAGGCGAGGTCGGTTGGTCAATTCCCCGACCCCTTTAGATACTAACAAACATAATATTACAGGACTAGCGATATATGACAAGACTAGTAAATGTCTATAAAGAGATAAAGAAGATCAATAACATAAATGCAAACTTAAATTAATAACATGAATCCATAATATAAACCCTAGAAAATATAAAGGAATCAAACTATAATACAACGAAATCGTGAGCGAGAACTTAGTTCTTCATACTCTAAACCACGATTCTTCTTCCGTGTTTGATCTCCCCAAACCCTAGAAAGGTTTGGGAAAGGGAGATACCTAAAGCGATGAAAACTTCGTCTATTTATAGGCTCGGATACTAATTCTGATGTAACATTTATTAACTAATTACGCCGTAATTCTTCATAATCTTGTACTTATCCATGGTTACGGCATAACCTGAGCTGGGGGATATGCCGTAGTCTTTGTAAATCTGATGTTTATCTGATGTTACGGCGTAACCTGAGCTGAAGGTTATGTCGTAGTCTTTGTAAAGTTGATACTTCATGTTCTGTAGTCACATTACGGCGTAACTCCACTCCATTTTTACGCCGTACTCTTCATAAATTGTTCTGAGGTCTAGTTACGGCGTAACTCCACTATATTGTTATGCCGTTTTCTTTCATAAACTTGATTATGTCGTAACTTCATCACTTGGTTACGCCATGGTCTTAAGAAAATGTGAGAGAAAATCATCCTTGGGCTTAGAAATGTTCAAATACCGCTTCCTTGCATGAAATAGTTCCTGAAATGCAATAATAAGGAATAAGGATATTTCTAATAGCATTTTAATCATAATGTGACGATAAAGGGGGAAATTAACACTTAGAATATCAGGATTATTTGATGTTATCAAATATCCCCCCACTTGAACTCTACTTGCCCACAAGTAGACTTTTTAGATTATAAAAGATACATCCCTGGAGTAAACCAAGGAATGTGCAGTTAAGAGTTTCATACTAGAATAATTATTAGAGCCGAACACCTCACGAAATGGGAACTAAAACACTCTCACGCTCATCCTAATCCAAGTGTTAATTTCGGGGTTATCACTCAATTGCACGGGCATAGCGAGCATTTTATCATAAGCTTGGCAATTACACACGTCTCCACCACTAGAGCTAAGGTCAAGACAATCTTAGAAGGCAATGTTGGGTTGATAGTGATTCAAAGGCTATGGGGGTAGTGTCATTACTAACGTGTCACGGCGAAGTGGATAAAATCAATGATACATGACCAAATCCATGGCCAAGACATCAAGGATTGCTCGATGCATTACCTAGACACGTTTCACGACAAAATTTAGGTAAGGCATGGGATATTTTAATGGGTGTAAAGAAAAGGAAAACAAATAGTTTTAAATTAAAACCAAGTTGCCATCGCCCCACCGTTAATTCAAGGTTCAACTTCAAGATACGGAAACAGGATCATTATGCGTCAGCGGAATGCACCATTTGAATATATTTCCTTTTCCGAGAACTGATGGTGTATTGACTATCTTCCAATCTTCGAATGTGATCGAGGTGTTTTCTCGATGCTAATATCTCATAACCACGTATCATAGTGCTACAATAATTTGCACTTTTATCTACAAGGACTATTTTGCACTTTTATAATAGTGCTTTTTTTTTTCTTTTTTTTAATGCTAACTTATCCCCCCACTTGAGATGAACATTCGGGGATCTTCAATGATCTTCAATAGGATGTCTTCGATTTGTCACGTTTTCTGAAACTTTCACTCAAACCTTGAACTAGGGCGAACAATGACTTCAAGATCATAAGATAAGACTACACGGTAGGCTAAGGTGTAAAGGTGCAACAAAAATAAAGGTTAGAAAATGAAAGGATAGGCTCAGATAGGTGTAACTAGGGGTATCTTGCACTAAGGGTGAGTGCAACAAAAAGGGTTATCACGGAGGTCGAAAAGTCAATGCGACTAATCAATAAACGCACACAAGTAAACACATACGGGCTATTTGTGTTTAATCATAAAACATTTGCCTCTTCAAATTGCCTTTTACAAATGCACCAAGATAACTTGATACACTACTCGTCTATGGTATCGAAGTGATGTAAAATCCAAGTTCTAAAGTCTACAATACTATCGGCACACTCAATAATTGGTATATTTGGGTAAAATAGGGGAAAGGGAAAGGCTAAATCTGACCAATGACATTAAGGGTTATAGTGTGCTCGGCTATATGTAATTCTAGATTGGTTAAAAACATGACAAAAATTTTCAAAAGAGCTCAAAATTTTTAAAACCAACTACAAAATAAGGGTAAGAAGGCTAAGTAAACGCACACTTCATTTCTATTCCTATCTCCCCACTTGAAGTGTACAAAGTCCCATTTGTACGAATATAAAAAGGAAAAGAAAATAGAAATGAAAAATAACCGAGAAAGAAATAAACTCCCCTCTCAAATGCTTGCCCAAGATGTCTCACTAAGGGTTGGAAGGTGGTTCAGAAGGTTGCTAATGCGTATCTTATCCAGTGACTACGCCTTAACTATAATGCCCTCAATCTATTCTTTCTGCCCACTGGTTACGGCGTAGCTAACCTATATGGTTATCAGAATCGCATCACGATTCAAAACACGCTTGTAAACACTAGGAAACTTTGTACCTATTGGTACTATTGATTAAGGCAACACAAATATCCTAGTTTTAAAGTTATTACAGACATAAATTGTTTTGAAATTGTTTTAAAGATTGTTCCAATTACAGGGGAATCACGCATCCCTGTCTTGGTCGTGCTCCATTAATTGGTATTGAGTTGGGTCATACGGGGTGTTGGTAGTGCTACCAGGAGTCGGCTATACCTGCATATACGTCACTCCTTGCTGGATGCCAATGTCCGGGATGTCAGGCTGGTACATATAGGGAGTCCCATGACAACGGGGATGGCTCAGGTGCATCTCCTGGAGCATTTGGCTTGTCTGGTCAGTGCTTCAGCTGAAGAAGTCTTGTTGAAGCTGTTGCACCTGATCAAGAGCACCTAAAAAACCTTCAAATTGGTTACTTAGTCCATACAAGCCTACAGTGAGGCCATCAATTTCTTTATTGAAGTGGTTCTCCATCCTTTCAAGCCTCTCATCAATCAACTGTAACCTATCCCCAACATTCACATGTGCCCTTAGTCGACCCCTAGGGACTTGCTCCTCAGCCTCCACTTGGTCCAACACCACTACCACTAGCTTCCCCTACTTCTCTCATTGGGGTTATTTGCATCAACTCAACTCCACCTAATACATTGAGGGTACAAATCCCGAACTCCACCATCTTATTATGCCCAATCAAACTGGTTTCCATACCACGGGTCACCCAAGCTAATGCCTCCTCCATCATCAATCCATAGCTTCTAGCCAACCTAGCAATGAAATGAGCCCCTTGAATCAGACTCTTTCCAGAGAAACCCTTGGCCCCATTAGCCATAAAAATCACCAAATAATGGGGGACATCAATGTGATTACCCCCGTCCATACCATGCAAGAGGTAAAGGTCATCCATGGTCATCTTTTCCTTTGCTGAATGCCTTGCTTTCGAAGAACACGCAATTAGTATGTGCACAAGTCGGTGAATCGGGCTCCTAACCAAGGTGTAGGAAGGAGGGTGCCTCGAGTTATACCCCGGCACTACAGAAATGCTGTTGAAATAGTTAGTGGGGTCGTAGGTATCAGGCCTGTGCCTCCAACAAGTCCTACAAAAGTCATCATAAACTGATTCAATGTCAACTCCCTTTTAACGCATACTAGCTGAAAATACAACGCAACCCTATCATCATTGTAAATCTCATTCTTGAACTCGACCGTTGCCAGAAACTCCCTAACATACTCGGGGATTATTGGCTCATTGATCCTAAAGAGCCTCAGCCATGCATTGTCGGGTAAATGAATGCCTAGAGTTGGTGAACTTGATCTTGCAGAACTTCCTAAGCTTCCTACTAGCAGAGCCATTATCGATTCCATCAAATTCCTTGAAGTCAAGGGCTTCAGGTTGATCGATTTCTTTTCTTGACAGCATCACATAGTCATCCCTTCATAGTTGCCTTATTTCCAAATCCTCATAAGCCAAGAACACGACCCGTTTAAGCGGGATTCTTTGTTGTTGCACGAAAGGAAAACAAACTTAAGTCGACATTCATGCGGTGATAACCGATTCTGGCGTAACCAACACTACTGATTCTGCCGTGATTGTCTGAGACTTGGTTACTGGCGTAACATCACCCATTTGATTCGCCTGTAACACTCCTAGAAACTCGGCACAACCTGCAGTTCGACCAGCAAAAGAATTATAAATTTTTAACCTATTTAGTGCTAAGGGACCGCGCCTAAACCATTAGGTTCATGTTTGACCAAAACCCACTTAAACTAGATCAAAACATCCCAAAAAACCAATAATGATATGACACGAATCAATAGAACATGGGGAATCATTTTAATCATATATTAATCAAGTCAATAGCAATAATTATAGTGAAAGAAGCAAGATCCCCAATTATGAACACATAAACCCTAATTGAATAATAGATTGAAAAGAATAAAAAAAAAGTAGTGATAGATCTTACCAGCCATTGCTCGATTGTAGAAACGATTGTGTATTTGGTAAAAACCTAGTTTTTCATCCGTAGCAGGGTTTTATACCGCCCAAGTGTTACGGCGTAAATATAAGGAAATAGTTATGCTGTAACTAATTTTTTAATTATTAAATATTTTATTATTATTTAATGGTTACGTCGTAACTCTTAATAGAGGTTACTCCGTGTTACATATTGGTTTTCACAAACACATAATCAAGCACTAATATGGGTCGAATGGTATGAGTTCTAGAGAGAAAGTGGAAGAGAGTTGGGAACTTTAGTGAGATAAAGAAAAATATATTATAAGCTCCAACCTTTGCCTTGCTAGGCAAAGGGTATTCTGATTAGTTACATGAGGCGCCTCCTACAGGTGTGGATTAGGCATACGGTGGGTAAAGACCCGTCCAGTCCTCCACGGTGTTACGTAACAAACTACTAACTATTACTAAATGACTACGACTACGAGCTTTCTAACGAATACATATACTTGAGGTGACCGAATCTTTAACTAATGGATTTTCTAAATCCTAACAATCTCCCCCTAAGGGAGGTCACCTTAATTACAAACAGATATTACATTTTGGTGTTCTTGAATTCTTGGTAAGTTCTTTGCTCTGTAGCTCATAGTATTTGATTCTTCATGTTCTGCATGTTGTGTTCATTAAGTGGAGGTCTTTAACTGATCCACGTGATGGTGAGTAATTGAGCCAGCTTTGAGATCATTAGTCACAGTAAATCTCTAACTCATCCTTTGTTGTATCGCCATTATGTGAAGTTGTGACTTTTGGACCGACAAGCTCACATTTTGGATCATGATATCTTCTCATCAGAGTAGCGGAAGCTTTGTTGATTCATGATATTTGCAGCAGCATAGCAGAAGCATGGATTGAAAATATCAGAGCCAGTTGATTAAGATATGCACTTATCATGATTTCTTTAGAAGTGAATGTGATGTGCGAGCATGCGGTTATTGATTGACTCCTCAATTCTGATCAGCTGCAACCGTCGGGTATCCCTGCAAGCAACAGTTATACAATAAAGCACACGAACGTGTCTTAGATTACTTTCGTTGAACCACAGTTCCCCATTGATCAGTACAAGTACTGCCTGTGATCAGGTAGAATTCCGAAGAACCTCCTTGGCTGGGTTTCGCAGCTAATCAAGCCGTTCTCAAACTGGAGCGTCTCAAAGAAGACAACACGAGTGAGTGAACGGTAATTGAGATTCGATTGATGAAAAATGATTTGAAAAAATCGTGTATTGCTTAATAGAAAGTGTTTTGCAATACAGCGAAGGTTTTATGGAAAATCAACAATCAATCACAAATACCCCTTTTTATTTTTGAAAACTTAATACGCAGTCGGTGTGTTGTAGAAAATAGTTGTTGAGCATAACGACCGGTTTTTCAAAGGTATCCGTCAATCCATTTCCTGGACCAAGGTTGATTCAAGAGTGAATCGCCCCATCGTTTATATCCAGTTTTCACAAGTTTGATATTTCGAGAAGATCTCACAAGTCACCCACCAAGAGCTTGTTTGATGTTGGCTCTAGAAGGATTTCCATCTTCATCGTGAATATTTAACATATCACTCGGATGTTCTGGCAATACCACAAGGATAATGCGTAGGACTCTCAAAATATATTCTTACATTCCACATTGTGTGGAACTGTGAGTCTTCATTAATTGTGTCCTAATGAGATTTATTGATGATTTCTTGGCCCTAGACTCAATAGTGCATATTTGGTTTCATATGCCGGAGACTAGGGAGAGGGTTTCATTCTTCAATATCAACAATCTCTAAGAGAAATTCGATAGATTATGTAGGTTCCCCGTGAGAATGAAACAAGTCCTTTTAAGAGGAACTTGAGTAGCTTGGGAAGTTTTAGTGCAGTGCGTCACTAGGTCCATGACGTCTTGTCTTCAATACCGGTGTTACCTTGGTAACAACCAGTAGCATATGAATTGAACCCGGTTTCTGCCCTAAGGATTAATTAATGGAGGGCTATTTCTTTTCACCCTTTTCACATTCAAATATTTTTCATTCTCCAACCCCTTCAATGCTTACCGAGACTTCATAACTAAAACCTTGTTGGGTTTATTCCATTATTAGCTCGTGTCGATCCGCACTCTTCCCATATTCTCATTTTCTCCTTTTTCATCATACCTAAGGACTTCTACACTATCTAGTGGATTGTCCTGGTAGATCCCTCCTCTCTGGGGGATCGTGGGAACGAATACCTAACCTAACCATCCTTATATCTCCATGCATAAAATAAATTGGCAGTTCTTTTGGTATTGTTCATTCCGCCTCGAAACCAATTAAAAACCATTTGAAAATCAATCAAGGTACTTGTGATATAAAATCAAAGCGTTTTGTACCTTAATTGTTTTTGATATTTTTGAAACGCTCCCCCTCAACATGTGCTTCAAGTATTAGAAATTATTTTAGCACATGGAGGCAAGAGGACTTTTGAAATCTTAGATTGAGAATGAAAGATCCAATCTTTGATTAACATTTTCTAAAATGATCATCATCACTTCCCGATCAAATCTTGTATTTTAAGTACTTTGGATGAGATATTTTGGGAAGGATGAGGTTTTCTTTTGATTGCTCCCCCTCAATGTGTGCATCGAGATTCAAAAGTGTTTTGCACATATTAGAGGAAACCTTCACTTTGAGATAAATCAATCACGTTTCCATCCTTTTTGGTTTAAGATAAATGCTCCCCCTTAACATGTGCATGGAAATTTTGAAATCGTTTGGAACATGTAGGGAGGAGTGCTTGATATTATATTTCTAAAACCACTTATTGAATTATCAGTTTATATCCAATTTAAATCACAAAATCTCCCCCGATCACAATTTTCAAACCCTTTGAGATTTGTGATCTCAATTGATTTAAATTATCTTTGAAAGGTTTTTGAGGAGACATGTGACTTGCTTTTTAAAACATTTAACTGATAAGGATCAGATCATGAGACTTTAAACTCCAATGATCAAACATGCTTAAGTATCTTATGAAAACACAATATTAGCCTAGGTCTGGATCCAATTGTACAAAAAAAATGTTCTTTTTGATTATCCAAATGTAGATCTTGCTCGTTTACGTGCCAATTGTTTGAAAAATAACCTTTTTGTTTTGATTGAAATTATTCTCCCCCTCAATCAATGACCAAAGTTGTTGATTGAGTGATAGAGATTTTGACAAATGATAAGTCCAGATGATTTTCAAAATTAGTTCTGAGTTATTTTCAAAGCATTTTAGCATTCATTAGATGACAAATATTTTTCAGAAGAATATTTAGAAGGAAAAATATTTGTGAGGAAACATTTGTCTTTTTGGCGACAAATTTTCCTTATAAACTTTTGTTTTTAGAATCTAAGCATGAGGTTTTAAAACTAGATTAAGCATGACTCTGTTCTTTCTTCTTAAAAATGGGTTACTGCCTGAAATGACAATAAACCTACATTTTTCTCCATCTCATTTTTTTTAAAATATTTATTACTTATGTTCTAACTTCATCTAAAGACCCGTGCCATTTTTGAATGACAGATCAAAGTCCGTAGATGTTATCGAAATCAGAAAATATGGTATGAAAGACAATATTTTTGGACTTTTTCAAAATTTTCTGATTTTTTATGGGTTTTAAAATTTTTATATTTTTCTATTTTCTTTTTGCTGGTTTTATAATTTTGAATTTTGCTTTTTGATAAATTATATACAAAGAATAGATGAAGAAACACCTTTACTCCTCTTCTTCCTCCTGAAGACGTTTGAGTGTCTCGGGTTGTTGACTCTTCAAGCCAAGTCGTGGAAGGATAAACTCAAACCGTTCTCTAGGAAGAGCTTTAGTGAAGATGTCTGCCAGCATATATTCAATCCTCACAAAATATAGTTCAACCGCACGTTTCTCCACTTGTTCCCTGATGAAGTGATGTTGAATGTCAATGTGTTTTGCTCTTGAATGTTGAACATTGTTGCAGCAGAGAGCAATGGCACTTTTCTTATCATAATACAGAGGAACTTTTGTTGAATACAAAGCCATAGTCAGACAATTGGGATCTCATCCATAAGATTTGAGCACAACAAGATGACATGGCTATGTATTCAGCCTCTGTAGAGGATATAGACGTACTCATTTGTTTCTTTGAAGACCAGCTTACTAACTTATCTCCCGATAATCGAGCACCTCTGGCGTACTTGACGTGTATATTGCACCCTCCATGGTGCGCATCTGCATATCTTTGTTAGTGACATATCGGTGTCCTTCGGATACCAAAGTCTCATGTTAATGGTTCCTTGGAGATACCGAAGACCCGTTTAACCGCTTCAAGGTGCTTTTTGGCGTGCTTAGCTCGGATTCTAGCACACATGCATACAACGATGTAATATCGAGTTCTCTGGTTGTGTGGTACATCGAGGATTGAATCATACTGATATTTCATTTGATCAACCATGATCCTGAGTGATCCTTGATAACGCTACAGCGTCGTTCGGGGTCAAAGGAACTTCCTTTTCTTGATCAAGTTTTATAACACCCTAGGCGGTGAACCTAATCGTTGTAGTGTAGTAATTAGGGTAAGCCACGGTGCGATATCGTTCTCTGGGGAATAGGAATGCTAGTAGGAGTTACTACGCTAAGGTTAAGGTTGAGGAAGATTATTTTTATCTTTTTATATTTTATGAAAATGGAAAGGTACGAATCTCGGGTATTGGATTTGGGGGGTTGGTATTTCACCGATTACTCTACTATTATCTAATTGTCTAAACTAAGGTTGTGGGAGTCTATGTCTAATTAATGTGTGCTCGTATGATAGTTTAAAGATGTGTTTACTTAGTTTGTATTACTTCTTAATTATCTCCTATTGATGGTTGAGTGTCACGTCTTATTCCTAGTTGCGTTGTGTTTCTAAAGTTGTAGGGTATCGTTTCTCCTAACTCTTTGAACTTACCAAAGGGTCTTGTCTACAAATCCACGTAGAGATTATAGACTCTACTCAAGGCACTCTTCGGATGTTTTAGCCTACAATCACTCAGGTAATCATACTCTAAGGTTCACAAAGATGAATCAAGCATTAAGTACACAGCGAATGACCTATCGCATTACTAGATCATTAATCAACTAAGATAAGAAACAACCAATCAATATTCAATAATTAAGTTTCATACTTCTAAGCAAACACACAAATAAATTAGCTGGGACATGGAGAACATGCAAGCATACACACAAATAATCAAAGACATAATTGAATTAATGAAGCAAAGACTTATCTTGGTGTAAGATAGGGTTAAAACCCTAAAATCTTGTACAAGACACCTTAGGTTCGGTTTTAGGTTTTACTCCAAAGACTCTCCACACAAAGACCGAAAAATTGGATTCTATATATAAGATTACAATTGCGTGGCGTCACCTTTTTGTTTAGTGACGCCGTCGTGTCCGCCATTGGGGTTTCGTCTTGGCCACGTTAACCTTGCGACGGCGTCACCTTATGTCCGTGGCGCCGTCCTCTTGACCGGCGTCGTGCGGATCGCATCTAGGCCGTCCGAGTAGCGACGGCCTACTCTTTCACACTAGACGCGTCTCTTGAAAACACGAGTTTTGAGTTCGACCCGTCACAACAATTCTCCGACCGGCCGTACATAGAACCCGACGCGTCGCTTTACATACATTCGGTTGTGAGTGTCGATTTCGACTTTGGCCATTTTCTTCATATATTCGCCTTTCTGTCCAAATAAGTGTCATTCCGACATTTTGCCTTCACGAGACCTAAAAAGTGAAAAGGAGCGATATTAAGCAATAACGGATACAAAAGTGATCAAATAAGGACTTAACGACCCTCAAAATGGTACCTTTAAAACCTTATCAAATATCCCTACACTTGTTATTTGCTTGTCCTCAAGCAAATGTGCTTTAGCCAATTAATTTGTAAGTTAGGGGTCATTCAAGATTAATTCAAAGCGGTCCACAACACATATAAGCCCATAAAAGTCATAACAAGCACGGAAATTACATACTAGCACCTCACATGGGGTGTTTGGATACTCGCATCTCTCGGGTGTATATGAAATATAACAAAATAGGAAATGGAAGATAAACACTCATTAACCGGTCCTAGTACATAGATTACCATAGGCTTGAGAATAGATCAAACCTCCATCGCTTTGGCGTAAGCACCTAGGAAAGACTATCAAAGAGGTCTTTTAAAGGGTTGTAACGTTAGGCTTACGGTAGGAAATAAGGGTTTGGTGGGATAAGCTATTAAGTGGTGGTAAGTCAAAATCTCTATGTTAAATGCATATGAAGAATGGCGTTGCTAAGCCAAGACTCGACACTCTAAACTCTAGATAACCGAAATAAACAAACATAAATTAAAAGATAGATGTAGGATGGTAGCCGTATGGTTTTTTTTTTTTTTTTTTTTTTTTTTTTTATCATACACTTTTACTCTACCATCCTCTACGATAACATCAAAATACTAAGGATTTACAGGCATATCCCTACACTTGAGTTTTTATTATTCTAACACTAATTTGACCCGAATCGAAAAGATCAAAACACTTGGGGTACATTATTACGTAAACAAAGGGAATTTGAATTTAACGTTCCCTTCCCGTCATTTCATAAACTTTAACTTTTCCCATGAATCCCAATCATCCCAAAACTATATACAAAGGATATGACTCGACTTAGCAACTTATGCAAGCAACTAGATAATTGAACTAAGGGTTTGGGGTGATAACAAATAATTGTACTAAAAGTGAGTGCATAAGGGTTAGGCTAAGGCGATTTGGGTGTATATTTGGGGGTGGGTTGTAAACAATGCTCTTCATTGATATTCCGGAAAACCGAAATATCACGAGAACATGAAAAGGATAGGCTCGAGGGTTAACTAGGGGTATCGTGTACTAAAGATGAGTACAACGCAAAGGGTGGGGAATTACTCAACCGATGTGGAAGAAGTAATTATATTACGGGTATCAAACAAGGGTTTATCCTAATGCCTCTTATCATTTAGTTATTCCTAACTACACAAGTGTAGCCTCACTTGCGATCTCGGAATGCATCACAAAACAAGTTCTAGAATCTAATATACTAGGTTCACACTCCAAGCATTAAAGATGAATGCTTTAATTCCTACTAATCTAAGGCGATCCTCACATTTTGGGTGGAATTTGGGTGGTAAAGGGTTTTGTGCTAGTCATATAACTTCCTATCCATGAGGCGCTTTTGTTAAGACTAATGGCCCTCTTATATGTCATGAAAAATTTTAACTTTGGTGCCAAAATTACCCTAACCGACATTTCTCATGGTTTATTACACAATCACAATTGGACAAAGCAAATAGTCAAGGATAAGCATAGTTTCAAAGTTCCGTTTTATTTTCCTCCCTACACTTAAACCGAACATTGTCCCCAATGTTCCCCGAAAATATCAAAGTTATGATAAAAGAAGGTAATTAAAAGCTAAAGAAACTAATACTCCCGATTAGCTCGGTAGGATCCGTGTAAAGTGGTGGTTAAATTCTTTTCAAGAAAAATTATTGCGTGAAAAGCTCCTTCCAATCTTTTGTAACTTCTTCTTGACAAACTAAACTGCACACTTGAAGAAAACAAACGAAACCTTAGCGTAAAATCGGTGGTAATAATATATATAAGACTCGATTTAAACTAGGATATAATGCTTGTGGAATGGATGTTCTGAATTTCTAAGAAAATTAAGACACCGAAAATTCCAAAATTTATAAGTAGCTCGAGAAAGCGAGAAAAAGTAATCGGCGTTTTACTCCTTCCCGGCGCCGTCGGTTGCAATCTGACGCGTCGGGTTATCACGACAAAAAGCGGTCTGCGATTTTACGGAAAAATTTACGGAAAATTTA